>OX333072.1:13280598-13858787 GCA_946863875.1 Alloplasta piceator
TATTTATATTACAAGGAATTTCTGTTTGCATCACTTGCAGCCGATAAGGGTGAGCTTATTAAGGGGTCAAGGTCAGTGACGGCCTTCACCCCCACAATTTTCAATTCATGCACACGGCAGTATAGTGGCCAACTGTTGATATTTATATGTGTATGTATGAATTTTCTTTATTATATATTTGATCAGTCATCATTGTCACGTTGTTGAATCGTTATATAATTGCAGCATAATAGAGCAATGCCAATAATTAAAGGATTTTCGTGGCTCGACGCACGAAAGATGAAAGTAAAAATCAACCTAGAAAGTCATAATTCGGAACGTCTTCGAATTGTTGATTCTGTTGATTTCCTGGTGCCATTGGCCTCGCCGTCATTTGACCCCTCGGAGCAACCATCTGTTGTTGCATTCCTAATACCTGTTGTCTGTACTGAGGTTGTTGCTGAATATGAAAATTTCGAATTATTCATTTATGTTGACTACTGGAAGTATATGAGGTATTCCAGCTCAACTCAACCACTTTTGCATGTTGTATTTTTTTATTTGACTCAAACTTTTTTCTATTATTGTACCTATTTATGGAACTTTACTTGATTTTTTTCAAATTTTTTTACCCATGCATTTACAATATATGATTTTTTGTTGAAATTCGATGATTTTTTTTTGCGAAAAATTGACGAAATCAAGCTTTTTTTTTTAATATTCATTTTTGAGTGCACTCTTTGATAAAAAATATTAAAAATTTAACGATATTCATCTTCTATGTCGTTTTACCGCTTAAAGCGAAAAAGTGTTAATTTCAAAAGGTCGGAAACTGTTATTTTTTTCAAAAAATTTGCTAAGAAACTTTGACTTTTTTAAAACTATTTTTAACGCTAGGTTGATCTTGGGCAGTTTTTTCCTTATAGTTTTTTCATAATTCAAAACCATTTTTTTCCATCACAAGCAAAAAAATGTTTTTTTCAAAAGGTGGGACACGTTTAATTTTTTTCAAAAAATTTGCTAGGAAACTTTGACTATATTAACTATTTTAAAGACTAGTTTCATCGTGGGGACATTTTCCCTTCTATTTTATTCATAATTAAAAGTAGTCTTTTTTCAGTATCAGTAAAAAAACGTTGATTTCAAAAGGTCGGACACTTTTAATTTTTTATATCAAAAAATTTGCTATGAAATTTTTACTATTTCGACCATTTTTGATGCTAGTTTGATCGTGAGCAGATTTGTCCTTCTATTTTGTTCATAATTAAAAACAATTTTTTTTCATCACAAGCAGAAAAGCGTTTTTAACCAAAGGGATACGTTTTTTTTTCTTTTCAATTTGCATGGAAACTTTGACTAATTTAACTATTTTTTATATCAGTTTCATCGTGGGGACATTTTCATTTTCATGATTAAAAACTATTTTTTTTTTCAATTTAATGTAGTTTTATTATACCAACTACAAACCTATTTTCTTTGACGTTTAAATAGTTTACGAATTCTCGCTATAAGTGTTTGAGCAAATAAGTGGTTGAGTTGAGCTGGAATACCTCATATGTATATATTAATTGAAAATTGAGAGTAAATATGCTGAACGCTTAACATATTTTTTCTGTTCATAATAAATTTAGAAGAATCTTTACCTGTTGCAAAAGATGTCGCAGACCAAGATTATTTGTCATCACTGGTCTCATCATTCTTTGGGCATTGGGTTGTTGAGCGGCCATTGCAGCTGCGGCCGCAGCGGCAGCAGGATTTAAACCTCTCTGAGCCTGTTGTGCCTATTCCCAAAACGAAAAACAAACATGGTTTTTATTAATCAAAATCAAAGAAGAGGCTAGAAAAGGAAAATGAACCTAGACAATTGGGTTTACTTGCCTCAAGCTGTTGCTTGTACTGCATCTCTTGCTGTTGCGCCACTTCGAGATTTTGTTGTATCTATTTTTGACAAAGATAAAACAAATTTAGCCAGATATTTTGAATTCCGCTCAAGCTAAGAAGTGATCAAAACCGTTATTACAAAAATTCTAAATTTCGTAAAACCTCATGACCCGTCTTTTGTAGAATTTAATACCAACAATCTCACTCTATTCCAATATTGTAAAAAAATATAGTCTAATATTGGCAAAAGCCAGTTCAAAAATACAGTTTTTTTTGCAGTTTTACCACTTCAAGCGATTCTTGAGAATTCAAATACCAATACCAAACGACTCCATCCTCTTAACAATGTAAACAAATTTTATTACAACGGTATCGCGGAATTCGTAGAAGTCGGAATGATAACACTGTTTTTCAAAAAATTCCAAGTCCCCATAAAGAGTTTTTACAACATTGCAGCAAGCGATAAGAATGTGGTGCTTAGCGTACATTTCAGCACATATTTTTTTTTTAAACGTATTTTACCAGATATTTTAAAGAAAAATGTAATTTTTTAGTACATACGCTAACTTCGATCTGCGACTTGTATTGAGCCTCCTGTTGCTGGGCCGCTTCGAGGGTCTGACGCAGTTGATGGATCTTGAGTAAATTTTGTTGTCTCGCCATTTCGATATCGTCAAACGGTGGTCTCTGCTGCTGAGAGATCATAGCCGATTGTCCACCGGGACCAATTTGTTGAGGTCCGCCCATACCACCTGACTGCATGTTCAATTGTCCTTGTGGACCACCCGTAGGTCCGAGCACCTGTTGAGCATTCGCGTTCGACGATACGACATTTTGCGTTATCTGTCCACCTCCCATGGCCATGGTATTTGTTTGGGACATGAGAATGCCACCCTGTGAAATTCCCGTCGTTGGCATCGAACCCGCGATATTGCTGTTGGCACCAGCCCCTGCCTGAGAAAATACCTGTTCGTTCCCGGAATTCGTACACCGGCTCAGATTTTTTTTACTCTCTCGTTCGTACTACCTCTAGCTATCGGCTTAATCGCCTAATAAAAAAAACAAGTTAATGAATCAACTCTCATATTTCCATTGATGATGAGACACCAGAAGACACATTTATAGAATTCCACAATTTCAGAGAGGCTGTAACATGAACAGGCTTCTGTACCATTAAGGCCTTTACAAGGAAATAGATACTGAGAAATATTCATTAACCGGTAGTCCTTCATTCCCGGGTCTTTGATGTCAGGGTTGCAACATTTTTAATGAAAATGTAATCCATTAATCATTACTTTTTTAATGGCTAATGGAAATAATTTCCATTAATCAATAAATGTTAATGGATAATGGAAGTTATCTTCAATTATCAATAAGAGTTAATGGTTAATGGAAGTTATTTTCAATTATCAATAAGAGTTAATGGTTAATGAAAATTATCTCCATTAACCATTACTCGTTGATGGTTAATGGAAATTATTTCCATTAATCAATAAATGTTAATGGTTAATGGAAGTTATTTTCAATTATCAATAAGAATTAATGGTTAATGAAAATTATCTCCGTTAACCATTACTCGTTGATGGTTAATGAAAATAATTTCCATGAATATTTAATGTTAATGGCTATTGGAAATTATTTCCATTGACTTTTGACATTTAATGTAATTAAAATCGTCGTAATCGATTATTCAGCTATTCTTAGCGGTTTTGGTCCCAACGCGTTTGAAGTAGGATAACGTCGAAACGTTTTCCGGCCCCTACATCGTTCTCTCTCTGTCTCTGAAGTTTATCTTTAGGTTGTCTAATCCTAAATCAATCAGTCAACCAGTCCGTTGCTGATCGGCCCTACGAATCTTCGAAGTTCCTCATTGATATTTCGTTTACTCAACTACTGATATTATTGGTAAATATGTAATGGCTAGTTACAGTTAGTACCATTGGGTCATTTTGACCCAGAATAAAACCAATCGATTGCTACCATTTTAATTAAATTCAATGTGAATGGTTAAGGATATTGAGGCCCAAATTGCAAATGATAAGAAAATTCTGAAAATTTGGTATGTTTTTGGATGAAGTATTTAAGAGGTCGTGTAAAGATTTCACGACGATTAGGAAGCTCTTTATCGAACAACTAACATTAACAAATTAAATGTAGTCTTATGGAAACTGATATAACTTTGCGATAAATTCTTTTTTGACCACTCAATTTTGTAATATCTACAATATACTGAAAGCAACGGAAACAAAATAAAGTTTTTTGATAAATATTTTTTTTCATTTGTTTAAAAAATTGTCCTTAACAAAATGGTAATTTTTTAATAACGAGCTTTCCTAATCGTCGTGAAATTTTTACGCAACCTCTTAAATACATCATACAAAAACATACCAAATGTTCAGAATTTTCTCATCATTTTTTATTTTAACCCTTAAGGAGGTTGAAGTAATGATGATAGAATTCTGAAAATTTGGTACGTTTTTATATGAAGTATTCAGGAGGTCGTGTAAAAATTTCACGACGATTAAGAAGCTATTTATTGAACAATTAACATTAACAAGTTTCATAGGGACTCAACATCCTTAATGGCAATAATTTCCATTAACCATTAACATTTAATGGTTAATAGAAATAACTCCCATTAACCATTAACATTAAATGGTTAATGGAAATTATTTTCATTAACCATTAACATTCAATCGTTAATGGAAATTATTTAAATTAATCAATAAGAGGTAATGGTTATTGAAAATACAAATCCATTAAAAAAAGTAATGCATTATTTGCAACCCTATTTGATGTACACATTGAGTAGTGAAAAATAAAGTTTTTATTCCGAATATCCTCATGGTTTTTGTAGCATTCAGAAATTCTCAAGAATACTCGACTCTTTAACTCACCTGGCCCTGTCGCATGAGTGCCTGTGTGCTCTTTTGATGCTGTATCACTTTACGCAAACGATCGACAAAAGCTGTTTGGTCGTTCGGTATAAAACCGAGATACGCCCTCTTGTCCGATGTGTACAGAAGAATGAGAATCTTTATGTCGCAGGTTGATGCAGCGGCCACCGAAGTGAAGTGTACGCACCCAGCCTGGAATAACAATTTTAATGTATAAAAATATCGTTCATTGGACAGTACGATTGACAAAAGAACATCATATATCGCAACGGTTACTCACAAAACCTGTGCTCATGACTTTGGTCAACGATTCGAGAGCGTCACAGGGAGTAGGATGAAAAAGCACTGATTTCGAATTTTTCAAGTAAGCACCGCCGATACTGCTAATCAGTTGTTTCGGCATCAACTGCATTATTAATTTTTGCGGCCAAGAATCCGCTTTCAATTCAGGCTCGCTGTCTTTCGCGTTTACCGATACCTGACAGGGCACCTGTCTCGTTCGTTTCTGCGTATCCGCAGGATTTTTCGCCTTCTCCAACCACTCGAGAGTTCCCGTCCAAATACGCTCGCGGCCTGGCATCATCGTTTGTCCGCCGACGTTCCCACCTCCGACATTGACCTTGATATAATTTTTTTCATTAATAAACATGAGCTATTCGTTGCCTCGGTTACATCACAATATAACATGAATAAAAAGCGCTTCACAGTGGTTAAATCAGTGCTGAATTTTAGAAATCGTTATTACAAATATTTATGATTCAATGACAATGACCAATTACACCACAGCATGCATCCTTGATAATGGGAAATATTAATTGCGATCAATTTTTTGAAACATCCGCTATTTTACCATAAGTTTTAACCAGAAGTACTTTCGTTTGAATCTTCTCAAATTCAATTTGGTGTCATTATTACCTGTGTCAGTAAAATATTACCTGTGGTTGATTGTGAGGGACCTGTTGACCCATCGGCGGCCCTCCGCCCGAAGCCTGCGATGCAGTCACAGTTTGCTGTCCCTGACTGGGTACAGATTGGCTGCCACTCGAGACCGCCAATTGAGAACCACCTTGACCCTGTGAAGTTTGAGACTGCATAACCATCGATGCCTGCTGTTGAGCGTTTTGCTGCTGTTGTTGTTGTTGCTGCTGTTGTTGTTGCTGTTGTTGTTGTTGCTGAGCCTGCTGTTGGGCCTGTTGTTGTTGAGCCTGCTGTTGAGCCTGTTGTTGTTGTTGGGCCTGTTGTTGTTGAGCAGCTTGCTGTGCCTGCTGTTGCTGATGTTGTTGTTGTTGTTGTTGCTGATGTTGCTGTTGTTGTGCTTGTTGCGCCTGCTGAGCTTGTTGCTGTTGAGCAGCCTGCTGAGCCTGTTGCTGCTGTTGCAATCTCATTGACAATTGTATCTGTTGCTGTTGGGTGAGCTGTTGCTGCGCCTGTTGTTGAGGATTTCCACCCATGACGTTGGTGTTTCCTGTGCGATTATGAGCGAAAAATATTACGCTTGCATTATTTTAAGCAGCATTGCAAGTAATGCATTACTTTTTGTAATGCATTGCCATTTTCATTACCCATTACAATGTAGTGTGTAATGGAAAAAAAATCCATTACCCATTACAATGTAGTCTGCAATGGAAAAAATTTCCATTACCCATTAAAATGTAGTGCGCAATGGAACACATGTTCATTACCCATTACAATGTAGTGTGTAATGGAAAAAATTTCATTACCCATTAAAATGTAACGTGTCATGGAAAAAATGTTCATCTCCCATTACAATGTAGTGTGTAATGGAAAAAATTTCCATTACCCATTAAAATGTAGTGTGTAATGGACAAAAATTCTATTACCTATTACAATGTAGTGTGTAATGAAAAAATAATCCATTACCCATTACAATTTAGTATGTAATGGAAAAAAAATTCATTACCCATTAAAATGTAGTATGTAATGTTAAAAAAATCCATTACCCATTACAATGTAGTGTGTAATGGTTAAAATTTTTCAGGTACCTTAAATTCTAAAAAGCCTCTATATTATAGATAGAATTTAAGGTACCTAAAAATCTAAGTCCTAAGTCAATAAAATGTAATGCAAAATTGCAATAATTTGTTCATCTATATTTTTCCATTCCCCAAATTGCAATCAAAGTTTTGTCCATTACACATTACATTGCAATGGGTAATGGAAATTTTTTCTATTACACACTACATTGTAATGAGTCATGACATTTTCTTCCATTACACACTACATTACAATGAGCAATGAAAAATTTTTCCATTACACACTACATTGTAATGGGTAATGTAAAATGTTTCCATTACACACTACATTGTAATGGGTAATGAAAATTTTTTCCACTACACACTACATTTTAATGGGTAACGGATAATGAAAATGTTTTCCATTATACACTACATTGTAATAGGTAATGGATTTTTTTTTTCATTACACACTACATTGTAATGGATTTTTTTTCATTACACACTACATTGTAATGGATAATGTAAAATTTTTCCATTACACACTACATTGTAATAGGTAATGCAATTTTTTTCCATTACACACTACATTTTAATAGGCAATGGAAATTTTGTACATTACTCATTCTAAAAGTAATGAATAATGCATTACTTTTACATTGCAAATTTTGCAACCTTGATTTAAAGTTAAAAATACAAACGATAATCGTTTCATAATCAATTACCATCCATACGTTGACCGAAATTAGCGACATTGAGGCCAATCGACGAAGGCGGTTGTGTCAATTGAGCTATCAGAGCGCTGCCCTGATTGTTGCTTTGTTGTACAGCACCGGGTGCTATGAACGGCGGCCTTATCCATCTTGGATGAGTGCCTCGTGGTCCTATTCCACCGGGATGATAATTTGGCGGTGCATTCAATTGTGGATTGAACGGCGGTCGATTGGTATTCATGGGTACCGTCATCGATGGCGCTACAGGCTGATGAACGGAATTTATATTCTGCGGCGTTTGAGTACGGAAAGTCGTACCCTGCGGCTGAAGAGGTTGCTGCGATATGCTCTGACTCGTTTGATTCGTATTCGGACTGTCGTGACTCTGCAATGGACTGAGGGGAATTTGTACGGTGCTCGTAGTCGACGGATGCACAGCCGGACCACCGATATTCGGGCTAACCGGACGCTCCTTCAAATTATAATTTCTCAGCAGTACCAAGTGCCTCACGTCCTTGGCGTAATTCTTCATTTGGGACGATTGCAGATCACCTCCGGCCTTCTCGAATAGCTTGAAGAGAGTGGGTATCTTTCGCGGTGAAAGAATCGACAAACTGATGTTCCGCTAGATTTATCATGTAATTGTAATTCAATTGTTTTAGAGAGTAATGTGGAATATATAAAATTTGGAGTCATTACCTCTTGAAACATGCCGGCCAATTGGTCGATCGTGTGACCGGCGAATTTGTAGGATTCTTGTACGACTATTTGATAAGGCGGTGAATTACAAACGAGAATACAGTGCTTCTGGGAGGCAGTATTTGGCTCTCGGCGAAGATGCAAATCTTCGAAACACTGAAGTGCCGTCGCCAGACCCTCCTCGATGTTCGCGTGAGATTCACCCTTTCCTCCGACCATTCTATAAGAATATAGAGGGTATATTATTTTTCGAATATTCATCTTGATTTCAATAGATTTACATTACGGATCTGTAATGCACGCAGTGGCAAGTGCATTTATATATGGGTCATTCCATGTAAAATCGACCAAGAGTTGGAATAAATCCCTTTCAATTTCGATGAAATTTGGTCAGAAGGTTTCGTTTTTAATAAAACGAAGTTCTACCAAAGGAAAAAAATTAAAAATTTTTTTTTCGAAAGTTATGCAAGTTTCAAAATTTTACAAAGTTTATTTTTTAAATATCTCGAAAACTGTTATAGTTACGAAAAAATTCTTCTGGGTTCGGCTTGAAAAATATACTTGTGGCTACGAAAAAAAAAAAAAATATTCCGAAAACAATTTTGAAAAATGATAAATTTTAGAGAATATTGAATTTTTAAAAATCGTGAAAATCAACTTTCAACATTAATTTTTTTTTTATATAATACCTTATACTGATCTTAAAAGATCCTGAAATTTTCAGAAAGGTGCTTTTTGTTTTTTCAAAAATATGAATTTTTGAATTTTTAAAAGTCGTCTAAATCCACGATCAACATTAAATTTTTGGTTACATTTTTTTATATAATACCTTGTACTGGTCTTAAAAGATCCTGAAATTTTCAGTGTGGTGTTTTTTTGTTTCAAAAATATTAATTTTTGAATTTTGAAAAAACAAATTTTTTTGTTACCAAAATACTGTTACTTTTACTTTTTTCACTGCTCAAAATTACAAAACTACATGATTGCTCAACTTTACTTACCTGAGAGATAAAAAAAAAATTTCTTTTACCAAAATTCAAAAGTTTATATTTTTTAAACAAAAAAACACCATCCTGGAAACTTGAAGATCTTTTAAGATCAGTACAAGGTATTATATAAAAAAAAATTAATGTTGATCGTGGATTTACACGATTTTTAAAAATTCATATTTTAGAAAAAACACCTTTCTGAAAATTTTAGGATCTTTTAAGACCAGTACAAGGTATTATATAAAAAAATGTGAACCAAAAATTTAATGCTGAACTTGGATTTTCACGATTTTTGAAAATTCAAAATTCTCCAAATTCACCATTTTTCAAAAATTTTCTTCGGAATATTATTTTTTTCGTAGTCCCAAGTATACTCTTTAAGACGAACTCAGAACGATTTTTCGTAACTATAATAGTTTTCAAGACATTAAAAAAAAAACTTGAAAGATTTGAAAAATTGTGAAATTTTGAATTTTGCATAACTTCCGAAAAAAAATTTCAATTCTTTTTCCTTTGGTAGAACTTTGTTTTATTAAAAACGAAAACTTCTGATCGAATTTCATCAAAATTGAAAGGGGTCGATTACAACACTTGGTCGATTTGATATGAAATGACCCATATGTATATATATATACTCACTCCAATCTGTCAAGAGTAAGCAGAAGCTTGTGAGGATTCGAGTAAGGTCCGAGAGTCGAGGTGCACGGAGAGGGTAAACAATCGGCCGCATGATAGACCACCACTCCGTAGAGTGTTGTGCTATTCTGTAATTAATTGTAAGAACGTTTATAAAATGCTCTATGATACAAGCAAGTAGTCTAACAATTAAATAAAGTAAAGAAAAATTATATACTTGAAGTTCCAAACGTTTGACCGAACGAAAAATTATCAAATGCATTCTGTAAATAAAAAAATGAAAAACCCTCTCAACTTTTTGATACAATGAAGAAAGTTTTAAGAATTATTAACCAAGTATCAGCGGAGTGTTGATTTTCCATAATAGAAATTTTTTTGCAGGTTTTCCTTTTAGCTGATCGTTCGGAACTTTTAAAGTACTTGAATAATCGAAAAATTAAAATATACATAGAAAAAAATGTTGTTTTAATAATGCAAAAGCATTAAAAGTGCTTTACCTCTGATACATATTCTCTGTCTTCTATACTACCCTGGCTGAAGTATCTACAAAACATTAAAAGAAATTTCAATCATTTTAAAAAATTCCAAATTCCCCAATTTCATCGTTTTTCAAAAATCTTTTTCGGAATATTTTTTTTTGTAGCCACAGTATACCTTCCAAGATGAATACTCGGTCGACTGGCCAAAAAAGCATATTTGCATAATTTTTTATTGGAAAATTGTAATTAGATATTTTCATAAACATTTCGAACTATAAACAATAATATTCTAATTATTCGATCGACCACATGTTGAATTTTTCTTCGCATAGCTTCTTTGCCAATTTTTCCTATTGTCAAAGTTCTTTTTATGATTAAAAAAAAAATCAGGGAAGAAACGACCAGAACAAATTTTAATTTGGACAATTTTGTTTTCCAATTTTTCACAACGTAAAGGATCAGATTGTGATATATCGGTAAAAAAATAAATGTCATAAAAAATACATAAAACTTACTCCAGAGTCGGTATGAGGTAATTTGATTTCAAATCATTGAAATATGCACCATTGACCGCTGTGCCCTCAATAACAAATACTACATCGGCTTGAAGACCATGTTCCGTAGGTCCAGCCACCATCTTCAAATTCTGTAATCACTGTGTTCTTAGGCTACGATGACGATCACGGTCGTACATACAGGTCTGGAAACCTTAGACCATGACCATGTACTACATGGACTGAGCATATAGTCGTATACTTTCTGTAGAAAGAAGTGAAGCCGAGAAGGGCGCTGCCATCTTTGGACAGGTAAGGCTATAAGCCGATAGGGACGTATGAATATTCTTATGTGCCCTATGCAATTCAGGGTCGTACATTTTTTTTTCTTCTTAAAATTTATGTTTTTAACACAAATTCCGTGAATTTGAATGAAAAATGTTTAATTATCAATTTTGAAACATCAGGCCATCAGGCTACAAGAATATAGGGACGTATGCATATTCTTATAGGTTATCAAAGTTGCGTGCGCATGCGCCATTAGAGACTCTCTCGTGACATCAGCGCTGCCTAGCGTGGGCGCTGGTAACTGAGATGAGCGACCGCACACGTTTAACATATGGGAGTGTTCACCCACAGCCACTGATTATAGTTTAGTACGGAATTATCCACCGGATTTAACGTCGTAGCATTTTAGTTCCCGAGTGGAAAATTATTTTGAAAAAAAATTTTTTTTAGCTGTATCGCGTGCGGTCTGTTGCACTTTACTGTCGATTGAAAACGAGAAAAGTAATACGCGTGAAATGGAATATCATTGTATGTGGTGAGATAGGATTGCAACTTTCGACGAGGATTCTTGGGCGCTCGTTGAATATCACGACAGGAGCAATGGTTTCGATAATAAAAAATCAGCTGCTGAAACACCTTTCAAGGTCGGTTTTCATCATTATTAATTATGTACCGATCACAAAAGAAATTCGTCTGCTCGACCGAACATAATGACGATGACACTGGAACTCTTTATTATTCTCACCCTTTGCATTCTCTCTTGTTCATCGTTCTCATCACATACGAAAACAGTTGACAGATTGATGAGAGAAAAATCTCATCACAACCAATCATATACAGTTCTCAATATGAGATTTATGTTACTTCAGTTTATCAAATAAACATTAATAATCACTTTTGTATCACGAAAAAAAACAATATTTTTAAGGCCCTGGGCTTTTTTTCATATTTTCTGTCCATTGTTTAGATACTTGATAGCTATTTTTATTAGAAGAGATACAGATTGTAATTTTTGTTTCTTTTATACGAATCATGTAGAATAATTATAATAATATTTCATTTTTCATCCATCGTATTCTTTTATTTCTACCTAATATTGTTGAAGCCCAAACAATCTTGTGAAAAAAATTTGAAAATCTGGTTGTTTGACGAACACTGCTTCTGTCACCAAATAATAGCCATTATAATACAAACAATTAAATGAATGAGGTCACATAAGGTGGAATAAGGAATATGAACAATTAGCAATAAAATACAGCTCCAAAAAGATATTTAAAAAAAAAAAATTGGTTCACCGCAATGAAAAGCTTGCCCACTTTATTAATTGCTCAAAGTCAATACTGGGATTTCCTCCTGTATAAAAAGATAATAAGCCAATAAACTTTGGACAAGCGTCTGATCGAACATTTATCGAAATGCAGTTCTTATCTTAATCTGCTACAAAATATGATTCCTTATTGGTATGGCCTATCTACTTTGTTTGTTGTTGGAGATTAATTTTGGAATCACCTCAGTAAAAAAGAAAAAATAAACTTGAAACAAAAAAATCTCTTGTTTCCCCATGCAACATTTTTTCGTTTTTAATTCCTGCATCAATATTAAGAATGTTCATTTCAATTTTTATACTTTAGATACTGCAAGAATTTGTCCGCGGACAAAATCAACCTGAGCACATTCAAGGGTGAAGGAGAACTCAGTAATTTAGAACTCGATGAAATTGTACTCACCGATCTCCTAGAATTGCCATCATGGCTCAGACTGACGAGCGCTTGGTGCAACAAAGTCACTTTCCGTATACAATGGACAAAACTCAAAAGCGTTCCAATATTTCTGGTCAGTAATAAAACCTCTGTGATATTACGTTTAAAATTTTATGCATGTTCCGTTATTGCTGTTATGATGTTGTTACACAAATGTATATGGGGCGTTCCATCCCAAATCAAACAGTTTGAAAATTTTTTTTTTTTATTTCCTCAATTTTTTTATATTTTGTAGTACCCATCAAAAGACCCTTCGTGTTAAATTTTGAGATTTTTTTAATCACCCGTTTAAAAGATATTAAATTAACAAAAGAACCGCTCTTTTTTTGGTATTTTGGTCATGACTTCTTTAGAAATGGTCCAAATTAAAAATTTATTTTTTCTAATTTTTTGTTTTTTTATGGCCTTTTCAGATAAAAATACAACAAAAATATTCTACGTGTTTTTGAATGAGTTTTTAGAGTTTTAAACTTTAAATCGCGTTTTTAAAAGTGAGTGTCATTTTTGATATTTTTTTAAATTTTAATTTTAATTTTTTTTTATATTTTTTAAATTTTTAATTAATTTTTAATTTTAAGACTAGTCCGATCATGGGAATTCCATAACTACTATGTTTTTTCGATTTTTGAATTTTTTTTTTTTTTTTTTTTTAAATAAATTATTATGAATACCAATTTTTCTTACTGTATAGTATTTTTTTCAATATTTAGAATTTATTTTGACACTTTTTTTTATTGTTAACAGGTTCTTAAAATTAATAATTAATCTTTCAGTCTGTTTATGAACAATAATAACAGTTTTTATTTATTCGCGTATTTTTTTGAAACCTTCAATATAGGATTATTTCCTGAATTAGAATATTCCTTTGCCAATACGTTTCCGTTGCTCATTAGAATAATTGAATGAAATTTTTGTGTCCCCCTGTGATTGAACTTTGCAGTATTATATCGCAAATAAAATCTTTCTTTTACATCTAAATAATGTTTCTCAGGTGAAAATTTGACAGCAATATTCGGTAGACAACTCATACAATTCTTGAACTGTTATTATTTGTTCATCGATTAATTATGAATTTAAAAAATCTGTTAACAATGAAAAAGTGTCATAATTAATTCAAAATGATTAACAAAATACTACACAGTAACAAAAATTGGTATTCATAATAATTTATTTAAAAAAAAAAAATTTAATTTTCAAAAATCGTAAAAAGTAGTAGTTATAGAAATCCCACGATCGGACTAGTTTCAAAAATGGTTGAAAAGATAGATGTTTGAAACAAAAAAAATAATAAATAAATAAAAAATGACACTCACTTTTAAAAACGCGTCTAAGGTTTAAAACTCAAAAAACTCATTCAAAAACACGTCGAATATTTTTCTTGTATTTTTTTCTGAAAAAGCCATAAAAAACAAAAATTTTGAATTTTTTTTTTATTTGGACCATTATTAAAGAATTTATGGCCAAAATACCAAAAAAAGAGCGGTTTTTTTTGCTAATTTAATATCTTTTGAACGGGTAATAAAAAAAATCTCAAAATTCAACAGAAAGGGTCTTCTGATGGGTACTACAAAATATAAAAAAATTGAGGAAATAAAAAAAAAGTTTTTCAAACTGTCCGATTTGGGATGGAACGCCCCATATGCAGATCTAGGGGATATAATTGTATTTAAAGTCATTGGTCCATCTTGGAAAGCCATTTTTACTCCAGCATTCAAATAATTTGCTTGAACAATTACCTAATAATTGTTACTTTGTCCATAAGAAACCTATTCTCTCTTAACTATTTAGTGTAAAATTTTTCGGAACCCATATTGTTTAAAATTAACTTAGTGTTTTCGATGTAGTTGGTTTTCGTCATATTTCAGAGGAAAAAAAATATATATATGCAGCATTCTGATGATTTAAGGTAGTATCTTCACAGAATCGATTATTTAAGAATTCGCTCAAACATTGTGTATACATAATTTAATATTGTAGCTGAACGTCTGTGCATTTGAAACAACATTGAGCGTTTCTTTGTCGAGATCTTTGATTCTACCGAATAAACATAATTTAAGAATTGAACAAAAAAAAACGAGGTGATGCCGGAGCGATATATCACACCGATATGCCGAAAACATTGAGAACCGTTTATACCGTTCAGATTTAGCGATATTGTGAGTCAAAGAGGTAGCCGTTAGCCGCAAAAATTTCTAGATTAATGCATGCTCAGCTCCACGCACATCATCCTGTCAACATTGCTGCCCGTGCATAAACACCACGCGTTAGCTAGAGGTGTTCCCTTTAACATGAAAATTTGTTGAAATAATTTTTCCGATGTTGCAGCGATTAGACGAGGTTCAAATAGTAGTGGAAACATGCGAAGATCTTCGGAATCCTGGTTTTCCTCAAGGAGCTTCTACTCTGCCAGGCTTGGGCAAATATTCCTTCATTCACAAAGTCATCGATGGAATTACCGTTGCCGTGAACACGGTCTCCATCACGTTCAAAAGTCCCGCATTCGTCGCGTCGGTTCAGGTGCGTACACATATTAATAAACGTATGGGGGTAATTCCATGTCAAATCGACCAAGAGTTGGAATCGACCCTTTTCAATTTCGATGAAATTTGATCAGAAGTTTTTGTTTTTATTAAAACGAAGTTCTACCAAAGGAAAAAAATAAAAAAAAAAAAATTCGCAAGATATGCAAGATTCAAAATTGTACAATTTTTTTAAATCTTTTTATTTTATTTTTACATACCTCGAATACTATTATACTTACGAAAAAATCGTTCTGGGTTCGTCTTGAAGAGTATACTCGTTACTACGAACAAAAAAACATTCCGAAAAAAAATTTTGAAAAATGAATTTGGAGAATTTTGAATTTTTAAAAATCGTGCAAATCCACTTTCCACATTAAATTTTTGGTTCATTTTTTTAATATAATACCTTGTAGAGATCTTAAAAGGTTCTGAAATTTTCAGAAAGGTGTTTTTTTTTTTTTTTTCAAAAATATCAATTTTTTGAATTTTCAAAAATCTCGTAAATTCACGATCACCATTAAATTTTTGGTTCCATTTTTTTTATATACAAATACCTTGGACTGATCTTAAAAGATCCTGAAATTTTCAGGATCTTTTAATTCGCCGATGATTTGAATCATTTAAAAATACGAGGATGCATTGTACAGGATAAAAAAAAATTGTAATTGATATTTTCAGGATCTTTTAATTTTAGTAAAATAAAAAATTTTTTTTACCAACATTCAAAAATTTATATTTTTGAAACAAAACAACACCATCCTAAAAATTTCCGGATCTGTTAAGATCAGTTCAAGGTATTGTATAAAAAAAAATTTAACTAACAATTTAATGTTGATAATGGATTTACACGATTTTTAAAAATTTCAAATTCTCCAAATTCATCATTTTTTTAAAAAATTGTTTGGAATATTTTTTTTTTCGTAGCCATAAGACGAGTCCAGAACGATTTTTTCGTAACTATAATAGTTTTCGAGATATTTAAAAAATAAACTTGAAAGATTTAAACAATTGTAAAATTTTGAATCTTGCATAACTTTCAAAAACAACATTTTTTTTCCTTAGGTTGAACTTCGTTTTATGAAAAACGAAAACTTGTGACCAAATTTCATCGAAATTGAAGGGGGTCGATTCCACCTCTTGGTTGATTTCACATGGAATGACCCATATATATAATTTTTGACATAATCATTTTTTATATTAATTTTTTTTTTACTTTCATCTCTTCCTCTTGTAAGAATTTTGCCTATGTCAGGGTTGGTTTGGATAGCTCCGGTTGGATAGGTACCTCCGCTTTGTCTGATTTATTTCCACTATAGCTTATGGTACAGAAAAAATTTGTGGAAAAGCCTGTGTCACTACAGCTGGTCTTAAATGTCCTTCTCGGTACCGGTGCTACGTCATGTAATTGTCAACAAGAACTACAGCTATATATATATATCTGTTGATATATCTCGTATATATGTCTGGTGTCTGTTACGACCATATTTTTGACAAGATTACGGAACAGGGTTTAGAAATTTAGAAATCGATGGCTGATAATCGATAATTTCGAAGAATTAAACTATTGATTTTGTAGAGTCAAGTCGGTGTTTTCCAAAAAACATTGGAATGTCGATTATTTGAATTATTTAAATATACGAGAATGCATTGTACCGGATAAAGAAAAAAAAATCGTAATTGTAGTCTATCTTTTTTGAATCGGCGATCAATCAACTTTTTTCGGTTTTATTTATATGTATGGAATAGATTAAAAATGAAAACTGCTGTATTTTTCAATATTTTCTTCACAAAATATCGTTTTTATCTGAAAAGAGCAGTTCACACATTCCTAGGGGAAGCGTGAAAACCTGTATTGGCTTATTTCACATTTTTATAATTTTTCGTTAAACAGATCTCAAGGATAATCGTAGAGTCTAAATCGCCAACATGGCAACGTTGTGATCTCCGAATGACAAGGGTGAAAGATCCAGATCGAGGTCAGTTACTTATATTCAAAGAACTCGAGTGGCAGACCGTCAGGATAGAGGCTCAAAGTACAAAGGACAAGGACCTAACGCCACTGCGGTTGCTCACCAATCAATCAAGATGTCGCATTACAATTAAAAAAAGGATATCCGGTACGTTGGATATTTTTTGTTCTTACCGCTCTTTTATCAGCATGATTGTGTAATTTTTTTCGATATACGAAAAAAAATCTGCAAATTGGACATTTGCACATTGCTTCCTCATCTTAATCACAAGCTTCTTTTATCACAAAGTATGGCAATCAAATTCGGCTTCCTCATAAAGGAAGCTTTGTTAGCTATCGAAAAACATGAGTAATCAACGTCCAAATTTGCCAAATTCTTTCAGATTTACTTCTTGCTAAATTTGATTTTTGCCAAATTTAATAGCGAACAACCTTTATCACTATTTTGAATGTTTACAAAATTTCCGTACAATATCTCGCAAATAGCTGAAGTTAGAGTACGCTATTGAAAACAAAACCCTACAAATTGTAAATTGCTTCCTCATCTTAATCACAAGCTTCCTTCATCACAAGTATGGCAATCAAAATTGGCCTCATCATAACGGAAGCTATGTTAACTATCGAAAAACATGTGTAATCAACGTACAAATTTGCCAAATTCTTTCAAATTTACTTCTTGCTAAATTTGATTTTTGCCAAATTCAATAGCGAACTACCTTTATAACTATTTTGAATGTGTACAAAATTTCAGTACAATATCTCGCAAATAGCCGAAGTTGGAGTACGTTATTTAAAAAAAAAAAATTTGATGAAATTTTAATCATTCAATCGATTTTCGCCAAATTTAATAACGAACATCCTCGATAGCTATATCAGCTCTGTGTAAAGTTTCAGTCCAATATCTTAAAAATTGCACAAGTCAGAGCGTTTACGCTATTTTTCAAAACATTAAAAATTTCATAAAATTTTAATCCCTCCATGGATTTTTGCCAACTTTAATAGCGAACCTCGATAGCTATATTAGCTCTGTGCAAAGTTTCAGTACAATATCTTAAAAATTGCACAAGTTAGAGCGTTTACGCTATTTTTCAAAAAATTCAAAATTTTATAAAACTTTAATCCCTCGATGGATTTTCGCCAAATTCAATACCAAACAACCTTAATAGGTATACTAATTCTGTACAAAGTTTAAGGGCAATACCTTGAAAATTGCAGAAGTTAGAGCGTTTACGCCATTCTTGCAAAAACGAAAAAAGTCGATAAAGTCTGAACACCCATTAGAATTAAAACAAAATTTTTTCACAATGAAGAGCAATTCGTGGTCGACCAGTGTGCTAAATTTTAGCTCGATATCTCGGAGCGTTCTCGAGTTATTAATTATTTACATCTCAAACTCAGAACAAACACACACACACACACACACACACACATCCATCCGGTGTTTTTTCTACATATGATTTCTCGATGTTTTAGGACATTTTAAACACATTGGCATAAAAATCTCGAAAAAAATGTTTACGAAAACAAAACTTCCTTTATGAGGAAGCAAAACATCGAATTTTTATTTGTATCATTACAGACTTGCAGAAGACTTTTCGGTGATCTTCATTTTTTGTTCTTTATTATAGATTGCTTCGTGATGGGGTCGCGGCTGGTACTAATTCTCGATGATCTCTTGTGGGTACTGACCGATTCACAACTTAAAGCAGCTCTGCACTTCATAGATTCGCTCGGTGGTCTCGTTGAACGAGCAACGATAATGGAACGTAAAACGAAGGCAGCTAGAAAACTTGAGGTATGGTTTCGAACCGCTTTCTCTAAGCTGCAGAATTTTCAGACAATTCGCTAGAGCAAATATATGAATGGCTGTATTTTCGAGTTTTAATGTACTTACGATCATTCTTGTCAGGTTTTACCGGAATATCAAGCTCAAATATCACAGCAAGCAAGATCGAAGGTCCAACCGAATACTCTAATATCGAAAATGTTCATGAGATACGATGTCGTCGAAACGTCGTATCACTTTGTGTCGCAACGAATCGATCTGCATCTCTGCGACGATCCCGGAGGTATATTCAACAACTTATGATTAACGGGGTCTCTTCTTATTACCAGAATAATTGGAAGTCTTGATAATTGATAATTAGACGATTAAATTTGTACTTGACGTGCTCAGCTCTCTTTTGATGAGAAAAAGTTTTTCAATTTATGGAAAACAATGAAAAAGCCATATGTAAATGGGCTTAACATGACATACTGGACGCATATTTAATATTTCATTTATGTAAGCAGTTGGCAGATCCTTGCATCCGGATCTGAAGGACGGAGGTGCTTTACAAGTGTCATTGGTGAAATTTCAAATCAATTACTATCCTTATCATCTGGCGATAGCAGACCGAAAGCATTGGGCGCAGTATAAAGAAAACGCAACACCACATAGCCAGTGGCTTCAACAATCGATCAATTCGTTTCGAGGCCAATTCATGGATTTGATTGACATCGGTAGACCACAGCACTCGCCGGTGAGAAGCCAAGGAAATTCCGGAGGTAATGAATTGCGGTCAAGGTCTTTGCTAAGGTTGCATTATTCCAGCCTACGAGTAATTTTTGTCCATAGAAATGGAAAATCTTTTCCATTGGATTTTCGATACAATTCCATTTGACACGTTTAAACGGAAGTTTCTATCGAAAAATTATTTTAATTTCTTTTTGGGTTTACAATGTTAAGGTATCCCGAAGTCTTCCACCGATGAAATCGAAAAAGCATCTCATCAACCGATGCCGAGTCCGAGTGGGCAAGAACAGAAGAAAGCGGCGCAGCACGCCAGTGGCAATCTTGTTAAGAATTACGTTTTGGAACAACTCGCTAAGCTCATGACCACTTGCATGGTAATAAGAATTCACGACTTCACGATATTCAAGGTTACGAGCTCGACGAGAAAGCCTGCGATCAAGGAATTTATAGCAGGTACACACGATATTTCAAGAAATTTGCGCGTATGAGAGAATTCAATGGTCGGGATATTAGGGATGAGCGATGTTAAAAAAAGAACATACTCGATAACCAATTATTTAAATAAAAATGGACAATTGTACACTAGCGTGGCCCTTATTTAGAGCTAGGACGAATTTTTTATCAGACGCCCCTCAAATCGACTCCAAATAATTCAAAAACAATACCCTAATTTTTCAGATTTTTATCTAGACTCTAACTCCTCCCGAAAAGGGGGTAGATTTCCCCATTTGAAATACTTTAATTCTATTTTTTATTTTATTATAATATAAAACAAAATGTAGAATTTATTTATTTATTATAATATTTTATTCTAAGTGTAATAATTTTTAAAAAAATCAGTAACTGCAAGATTTTAGTTTTCATTGATGCTACTATTTGAGGAAAAATCTACATTATCATAAGGAACAATCTAGACAAATTGCAATTCGTCTAGATTGACCCATACGATAATATGAATTTTTCCTCAAATAGTATCACCAGTGAACACTAAAATCTTGCAGTTACCGATTTAAAAAAAATTATTACACTTGGAATAAAATATATCCTGAGAATATGGCCGAAACACGTGTATTTCAAATGGGGAAATCTATCCTCTTTTCAGAAGGGGTTAGAGTCTAGATAAAAATCTAAAAAATTAGGCTATAGTTTTTGAATCTTTTGGAGTCGATTTGGGGCGCGTCTGCTAAAAAATTCGTCCGAGCCCGAAATAAGGACCACCCTATTGTACACTAATGCTTTTTTAAGTATTCAAAATACGTGTTAGTAATTCGGAGATCTCTCTCACTGACCAGTATTATTCTTGAATTCTCATTATTAATGATTATTTCGAATTAGTCTCAGCAAATTATCAGCTAATTCCGCATTAGTCGGCAAAATGTCATTAATTCATTGGTGTCCGAGACTCTGGTACTAAACCTCCCCTTTAGACAAATCCCAATGTTGTTTACCAAAACATCAATAATCGATTAACGATAATCGATTATCGTACAGAAATATCAAGAATCAGGATGATACACTATTATCAGCAAAAATATTCCTAGATTATAGCTTATTTTTGTAAAGGAAAAACGGTCTAGCCGGTAAATGTGTTTGAATACACCTTTCCAGGCACAGGCAAATGCGACTACGCGTTAATTCGGTAACAAAATAAAAAGCCTTAGATTACTAGATTATAATAATCTCAGAATCTGATGGATGCAGTATTTGTCCAATAAAGACATCTATCCAACGACAAATAACAGTTGCGGTAAACAATTATAAAAACAGAAGTTAACATCTTCAAGGAATTTTACTTTCGTACTTTCGCAAATTTATACTTTCATAATAACTTTGTTGTGCAGAAGTAACAAGCTCGTTTCATATATCATACCATATAATCCTAATATGAAAATGGTTCATTTGTGTTAATGAATTTTAATGAAACGTTAATGACAGAGACTATTCAACAATTGCACAGCTCAAACGAGGAAGAAAAATACAGCAGGTATAAAATGATAAATTAGGAATAGCCGTAGTCTGCTTGTCTAGATGTGTCACTCAGCCCATATCAATGATTGATAGATATTCGTTACATCGCATCGTAGATAATGTGCCATAAATGAAGTATATATCGTAAATAAATATTGCAACATACGTTAATCGTATATTTGCGACTTTGTGTTTATACACATTTTTGAACGAGTGAACTGGATACGTTTTTTTTTGTGTCAGCATGTGTTCTCGTATCGGGATCGCTCGTTCGTTTATTCATCGCAATGACGAGAATCGATGTAGTATATTTTTTTGTATTTTTTGTCCACAGGTGATCGCGACAAGTTTTGTCTTCCCGAGGACGTGACGATTATCCACGCTGAATTCACATATTACTATTATCCAGGCGATATCACGTTTCCTCGTAAGTTTTCGAATATTGTACGTATATCTTTGCATTTCTAAACGAAAATATTCGTGTCTGTTTTCAAAAGTTTCTTATATAAAAAGTTACGAACATTTACATCTATAACATTTCCACAAAACGTATTTCTAATTCGCAAACAGGGTTGCAAATAATGCATTACTTTTTTTAATACATTTGCATTTCCATTAACCATTAACATTTAATGGTTATTGGAAATAATTTCCATTAACCGTTAAAATTTAATGGTTAATGGAAATAATTAACATTACCATTAAAATTATTTTCATTAACCATTAAATTTTAATGGTTAATGGAAATTATTTCCAATAACCATTAAATGTTAATGCTTAATGAAAATGCAAATGCATTAAAAAAAGTAATGCATTATTTGCAACCCTGCCCATTACAATGTAGTGTGTAATAGAAAAAAATTCCGTTCCTCATGCAATCTAACGTGTAATAGACAAAACTTTGATTGCAATTTTGCATTACATTTATTAATCTATATTATAATTCTAAAAGTCTAAGTCCTAAGTCAATAAAATGTAATGCGAAATTGCAATAATTTATTCATCTATATTTTTCCAGTCCCAAAATTGCAATCAATATTTTGTCCATTACACATTACATTGCAATGGGTAATGGCAATTTTTTCTATTACACACTACATTGTAATGGGCAGGGTTGCAAATAATGCATTACTTTTTTCAATGCATTTGCATTTTCATTGACCATTAAAATTTAATGGTTAATGAAACCATTAACCATAAACCATTAAGCATTAAAATTTAATGGTTAATGGAAATAATTTTCATTAACCATTAACCATTGAAATATAATAATTAATAGAAATTATTTTCATTAACCATTAAATGTTAATGGTTAATGAAAAAAGTAATGGTTAATGCATTACTTTTTCATTACAAATTTCGTAACCCTGTTCGCAAACTTCTTTATATAATTGTTATAAACTTTTATCTGAATATCGCAGATGTAAAATGAAATTAACAAAGCTAGGATTCTAAAAGGCTTATTATTAATTTTTCATAGTGCCACCACCAAAGTTCTACGTTCAGCTAAATCCATTGCAAGTCAACTACGATTTATGCTCGTGCCTGTGGTTTAATTCATTCGCACTGAATCTGTATCATTCGTTGACTAATGGAACCGAAAAAACAGCAGCGACGTCGTCCAATCTCATGTACTTTGATGTGAAGCTTGAGGCGATCATGCCGAGGGTAAGTTGTTTTTTTAATGCATTGAAAACAAAAAATTGATTACTCGTCACATTCGGCGAATGGAAGGGAATTTTGTGTTTTAATAAACAATGTGCTTTCAGATAGTGTTCGAAAGCCAACACGATTACCCCAATCAGAGGGATAGACCCAAATCTTTGCACATACAAACGTCCAGAGTTTCCGTGACGAATGTTCGATCGAGTGAAAGATCGTCACGCGCTGATCTGGCTGAATGTCTGAATGCCTTCCAAATGGGTCAAATGTTTTTTGGCGCCGAATTTCCGAGCAAGCCAGCCGATTTTCATGTCGTTACCAACAAATTTCTCGACCACTGCGCAGGTGAGACTAATGCATTTTTATTTTTCATCAAAGTTATTTCGAATTTGAGGAAAGTCACTGTAAACTAGAGTAAACAACGATTTTCCATTAGCAAAATGAAAAATTTTGTAAGAAAAAAGTTTCCTTATTCTTAGTCAAAATAGTTGAAAATTTTTAGTTCTAAAATTGATCGTGCCCAAGCAGTCGTATCTAAACGTGACTCCGTAATGTCAACTATTACCGTATTAATGAATAATGTATGATGAATGAACTATGATATGAACTATGAATTAACTATGATATCAGAGTTGTGAAAATAGTAATGCAAAAGTAATTTATTACCCATTACTTTAAACAATGTGTATTGGATCAGTTTGCCATTACAAATTACAAAAGTAAAGTTTAATGAATGAATGTTCCATTACAAATGAAAATAGTAATGTGTAATGGATGAGTGTTCCATTACAAATAAAAAAAGTAATGTGTAATGTATGCATGTTCCATTACTAATAATAAAAGTAATGTGTAATGAATGCATGTGTCATTACAGATAAAAAAAAATAACGTGTAATGAATGAGTGATCCATTACAAATATTACAATTTAAAAAAAAGTAATTTGTAGTGGAGAATATTCCATTACAAATTAGTCTTTTTCTACCACAATTTGGAGCAGGTACTATTTTGTTCAAAGGTGAGTCTATTAATTTTTCAATGAAAATAATTTGTGTGTATCGAGTTTTTGTTAACTTTACTATCGTAGTGGTAAATGTAAACATTGCAATTCAAGAATGGAGTAAAAATTACTCCAAAAAATCACTGTTCATACATTTACCACTACGACAGTAAAGTTAACTAAAACTTGATACACACAAATTATTTTCATTGAAAGATTAATAGACTTACCTTCGAGCAAAATAGTACCTGCTCCAAATTCTGGTAGAAACACACAAATTTGTAATGGAATATTCTCCACTGCAAATTACTTTTTTTCAATTTGTAATGGCTCATGCATCCATTACACATTACTTTTTTTTTATTGTAATGGCACATGCATCCATTGCACATTACTTGTTTTATTTGTAATGGAACAGCATTCATTACACATTAATTTTGTATTTTGTAATGGTACCCTTGTCTATGTATACCGTAATGCATTATTTACAACTCTGATTATAATACGTTTTGATGTAAATCAGTCGTTACTGCTTTATTAGTTCCAAACTTTCATATTCATGAACCTAATTCCACAGGCCGCGATAATGTGAGATCGTACCCGCCAAACTTTACCTGTAACACGGTAAACGAACTAATTCGTCAAGTGAATCGTGAACTTCTCTGGACTGAGGCAAAAGACGTGTGGTGCTGTAATTTGGAGCCTGTGTGGGGTGATTTCTTCGGAGCTAGAGCAGTTGGTTCGAACCGTCCTGTACCATTTCTCGACGCATTTCCTCTGACAATCTGGATTCACATGAACGAGGAAGTATCGGCTGAGAAACAATGTGGGAGCATCGCTGATATTCATGGACTCGCCTACATAAGCAATTTAGTCAGCGTTCAAATAAATCACTACCAATATCTATTTCTTCTACGTCTGTCCGAGATATTTTCGGAAATGGCGACGTACCTCGTCGTCGATTCGAACAAAATTCTCAAAGTAGAAACTGGCGGAACATTAGCGATTGGCGCACTCATTCCTCAAGTTGAGGTGACGTTTATAACGCCCTCGCAGACGCCGGGAAAGGAGAATTCCGGTGGTGACTTGGAATCCGTCGTGCCGGATTCATCGAGCATCGCCGAGGATCTCGGTGGCAATACTTTTCCGTGGCAGCACAACGCGGCAAACTCGAGACTTGAGTTTGGCGCGAAGAGATTGAACACGAGTAACGACATTGTAACGCCGCAGAGCGAAGTTGCTTCGTTAATTTCCATGGATTTTCAGCACGGTGCCGCTACTGGACCTCAATCGGTCGTGACATTTAAACAGAACGAAAACGGTAAAATAGAGAGCCAGCATCAGAGTGGTGGACATTTTACGGGCTCATCGTTGACGCGTGATGATCGTCGATGGTCTCAATCCGTCGACGTCGAACCGGATCTCGCTAAACTTTCCATTCTCAAAAATCAAACTTCCAAACAAGATCCTGGAAATCCAAATGGACCGTTCATTCCTAATAATTTTAACGTTGGCTTATCCTCGATGAAGAAAGGTTTCGCAAATTTAATGACATCCATAGATTCCGCGTTAAAAGCATCCCCGGAGGATGGCAGTAGTGATACGGTTTCCATGAGAAGCGACATCAGTTCGGACAGCGAAAATTACATCGTTGTTTCACTGGAAGAACAAGAAAAAATCGACGCCGTTTTTGGAAGTCTCAATTCTACGGGAATTACGACTGTCGAAGAGGCCCGAGAGGTCATCGAAGAAACCCCCGATACGCAGAGTGAAAAGTCGACGGACAGTGTTTGCAAAAGAAAAGATCTCGTAAGTGTTTGACGCATTCCATGCGGTTTCGAATGGTCCAAAAGTTGTCCACTCTCAGAAAAATTGAAATTTTGTCAAATTATTTAATTATATGAAAAAGTAAATTTGTTCAAAATTTTTTGATCGCATTTTCTTTAGTTTTTCAAAATTTCAAGATTTTCTAAGTACCGTTATATCTTGAAAGCAGGGTTGCAAATAATTCATTACTTTTTTTAATGCATTTGCATTGTCATTACCCATTAACATTTAATGGTTATTGGAAATAATTTCCATTAACCATTAAATTTTAATGGTTAATGGAAATTATTTCGAATAATCATTAAATGTTAATGGTTAATAAAAATGTAAATGCATTAAAAAAAGTAATGCATTATTTGCAACCCTGCCCATTACAGTGTAGTGTGTAATAGAAAAAATTTCCATTACCCATTGCAATGTAATGTGTAATGGACAAAACTTTGATTGCAATTTTGGGAATGGAAAAATATAGATGAATAAATTATTGCAATTTTGCATTACATTTTATTGACTTAGGATTTAGATTTTCAGGTACCTTAAATTTTAAGTCTAATTCTAAAAAAACATCTATATTATAGATGCTTTTTAGAATTTAAGATACCTGAAAATCTAAGTCCTAAATCAATAAAATGTAATGCAAAATTGCAATAATTTATTCATCTATATATTTCCATTCCCAAAATTGCAATCAAAGTTTTGTCTATTACACATTACATTGCAATAGGTAATGGAAATTTTTTCTATTACACACTACATTGTAATGGGCAGGGTTGCAAATAATGCATTACTTTTTTAATGCATTTACGTTTTCATTAACCATTAACCATTAAATTTTAATGGTTAATGGAAATTATTTTCATTGACCATTAAAAAAGTAATGGTTAATGCATTACTTTATCATTGAAAATTTTGCAACCCTGCTTGAAAGCATACGATTAAACAGAAAAATGTTTCAGACAAAAAAGTTGCAGTTTTACATAAACTTTGTGCATTTTTTTCTTTCAAGTTTGAAAAATGACTTCATCAAAAATATACGAAAATAATTTTTCTCACTCGGTAAGTCACTTTCGATTCATCTCAAAAAATTCGAAAAAATACTCCGAAGTGTGTACAATAGACACGTATTTTTTTTAAATGGCTCGATTAGTTGTTCCAAAGCTATGCTTTGCTTTAATATTATGATTTTTTTTTAGAAAAATCAATAATTAAAAATTGATCTCCCAAATTTTTCTCACATTTTTCAGGTAATGAACATCGATAACATTATAATCATTTTTAATAATAATAAAACTGCAACTTTTTTGTCTGAAACATTTTTCTGTTTGATTGTATGCTTTCAAGATGTAACGGTACTTAGAAGAATTTGAAATTGTTAGAAGATTTTAAAATTTTGAAAAACTCAAAAAAATGAGATCCAAAAATTTTGGAAACATTTACGCTGCTCTTTTACATATAAATAAATAATTTGACAACATTTCAAGTTTTTTTAGAGTGAACAATTTTTTGACCGTACGAAACCGCATGGAATGTCTCATTTACAGTCTATCAATTATATTTATTTTATAACTTATCGATTGTAACTTACCATTAACTTATTTGCTTGCTCTTTCGTAGTGCGATTTGAATTTGCAAATTAAATTTGTCACTAAATTACAATTTAGTTATGAATGCTCAAAAAAGACAAATTTCAAAGACTTCTAAGTAATCGATAATTTGTTTTTCTATTTATCAGATATCAATGACGACATTCATACTGTCAAAAATGGAAATAATACAGCAATCTTCCGGTTTCTCATCATCCATCAAAGCACAGATTTCGAACATTGCCAGTGAAGAATGTTCCTCGATACCATGGGATGAATTTCAGGTAGTTCGATCAAATATTTTATTAATTTTGAAAATACAATTAATTTTTAAACATACAACGTGTCTATATTTACATCTACAGAACATTGTCTTGACTATTTTTTAACTGTCTATACAACACTTTCTCGAAACGTATGAAAGTGCGGATGTGGTTATTACAATATTTATGATTACCATCTTATTTGAAGAGGACACAATGTCTGATAATTTCATTTTATTTATCACCATTAAACATTTGGCCTATTTCACGAATATGCAAACGCCAGATTTTCTATCTCATTGTTGCTTTTGGCATATCACAACAGATACAAATTTCTTCAACTTTTGTAGTAATGGGGTTTCGAAATGGCCTTCAACTTAATTGAGATATGTTTCAACGGGTTAGTGGAAAGATGTAGAGATAAAGTATGAAAACTTATTAGTGGAATTGTGATGACGTAAAATAAAGAAAAAAGATTATCATTTGCATTTTTAAATTCAAGGGCGCTGAGTACAATTCGAATTGGATTGCCATGTCTAAATTTTGTCTAGAAAATACTCGTTTTTTATTAGTTTTTTACCATGGAACATAATGATAATTCCGAATGTTCATTTTTCGAATCATAATTTCGAATCTTCATTTTTTATTCATATTTGTATAACTTCAGATGAAATGACGTAGAATTATGAGAATTTGTAATTGGGACTTGAATCTACTTTTTTGCACTGTGTGAAGAGTTTAGTATACAAAATGTCTTTAAGGGATTTTATGTTAGCTTCATTGCAATAATTACGTTTCGAAACCCAATCACAGCAAGCACCATAAACGAATTTTAATTTTTGGTTTTGCATCAATTTTTGAGAGATTAAAACGTGCTTCGTTGTATTTTAATCGATGAAATTACTGTTTTTTTACTTGCAGAACCTAGACAAAAAGTTATTCCACTCATTTTCCGTGTCTTTGAATAATCATTGTGAGATAAGACAGTTTATTGAAATGGTTGGAGTGTTACGAGGTTTGGGTTTGGGTTTGGGTTTGGATCCCAAAACCCTCGTTTTTAGCAATGATTCTTGATCTCCATTATTTTTGTCAATAAAAAAATCTTAATTAAAAACGTAAAAATTAAAAACGGCAAAAAATCTTAATTAAAAACATAAAAATTAAAAAGGGCAAAAAATTGTATTGATATCAACCAAGAGCGAACATCCGAAATTTAATTAGTCACCACCTCGAAATTTGTACATTTATCATCATACTTACGATAACGAATTATTCATCATACAAAGCAAATGCTCTTCGTACAATCTATTTCCATTGCATTTACGTCATCATACGAATTCGACTGTGTGTATCAATACGTAGTAATTAAATACTAATAACATGCATACTAGGGTATGCCAAAAATGTTTTCAACTGATTTTGATTCTCCCACTTTGGAGTTTGATTGAAAATAGTCCCTCGTCATTTTACATGTAACCTAAGAGCGATTGAGGCATCACTCAGAAATTTTTGTTCGTCCCCATCCTCAGCGAGGAACATTGCAGGACTATTTCCAATCGAATTCATGGGTAGGAGATGAAAGAAATGACGTAAAAATATTTTGGCACATCCTCAAATATTATACGCATATTCGTACGATTTTTATGGATTTTTAACTTTTTTTGCATGCCTTCTCCTGCGCTCTCCTTCTCTTGTGAATGTTTTTGTGTGGCACTTGTCGCAGGCCAAAAGAAAGGTATTGGCAACATTATCATATACATTTAATACATTATCTTATAACCTGAAATCCGTGTGTGTGTGTTTGGGGCATGCATTCTTTCATGGCTTCGACCAGAGTTGCAAAAAATGCATTATTTTAATAATGCATTATCGATTTCATTGATGATTATTTTTTCACTTAATAATGGGACTTGACTTCCATTATACATTATTCATTCAATGAATAATTTGATACAAAAAATATTGCATTATTTTTTAAGTTTATAATGCAAATGTCAGACCATTAAGCATTACATTAGTACTGGAAAATTAAAAAAATGAAACATGCATTACGTTATTAATGAGTACTTGGAAAAAGCATTATATTATCCGTTGCTGAAGTAATAGATAATGTGGAAAAAGTTACATTACTCATTACTGAAATAATGAGTAATGCAAAAATGTTCCATTATCCATTACTAAAGTAATAGATATTGCAAAGTAGCGTTAATTTTTTATTAGTATAATACTGAATATTTTGAATAATGCATTATTCGCAATAAAAATATTTTATGCATTCGTGGTCCAATAGGACAATGCGATAAAATCTTCCTTTTATTTACGAAAGGGGAAAATATAGATTCATAAAACCGGTTCAGGGATTCGATGGTAGGAAATGTATGAAATTTTTTTAAGTAAAAAAACCCAAAAATGTGAACATCGGAATGTCAATAGAACTAATAATCCCCGTTTTGAAATTTAAAATTAGAATTGAAAATTTGAGTCGAAAGAGAATAAAATACATGTATGCGGCGCATTTTCCTTTGATATAACAAATAAAAAAATGCCCAAGTGGAAGATGATTTTTTCCTTTGGTTGATTCACAAATAAAAAAAATACATGCAATTATTCGAGAGTAAAAAAAAGTAAACAATCGTATATGAACAGGAATTATTATTCTCTCGACAATTTCCGGTCAAAGATAAAAAATAAAAAGATGCTGTAGGTTTAAATCTGATCTAACAAAAAAACAAAAACAAAATACCGAATTATATTTTCGAACTAAAAAATTAGGAATCTAAACAAATTAATTTCCATCGAGGGAAATCTAAACAAACGAATTACCCTGTAAAAAATTTGACGGAATAACACATACAGTCTGAGCTCTATCATTCTTACGCATTATGATTATAAAAAATAATCCGAAAAGGAAGATTTCATTGACATTGCTCTCCACATACAGAAATTTAAACCATTACTCAAAGTAATACATTATTTATAGATGTAATGCGGTATTTGAAGTAATGCACTGCTTTCTGTAATGTGTTACTCAAAGTAATGAATTGCTCAATGTAATGCATTACTAAAAATAATGCATTGCTCAATGTAATGTATTGCTCAAAGTAATGCATTGCTCAATGTATTGCATTACTCAAAGTAATGCATTATTCTTCGGTTTTGTACCATTTATTACTATAGTAATGAAAATTTGTTTCTACTTTGAATTACCCATTACTGTAATAATGGACAATGGCAGCGTTTAGCATTATCCATTACTGTTGTAATGAATAATGTTACGTTTTTTGCATTATTCATTATTAATTTAATGCATAATCGTTAGGTTTCACATTTTTCATTACAAAAATAATGTTTAATGTTTCTATCATAGAATTTTCATTATTTCTAAAATTAATAATGCATTACTTTTACATTATAATTTCGGCAACTCTGGCTTGGACTATTTTTAACATGAAAAAATTGTAAACTAGAATTTATTTTAATGATTTCTTACTCTTCTTATCTATGTCCCACAATTGATCAATTAACAAACCTAGAACAAAACTTCGATTCATCTGTCGAATCGTTTATCCTTTCATGAGGCGAAACGAAAATTCGTTTACTCTTTTGATATTTCCAACTAGATGCACGCAAGCATGCTTTATTGAATCGCTTGCAATTTTTTTAATAGGAATCTTTGAAAATCTTTTACACGCATCATCATCATTTGAACTTCAGTCCTACTGCTTGGCTCAATGGGTCCAGTGTCATTGCGAAACATTTAATCATGAATTTTACAAGCATTGTTTATTAACTTCCGTATTACATATGAGTAATTCCATGTCAATTCCCCCTTAGATTTTTTTTATTTTTTAATATATTATTATGGATGCAAAAAGCAGTATCCATGTAAATTTTCAGCTCCCTATCTTAAACCATACCGAAGTTATTGATTTTTGAAAAAATATTCTTAAAATAATCATAACTTCTACAATAACCAAGATATTCTAACTTGCTAGGAGGTCATTTTTTTCAATTTTTATTCCAAAAATTGAATAAAGTGCAAAACTTCCTCGAATTGTAATTCTTCATGTTAATTATTATAATTTACAAAGGATATATGTTAGAGAAGTTACTTTATTTATTTTAACATAATCGAAATCAACTATTGTAGTCATAGAAGGAAAAAAGATCACAATTAAGAACAAAACAATCGAAAATTTTTTTAATAAGAAGTTATTTGAATTCCATCTTCGGTAAAATTTGAAAAATTTTGTTTTTTACGTAGAATTTTATATATTTTTTTGAACAAGATCGAAGGGGTTCTATTGAAAGAAAATCGAATTTTTTAGCTTGAAACAGCCAAAAAAACAAAAAAAAAAATTTTTTCTTAATTTTCGATATTTTTTTTTAAGAAAGTACATCAAAAAAACAAAAAAATGACCTTCTAGCAAGTTAAAATATCTTGGTTATTGTAGAAGTTATGATTATTTTAATAATATTTTTTCAAAAATCAATAACTTCGGTATGGTTTAAGAGAGAGAGCTAAAAATTTACGTGAATACTTCTTTTTGCATGTATAATAACATATTAAAAAATAAAAAATATCGAGGAGGGTCAGCGACAAAACGTCATTGAATGGACATGGAACGACACATGTAATACGGAAGAATTATTCGAATGCCCGAACATTTTATTTTCCTGTGTTTTCCAGTGATGAGATATTATTCGTTTTTTTCAATATTAATGGAATATTATTCGATTTTTTTAATTGTCTGTTTGGGTTTTGCGAGCTATTTTTGCATGGGATATTTTCTCGAGTGGACTTTAAAGTGGATCCGAGAAAGACTGTTCAAATACTGAAATATTTGAATCAAGATTATATTATTCTAGATTGTTTAAGTACTAGAATTTTTTTCGTAAAATATTGTTCCGAGCAATTCGCGCCACATACTTAACAACAAAATTGCACGAGGATTATATTAATGTAAAAATTCTTAACCACGTTTACAATAGATTCGCCAGGGTACATAATAAACATAAGCAAGTGCAATATTTCGCATGATCAAGCGTCTCTATTAGTTTACCAAGATGCAGAAATGACACAATTGTGAAATAATTTGTTGTAGTTGATGATCCTCGGAGATTAATGTATTGATAATTACGAGAAAAGATCAATATTCCTTCGACTATTGTCAAACATTTATCTTATGGTATTCTTTTTTGTGAATTCAATTATTCAGACAAAGTTTAGCTCGCGTTCGAGAGGCTGGGTCGAGTTACCATCGGATTCTGACTGTCGTTCCCGGATAAAGTTACGTCTCGATCACGGACTCAAGAACAAAGAAGATTCATGCAGACTATCGCAGTCCGCAATCGAACGAAGCACCAGGAGATTGTCCCAGGTTTCGGAAAGATCACTGACGCAGGCGTCGAACGTTGATGACATTGACGTGCATGACAAAGCAGGTCTAATGGCGATGTTCGAGGACACGCTGGAGGTCAGAGTGTCCGATGTCCCTTTGGTACTGTCCATGAGTTCGGTCACAGGACTCGCGGATCTTGCCGAAGACGAAATTATACCAACACCAATACCACTTGAGGTCAGAGTTGTAAATAATACATTATTTTGATAATGCATTACTGCATTCTTTACCCATTACACTGCATAATGTGAAATGGACAAGTGTACCATTACAAAATACAAAAGTAGTGTGCAATGAATGCGTGTTCCATTACAAATAAAAAAGTAATGTGTAATGGATGCATGTGCCATTACAAATCCTACAAATTAATGTGTAATGGATGCATGTGCCTTTACAAATAAAAGAGCAATATGTTATGGATGAGTGCTCCATTAGAAATTACAATTGAAAAAAAAATTAATTTGTAGTGGAGAATATTCCATTACAAATAGAAAAAATTGCTGTTTCATTATTTTATTTCAAACAAATTGAGATCTCCCCACTGTTTTTCCGGAAACGCCACGCAAAAATGATTCTGTGTGTGCGATTGTCCGTGTGCTTTAGTGTGTTTCTACAACAATTTAGAGCGGGTACAATTGAACGAAGAATAGTATATGCAAATAGAAAATATCATTCTGGTTGAATATGAATTGGTGTAATCATTGGATTTGCTAAAATAAAATTTTCAGGATCACTTAGTATAAATGGATTTATTAAATTAATTATTTAAAAAATATAAATTAAAATAGAAAATCCTAATAAATCTTTTCATGTAAAATATGGGTGGAATGAAATTTTATTTAGATTTCTATCAATACCTAATGGATTATTTGGACCTGCTTCATGAATAAATATTAGGTGTATAATTACTATACTTAAAATAATAAAAGGTAAAATAAAATGAAATGAAAAAAATCGATTTAAAGTTTTGCTCAAAGGTAAGTCTATTAATTTTTTGATGAAAATAATTTGTGTATCAAGTTTTTGTTAACTTTACTATCGTAATGGCAAATGTATGAACAGTGTATGTTAACTTAATATACACTGACACCTATAAGTTTTTCTTGAATTGGAATTTTTACAAGAATAGAGTAAAAATTACTCCAAAAAATAACTGTTCATACGTTTACCACTACGATAGTAAAGTTAACAAAAACTTAATACACACAAATTATTTTCATTGAAAAATTAATAGACTCAAAATAGTACCTGCTCCAAATTCTGGTAGAAACACACTAATTTGTAATGAAATATTCTCCATTACAAATTACTATTTTTCAATTGTAATTTGTAATGGAGCACATTGATTACACGTTATTTTTTTAATTTGTAATGGCACGTGCATCCATTACACATTACTATTTTCATTTTTAATGGAACATTCATTCATTACACGTTACTTTTGTCATTTGTAATGGAAAAGTTGTCCAATACACATTGTTTAAAGTAATGGGTAATGCATTACTTTTACATTATTATTTTTACAACTCTGCTTGAGGTACGTTACTTTGAAGATGTCACAAGGGGCCGATTTGCAGGCAAAACAGTTTAAAAACGTATTGATTTTTTCAGTTTATATAACAAAGTCGTATCCAAATGAAAGGTTCGAGATATAACTTGAACGAAGAATCAAATAGGAATGTACAAAATTTTAGAGAAAACGGCATTTTTCAAAACTTTGTTTCAATTTGCAAACATCAATCTCTTGTGACAATTATTGGGAGATTAGATTCTATATTCCTTTAACGAACATAGATTCGTCGGAATCGCTTCTACGAAAACATACAGAATTTTTTGATCTATTTTTTTATTGAAGGGACAGAATGCGAATAGAAGTGAAGTCAATGAATATAAATAAATAGAAAATAGAAAGGACGGAATACATTGCAGCTGATAATTTCTCGTTTTGCAGATATTGCTGGAGAACATAAAACTACGACTTAACGAGGACCGTCCACCTAACAATATCACATCGCCTGGTCCCATACCTATTGATATTTGTATATCGAGCCTCAGGATATCAAGGGACGTTGGCGGTGTCTTTCATTTGGAACCTGCTGGTGAGTGGATCACAAATTATAATCTAGTGTCTAATCTATTTACGAGCTATCGCACGTCGGATGCTTTAGTCTAAACAAATTTATATTGAAAAAATTTCGTTAGAAAATGAAATCCTCAAAGTTAAGATTTTTTTAATCACAAAACACATAAAGTGGCAAGAATTATAAATTTATAGATTATTACAAGACTACGACATAATCGTGCAAATGTTAAAGCTGCACATAGCTTTTTTCTTTTTTTCCATCGTTAAGCTATTTTTTTGAGGAAGTCAAAATAGCTGAAGACATTTGAGGAAAATGTAACAAAAAACGGTGGGAAAAAATATGGAAGGTATGTGCAGATATCTAATTCTACGATTTCTTATATTATTACTGCGTTATATGCAATAAATCCCCAGTATTTAGTGGCTAACTGGATTAAGTGTCCGTCAAATTGTGAAGTCCAAAACGATTATCATTGTCAGCATCGCCTGTCACGTGTAATCTAATATTGTTTTTTTCATGACAAAACAAAATTTCAAAATTCAGTAAATACGCTGGGGGAAAGCAGCTCGATCGGAACACTGTCGAACGGTCAAAGTTCGCGAGACACGGAGCGTGAAATGGAATTGAATGCATTGAGACAATCGAGCAAGCATCTGAAGGCAGACAACGAAGAGCTGAGACGTCGTATCGTCACGTTGGAAAGATTGTCGGAGGAGAATTCACGATTGCGTCACATCAAGGAAGAGTCCGAAACGATCAGGTCACTGTTGACCGCGGCGCAGAAGGATATCTCCGGATTGGTAATGGAGAAACGTAGTCTTCAGGAAACGGTTACGGATTTGCGGGATCAGGTGATGCGATTTAACGAACCGGGAAATAGTAACAGAGCATCATGGTCAATGAAGAGATAGCAGACTGGTTGCTTCGACTGTACAAATTGCTGTAGCGCAAACAAATCATAATTGATCAAAACCTGATAAACGCTCGTTCTTTCGCGGATCGTGCATGAACGGCATCGCGTTGGCATTGCCTATCGTCAATGTATTCACGGTTTGATAATCGATTTATGAAACCGTCGGAACAATCGGCTGGAAAATTGATTCAGGTCGTAGACGATAATTGCGTGAAAAACGCGTTGGCTGGAGACACATTGCTTCTTGAATGAATTAGCGGATCATTTTGTGCTGGTTATGGCAAAAATTTCTGGCTATAGAAATCGCAGGCCGAAAATCACAATGAAAATATGGCGGACGATTCGTCAAGATATGTGCAATATCATGTTCTTTGTCGCAGCCATGATCGAAAAACATTGATGACATATTCTGCCAAAATCCGTGCATGAGAACGGAATTGATGCTGATATTGTTGAGCAGGATTATTCGCAAACAGCGAGAAAACGATATATTTTAAATGGTACTTATTGGTTGTTGAAGTGAGAAAGAGGTACAAAAAAAAAATTATACGGTGATGTATGAACTGTTGAGTCATCGTAACAAATTGTGAATATCCGAGGTTGGCTTCTTATAACGCGTAGTTGCATATTCGGAGCCATACTCACGATCCGTCTGTCTCAAGAGAGAAAAAAAAATATTGTGTGTCGAAGAAATTGAGGTGATTTCGAACAACTCTGACGGTAATAAAAATTTGTAAATCATTTTTCTTCATGGCGATTGATCTTTTGGACAGCCTAACACAGTTGCGCAGTCCGTCAGTTTCGACTTTTCCCTGAGTTCAAGTTCTTCGGATAAAATCGGTATTGGAAGAAATTGCAGCTTTTTCTTGCACTCACTGTGGCATACCCGTAAAATAATTTACGGATGAAAGAGTTCCGCATAACTGTGAGGTGAAAGATTGCGAAATTCTCGCAAAAGTTATCCGACCTATACATGTGGATACCGAAGATTAATCGCAATCGAATCGTTATACGTGGAAAAGTGCAATCCATCAGGAATTGAGATGTTTTCTTTATTCCGTGAGTTAGGGGGAAACATTTATTTACTGATATTTTCCGAATCGTGATTCATGATAATTTCACGCTTGTGATTAATTGAATCAACCATGTTGGATTTTAGTTGACGTTGAATCCTCGTTCCGCATTTTTGTATTTTATCTATATTATTGTTTTACTCTTTTCTGATTTACTTTTTATCGTACAAATTATTAGTCGAATTCATATATTCTTCCGGTATCAAGTTTTGAGCTCGACAAATCTCGTATATTATATTGTTACCTCGTCAACTGCCATCTTCATAGCGTAACGATTCTTTTTTAAAAACTTTAATGGAGGCATTTGAATGGTCGAAACTCCAAGAGACAAGTGAAAAAAATGAATGTGATCAGGGTTGCGAAATTTTTAATGAAAAACTAATGCATTAACCATTACTTTTTTAATGGCTAATGAAATTAATTTCCATTAACCATTAACCATTAAAATTTCATGGTTAATGGAAATTATTTTCATTAAATGTTAATGTTTAATGGAAATGCTATTGCATTAAAAAAAGTAATGCACTATTTGCAACCCTGCCCATTACAATGTAGTGTGTAATAGAAAAAATTCCCATTACCCATTGCAATGTAATGTTTAATGGACAAAACTTTGATTGCAATTTTGGGAATGGAAAAATATAGATGAATGAATTATTGCAATTTTGCATAACATTTTATTGACTTAGGACTTAGAATTTCAGGTACCTTAAATTCTAAAAAGCATCTATATTAAAATTCTAAAAATCTAAGTACAAAGTCAATAAAATGTAATGGGTTTTTCCATACCCAAAATTGCAATCAAAGTTTTGTCTATTACACATTACATTGCAATGGTTAATGGACATTTTTTCAATTACACACTACATTGTAATGGGCAGGGTTGCAAATTATGCATTACTTTTTATAATGAAATTGCATTTTCATTAACCATTAAATTTTAATGGTTAATAAAAATAATTTCCATTAACCATTAAATGTTAATGGTTAATGAAAATGCAAATGCATCAAAAAAAGTAATGCATTATTTGCAACCCTGAATGTGATTGACTTCGAGCGTTTTATTGTATGTCGGTTCAGCAGTTATAATTGTATTCGGGCTTTTTTATACATCTTATTAAAACGATTGAGGCAAAGAGTTTTCATGCTTCTTAGGAATGATTGTCGTTGAGGGAAATATTATGTCCTGAACATCTCGATGGTGTTTTTTTTGCGCATAATATAAATATTTGTGATAAAAGTAATCGGGATGACGGGAAGTCTTGCAGTAATTTTGTAAATTTCAAGCAATCAACTACCGATTGCCAAAACAGATTCCAATCTATCGTCTTTCTCGGGTAGCTGATGGAAATTTTTCGTTTGTTGCCAATTTATTCCTCAAAAGTTTTAGTTACCCTTTTGATGGTAAAACTTTTCCATGAAGCAAAATATCCTAAATAAGGGCCAATTAATGTATCTCCAGGTCCCTGGAGGGCAAAGTTATCTTACCAAGTATCACATGGCTCATGTATGCGATATCTGGCAGATAATTTTACTCGCCAGATATCTGGATTTTCAAAAATCAGCTCTAATGCCTGATTTTCTCAATCATGAATGGAGTTTTAACTCTGCCCCATGACATATCGCAATTAGTTTCCCCTACCACATATCACAATCAAGTAAAAATAAATCAACCGAGTTTAAACCGCATCGCAACAATTTTATGTCAATGACCTGGAAAAATGGATCTTTATACATTTTTTTGTTTTTCTCTCCGAATGCTAATTTATTTTTTTGTCATAAAATTATACAATGTCACAACTATGCTACAATTTTCGTAACCGCATTGGGGCACACTTGAGGTACTTGAATCCGCAATAGCAAAATGATGTTAAAGATATAAAATTATTGGTATGAGAGATATTCACTATCAAAATATTCATTTAAAATTTTAAGACTAATAAGCTCGTTATTAAAGCATTGTGTTTTGAAACAAAGACAGTGAGAAATCGTTGTTATGAAATGTTATGAAATTTTGCAATTCATCTTTCAATAACGAGTCTCCTCTTCGTCTTCAAATTTCTAAGGAGTATTTGACAGGATTTTAAGGATTAGTTGACATTAAATATCTCTCGTTACCAATAATTTTATATTTTCAAGAACATTTTGGTATAAAACTGAACTACGTTAAACGAGACTTTGCTTGTATATTACTGTAGCGTTTTTTTACTAAGTGAAATGTGTTTATTTTACATAACTTTGAACGGATTCAAGAAATCGAATTTAGTTGAGATAATTCGGAGCAAATTAATTATCACGAATGTGCCATAATCACTATATATATGTCGTCATTAACTAGCTAAGTGCGGCCAAAAAATTAAGTTGACACTGTGAACTAGTGCAAAATGGCCCGATGTCGCAATTCTACCGACATTGCTTTTTTTTTATCTTGTTGGGTATATCGCGAGTTTGAATGCTTGAAACGGCAATGATATTGCGATTCTGTAATGATAAATGAAAAATAAGAAATATTGAATCATTGTCATCAATATTTAGAAACGATAAGTTGATGATTTGGTCACTCGCAGAGGTCGGCACGAACAATTTGAATCAGCGTTATTATTTACAAAGTCTAGAATAAGAAAGTGATTGTTTACCGGAAGCGACAGTAGTTAGTCCGATCTAAATGAGATAAGATGTATCGTGCGAATTGACGAAAAGCTGATCACATTTGACTGAATTAATTGGTCATACACGGCTCATACGCGGATTTCGTAGGTATTGTACCTATAATACCTAATATTAATAAGAATGGGCGATAAGTGACGTTTTGAAGGTTGAAAGATTAGGGCTATGGTGATTGCAGCTCTGTACAATCACGATCATGGTTGAAAGTGGCCATAACGAGTTTAGATTGTAAGCAAAATGTTTGTGGAACTCGGAATGGTGTTCTTGGTGGGACACAATTCCGAATATTTGTTAAGAGTTTCTGTACTGAGAGTAGACAGTCCGAATGATGAGTTTGTGCATAACAGTTTATAAAGAAAAAGAAAGAATTGATATGTATATATATCAATATCAGTCTGAGCCCGGAGTAATATGGGCGTAAACCTGATGAGATACTAAATCAAACATGTTTGAAAACTCCAAAGATATTCAAATACCTAATGTTTAGTGATGTATGAAGAGTCTATTTTGCGGTCATCCAGAGACTACTAAATATCGAGCCAACAAACTTTCGAGTCATTGAATTCATCATGGAGAACCGACACTCTGGTCCATTGGCTGGGTTTATCTCTAAACCAAACCATCGGGAGGTCAACGATTCGAATCCTGGTTGCGTAGCTTTGTCGAAACAAATATGGGCCTAACAAGCTTCAGATATGTATGGATTATATATACACACTAGGGTGATTCGTTTCAGGGCAACTTTTTTTTTTAGACCCATCGTGCCCGATAACCTTTAGTTGGTTCTCAAAAACGAAGTTTCATGAAAGGGGGGTGTTGTCAAAAAATATTTAGAGGTCGCGAATCAAAATTGAAGGTTTCCCATTTGATTAACATTGAAAAAAAATGTTTTCTCATTATTAGTGTTACCATTCCGCGAATTTTGATATCGCGATATTTTCCAAGTGGGTACTTATAGGAAAAATGATACTCTACAATAAAGTTCATTGAGCCATGTCCGCAAATTCAACCGTTTCAGCGGTATCATTGTTTCAAATGAATATTGTTTGAAAATATGTATTCAAATGACTGTAACGCCTAAGCTATTAGATATATAGAAAAAATTCAAATGAGAACTCTGTAGAGAAGGTAATTTTATACAAAAAAGTCTCATAAGCCGAGCCCGTACATTCAACTCTTTCTCGGCTATAGGTGGATCATGGATGAAGTAAAATAGATTTTTTGTTTTTTGTTTTATTGATTTATTTGCATAGGGATTTATTTGTATTTGTTGAATGGTTTTTCTGATGATTTTTTACATGCTATCTCATACAAAATGGAGTTCGTTTAATTGAATGAAACAATAGTATATTACGATACTAGTGCGATGAAACTTTTTCTGACGAGTGTGAGTTTGCAGCATGAGCCGAAGGCGGATGTTGCAATCACACGAGTTGAGAAAAAGCACTAGTATCGTACGAAATTTTATTGTACGAGTGCGCAATAAAAAAATATCTGGCTATTTTACTTCATACACCTATACCTGAAAAAAAGTTGAATTTACGGGCTCGGCTTATGAGACTTTTTTGTAGCAAATTACTTTCTCTACAAAGTTCTCATTTGAATTTTTTCGATATATCTAATAGCTTAGGCGTTACAGCCGTTTGAATAGATATTTTCATACACTGTTCACTTGAAATAATGGCACCGCTGAAACGGTTGAATTTACGGACATGGCTCAATGAACTTTATTGTAGAGTATCATATTTCCTATAAGTACCCACTTGGAAAATATCGCGGTATCAAAATTCGCGGAATGGTAACACTGATAATGAGAATTTTTTTTTTCAGTGTTATAATCAAATGGGAAACCTTCAATTTTGATTCGCGACCTCTAAATATTTTTTGACAACACCCCCCTTTCATGAAACTTCGTTTTTGGGTACCAACTAAAGGTTTTCGGGCACGATGGGACAAAAAAAATAGTTGCCCTTAAATGAATCACCCTAATACACGCAAAATATAGACACGAGGGTATTTGCTCTGCTAGAGAAATCCCCTTCAAATCGGTCGAAACTCATCGGATCAACAGAAATTCCATCGAAAATTATTGGCCATTCAATGAATATTAATGGGATTTTATAAGCAGAGAGTAAGCAATAGGATTTTGTAAGCAGTGCCCATGGAACAGAGGGTCGTGGTAAATGCTCTAGCGAAAGGGAAAAACAGATGCGGCTGTTGGAAGGTCATTTATGGATTCAGGAACCATATATCCAGCAGAGGGAAAATGTATATAAAAAAACCTACTATGGCAAATGGTACCTGACATAACTGGGAATTCGAACTCGTTTATCTCTCATGTAGCAAAAATATGACTGTTATCTAAAATATGTCTAAAGTATGCCGAATGATGGTCTGAAAGTTACAAGTAAGTTATCATAAGTCCTCTTGAGTGTAGAAATTATCTTTTGGGAAGGTTGTTAACCCTCAGATACCATCCAGGTCACCATCAGGCATCCATTGGACAGCTTTTAGATAACTTATTGAAAGATATTACCTAGGCTATAACCAGGTCATTGCAATTTTCAACGTGTCATCGACAATAGTGATTTTTGAGGCGTCTATCTTTGTAATAACGATTGAAAAGCGATTCAACCGAATATCGTTCAACTGGTCAGCGCCAATTGTTGAAGGCGTTGCCGCTCAAAAATGATTGACTCTTGGTCAGATTTTCCTTGTTCGGTTGAAAGGATGCCGATTCAGACAGACAATGATCTATGAAAAAGTTTTTATTGGATAGTCTGCTGGTATGATCTTGACAGTTAATAAGTGCCATCATTTTGAGGTTACAATGAAACTAGAAGTTAGATTTCTTTGAGAACTTGTTCATATATCTTCTTCAATATGATCTTCGGATGAGGGCTGAAATCACCTTCAATTTTTCGAGACTATTGTCCTATTTTTCAAGGCGACTGAACATAATTCGATATAATTTTGACAGCAGCCGATGCTGAACGTTCGGGGAAGGGCTCGTTCCTGATTTGTTGTATATATAAGCGCGAGTTTATTGTGTGTTTTTGAGAAACGTGATGTTGTGATCTCGGCATTCGCCGATCGGATGTATAAGTTCAACTTTACCATGTACCTAATGTGAGATAAAAATAAAGACCGTCTTGCTCTGGATGCTCAACAATTGGCAGATGTCATGAGCACATTCTAAATGAACTTTTGCACGGCTCAACTATTTATTTTTAGCGTCTATCAGATTAATGTTAGATTAATTTGTCTATTAGATTAATTTTAGGGTCTATAAGAAACACCACGGTGCGGATAAAGGTGACCAGAATTATAAACTATCGAAATATCAGTTTTTGCAACGGTTTTTGCAAAAATGCTTTCTGGCTTTTGGAACCTGATCGGGGATGGAAAAAGAAAAAAAATCGTTGATTTAAAAATTACTTTGCACTCAACTCTCTTATGTATTTACATAATAATAACAATAACAACAATAATAATGACACTACTAATAATACTAGCAATAAATATACCTAATAAATTTCTTTAAGTACGTCAACAACTTTCGAAAACACATAGTATTGCACAGAAATTGTGAAACCACAGCTTCTTAATATTTCCTCATGATTTGGGTTTTTTTAATGTACATAAGGGTCATTCCATGTAAAATCGACCACTTTTGAACCCGACCCCTTTCGATTTGGTTGACATTTCTTGTTCCTTTTCTACTCAATTAAAGACATTTCACAGGAAATTTTCAAATTTTTTTACACAACCCTAAAAAAGTTATGAATTAAAAAAAAAAGGCTTTTGTTTTTTCAAATAGCTAGAAATTCTTCAAAAATTGACTAATCGGGACGTTTGTTTTTCAAAATTTTTGTCTAGATGTACTTACCGAAAAAAAATACAAACAAATTTTAAGATATTGAAATCTATGAAATTTTTCATTTTTTAGAGAAAAATCATCGTTTTCTCGAAGATGCCATTTTTTATTTTTTTTTCACTAAAAAAAAACTTCGATCAATTCCAGAAAAAAAGCCTAACTGGAGTGGGCCGAATTTTCCTTCCATTTTTTTTTATCGATTAGAAAAAAAAAATTCCATCTGGGCTTATTTCACAAAACAACACTCTGAATTTTTTTTTACGATTTATAAAGGACCTCAGAGTTTGAAAAATTGAGAAGAAAATAAAATCGAAAGTGGTAATCCTCGAAAAAAATTTATTTTCAAAAAAGTGAAAGAAAAAATCAAAGAGACCTATAAATAATTTTGTTGTATTTTTTTTCAATCAAAGAAGAATTATAGAAAGCTAAGACGAGTTAAAATTGAATAATATTGGATTCGAGATGATATGCAATGGATGTCTTTTTCAAAAGCCTGTGGCTTGGTTAAAAATGGGCCCAATTGACAATTTTTTTGCATTCTTTTTGTTTTTCGATGTAGTTTTCGAAAAAAATACAAAAAAAGTATTTATAGGTATCTTATTTCTTCTTTCACTTTTTTGAAAAAAAAAAAATTTCGAGGATTACCACTTTCGATTTTATTTTCTTCTCAATTTTTCAAACTCTGAGGCAATTTATAAATCCTCAAAAAAATTTCAGAGTGTTTTTTTGTGAAATAAGCCCAGCTGGAATTTTTTTTTTCTAATCGGCAAAAAAAGTAGAAAGAAAATTCGGCCCACTCCAGTTAAGGCGGCATTCTTTCAGGAATTGATCGAAGTATTTTTTAAGTAAAAAAAAAAAAAATAAAAAATGGCATCTCCGAGAAAACGATGATTTTTCTTGAAAAAGTGAAAAATTTCATAGATTTTAATTGAATCTGTGCTAAACTTTCACACGCAATTTTTTGTTTTCTAATGGATCGCTTTTTAAAGAGGTGAGACAGGACAAATTCGAAACTCCACCAAATAAGGACCATCAAACTATGGAACCGACTAGTTTTTTAAGATCTCAACTCATCCATTTTGTGCTAGAATATCGACGTACATTTTCGTAGTAAGTTCTTTGACAATTGGAAAATTGAGCAAAAGGCACGTTGACAAGAAAACGATGATCGGCGATGCTCTGTGCCATAACTTGAAAACCATCAATTCGTCCTTCCGACTTGATGCGACGATATTTTCTTTGGTTTCCATGGCAAGGGCACGTTTTGATTTTTCTCGAAAAATCTCGAGTTCTTCCTCCGTGTAATTCAGAGCTCGACCGACACATTTCTTCAGAACGTTATTCATGCTCACCCTGAAGCCTGGGAATCTTGCCGTCCAATAAAATGTGAATCTGTAAAAAAAAAGTAATAAGTGTAGGGAAAAAAATGGAATTTTCTTCATTAGGGCGGTATTCCGTTTCAGAGACTCAGATTTTGAGCGTTTTGTCGAGCTCGATTTAAAAAAATATATTTTTACCATTCTTTTTCATACAACATATTTATTGATATTTTGACAATAAACAAAAAAATGTTCGAGAAACAAAAGTGAAAATTAAATAAGTTATAAGCTGATAAAGTTGGGGCTAAAAAAAGGGGTGTGCTGGCTGATACGATTACAATTCTTCCAGTCATCCGATACAAAATTTAAAAACGACTGTTAATTTGTAAGAATGTCGTTATAGCCCCTAAGTACCTCAGAGAAAATGGAAAAAAAATTTGCAAAATAGCAGCTGTCTGAACAAAAAAAAGGCGTTTTTGAACTCTTTTTCCATAGTTTTTAATTTTTTTACAATAGTAAAAAAATAATAATTTTGATGCAAAAGTGATGGGGGCGATAAAGAGTTGTACATTGAAGAGAAAAATTTGAAGTAAATCAGTTGAATTTGAAATATCATGTCAGCCGTGTTGAGAAAAGTAGTTTTGAGAAAAACGTCTATAGTCCGATTTGCTCCGACGTGACGAGCATAGTTGCTGCGTCACTAAAATAGCTATAATCCGTATATTATTGGAATTTGAAAATTTTCTTTCGAGGATATATTCTTAAAGGTCTAAACTTTATGAATATGCAAAAAAAAATATTTTTTCAAAATTCTAGACCAGAATACCGACTTATAAGGATGATATGAAAGAGTCTCACTTCATTATTTGGAAATGATACCAAGCTCGATAACTCGTATTTGCCTTTAATCGTGGCACACTAATGTCGAGCATATACGTGAGATAGAGCAAGCTCTGCTCATAAGTCGTCCCCGGAAAGTAATACGTTACACCCTCCATGATGCATCTGAGCATGTGTTCCCATTCGGGTGTTATATCTCGCAAATTCGGCTTCACCCAGTAATCAAGGAAATCTCTCATACGTTGCTGTACCTCCTTGAGACTTCCACGACAGAAATTGAATCTGCAATAATTCGTGAAGAAAAAAAAGAACTTTTATTCCGATCATGAATCATTATATCATGGAAAAAGATATAATCATTCTTTCCGCACCTCTGAATGATGGTAAATTATTTTAGGAGGTTCTGCATTTTCAGGTATAAATAAAGCAATAATAATAAAATCAGAAACAAATAAACTTTATACAAAGTGATCAAAAGTGATAGAAATTGTGTTGTAATTGAGTCGTTGCACCAAAATGATGTCATTTTTTCAGTTTTTTTAAATTTTTAAATCTTTTTATCATATTTAACTTTCATGCTTTACTATAAATACTGTATAACTTTGGAAAGTAAGCTCTTAAGAAGTTCTAACCAAATTCGCAAGCTAAAATATTAAATGGTATATTTTTCATAAGAATTTTTATCGATGGGTCACAAACGACCCCAAAGCGTGTCAAGTACGTTATTCTGCAGAAGTGTGTCAAGTAAGGGTCAGTGTGTTATGAATTATCACTCTTTTTTTCCCTCCAGGTGTATAAAACAGAGTTGTAAATAATGCATTACTTTGATAACGCATTACTGTATTTATTACTCATTACACTGCATATAATGTGAAATGCATAAGTGTACCATTACAAAATACAAAAGTAATGTATAATGGATGCGTGTTCCATTACAATTAAAATAAGTAATGTGTAATGGATGCACGTGCCATTACAAATAAAAAAGTAATATGTAATGGATGCGTGTTCCATTACAAATAAAAAACGCAATGTGTAATGTATGCATGTTCCATTACAAATAAAAGAAGTAATGTGTAACGGATGCATGTTCCATTACAAATAAAAGAAGTAATGTGTAATGGATGCATTTCGCATTACAAATAAAAAAGTAATGTGTAATGGATGCATGTGCCATTACAAATAAAAAAAGTAATGTGTAATGGATGCGTGTTCCATTGCAAATAAAAAAGTAAGGTGTAATAATTGTTCCATTACAAATTACATTTTTTTTTTTAAAGTAATTTGCAGTGGAGAATATTCCATTTCAAATATAAAAATCGCCGTGCTCGTATTAGAAACTTGCACATTGCTGTCTCATTATTTTATTTCGCTCACTAAAAGTTCATCCACAATTATCACAAATGATCCAAAAAGTTAAAAAATAGAAACAAAAAAACCGACATTTCATCGTTAAATATGAAATACGAAAATGTACTCAACCCCAAAAATTATCCAACTTTATATTGAACTAGCTTTTACACGCTGTATTACCAATCATTATAAGCCATCTAATAAAAATTACAAGTTACTGATAAAAAATTTGTCGCTTTATTGAATCCCTAAATAATGTGCATTTTCTTTTTTTTTCATTTTATGGATCATTTGCGATAATTGTGGATGATCTTTTAGTGAGCGAAATAAAAAAATGAGACAGCAATGTCCAAGTTTCTAATACGAGCATGGCAATTTTTCTATTTTCAATGGAATATTCTCCACTGCAAATTACTTTTTTTTTTAAATTGTAATTTGTAATGGAACGCGCATACATTACACATTACTTTTTTATTTGTAATGGAACACGCATCCATTACACATTACTTACTTTATTTGTAATGGGACATGCATCCATTACACATTACTTTTTTTTTGTAATGGAACATGCATACATTACACATTACTTTTGTAATTTGTAATGGAAAACTTGTCAAATACACATTGTTTAAAGTAATGGGTAATGCATTACTTTTACATTACTATTTTCACAACTCTGGTATAAAATAAGCAAATTGAAGCGCACAGGAGAAACAAAAATGAACTTACTCGTCCTCGATGCCAAGAAGATAGCCCAAGCTTCTCCACAAGTGACAATAAGCGTCAAGATCCTCTTCGCTGTAGCCATGAATGCCCAGATATTCTGGAAAAAGTATGACCAATCCTACAAATCCACCTTGCGTCGCGGCCATTTCTCCTTGATTGAGGCCCTTCGGCCTCTTAAATTGTTCGTCCTTGCCGAAGACGAAGGGACACTGTCCGACTTTCGGTACCGGACATGACTCGCGAAAGTCTTCACGCAAAATGTCTCTCGTTTTGCTCCAAGGATCCTTAATCGTGGACGCTTCGTCGATCTCATCGAGGCTCATTTTTATCAATCCCTCACGAACAATCGAGTGCATTCTTCGCACTGCTACCATGTCTTTGTAAGCCGGCGTCCCTTTCGTCCATGGATCCGAACTGTACCAATTTGTGATTCTCTCTGACGTCGAGAGATATCGTTTGAACGATGAAAATGGATCGCTCGATTTGCCGGTCACGATCATCGGTTTGAGGCCATTTTCAAATGAAAAAAGAACGTAGAGGGAGAGCAATTCGCTGAAGGAAACAGAGGCCCAGTGTTTCATTGCGAAACGCTGACCTCGCAAAAATTTTTCATGGTCCAACCATTCGGGTCTTGGATCATCAGGCGATCGTTCGCACTGTCGAATCTGAGCTACTCCGGTGCAAAGAAATACCAAATTTTTTGGGGTATTTGGATTATTACGGCTCCATTGATCGGTATGCCAATCGCGTTGTTCTCGAATCGTCATGTCGTCCCAATTTTTGGGCAAATCGGCGATTCCCTTCATCAATGTCTCGACCGAACGACGGTATTCCTCATCGACGACCTTTTCATCGAGTCGATCCTCCGGACGACGATTTATCGTCCTCCTCGGCGAAGTACGTTCCACAAAGATCTTTGAACCGGCCATTGATGCATTTTCCAAATCGCTTCTGGATTCGGAAGTCGTCATTTTCTTGCCGGCTGTTTTTACCGGACTGTTGTTTATGCTTCGCCGTGTTTGATCGAAATTTAGAGTACCGAGATGTTTTATGTTAGAGAGAAGAATCGAAGGACCTTTGTCGCCTGCAACCGACAAAAGCATGAATAATTTTACAATGAAAATTGCAAAAATATCGAGGATCACAGAATTCCGACTATTCTTGGATGAGACATGGAAATTTTTATTTATTTTTTCCATTCTCACATATTATTTATAAATGGTTAATAGCGATGATATGTGAAATTGCAGCTCAAGTTAAGTTTTTACAGTTTTCAGAGAAAATCATTAGCGATATTAACATAGAGAGTGAGTTAAACTTTTGCTCCAACATTTTTTTGTTCTTCTGGTCGATTGAAAAATAGAATTCTTTTTTATTTTTTTATTCAGAATTATTTTTTATTCAGATCATTGATTTTTTAATTATGTTCTTTTTCTCTTCAGAGATAAACATCTGTATTCATTTATATATATAGCAAGATAAACGTTTGTCTCAAATTTTTTTAGTCCTATTTAACGCGTTATACGCAGTCAGGAGGCCGAAAAAGGCGATTTTTCAAGAATTTTTTCTAGAAAGTCATTTTAATTTATTAACGTAAACATTTATATATATATTTTTGTAACTTTTAACTTGATTTTTTAATTTTGCTTTTTGAAAAATAATGATTTCTTGAAGCGACTGTAGCCGATCTCCGAGAGCTTCTCTAAAGAAAGGCAAGGATAATCCAAAATAAAAAAATAAAAAGTATTTAGTTAATATAAGGTATAATCTAGTATCTATTAATCGAAGGAATAAGTAAAACATCTATTTTTAACTTAATGGCGGCTTTAAAAAAAACCGAATTTAATGAAAATTTTTGCCTTAAATTGTTTATAAAATGAAATTTTTTTTGTACTTTTTCAATTTTTTAAGCTTTTTTCATTTTCATTTTTTTAAATATCTTTTTGTACATTTTAATAAACTTTAATAATGGACCCATATACACCGATAAAGTCTATTCAAATTAAAGTCAAAGACTACTCACGTCTCTCGATTGCAAAAAATAATTAATTTACCCTCTTTGGATACACCGACGTTTCTATGGCCATTGAGTACTTTTTCAGTTCGATTTGGGCATGATTTTTGGGAATGGAGCAATGATACTGCTTCGTTCCTGTAATCGTCTTCGCAGTATCAAAACGAGATTATTTTATTATTTTTTCCTGTCTACGATTAATAATGATAAAATATCAATATCTACATTATTTCGTTAAATCACTCTATAATGATATATTGTATCAATAAAAATGCATTTGAAATAATGGATTCTCCACTACGCCATTTTTTTTATAGTCTGTAAATATATCAAGTAAAAAAGTGTTAAAACTTCAGACGAATCGAAGGTGTCAATTCTGAGAAAAAAAATGTCAAAACATTATTTGCTCCGAAAATGGCATATAGAGCTTTCGGAGGAGTTTGTAAAAAATTTCAGTGAAAAGCACGTTGAAAATCCTAAATTTTATGTTCTACTTTTTTTTCGTACAATGAATAATTTTCGAGTTACATTATGGGACAAACAAATTTTTTGTATTTTTTTCCGGCTAAAAAATGTAATTTAAAAATCTGAAAAAAATCACGAATTTTCTTGATAGTTAGTATGCTACTTTCTAAAAATTTGTATGCCATTTTTGGCGATTTCAAAAAATGGGGTGGCTGACTTGACGTGGAATGCCTCATATATTACATGGAAGGGTTTTTGCTCTTTGCTCGTCCTTTGGCGAGGACCTGTGCTAGTGTGTCACTCTTTACAGAAGTGTAAGCCGTGTTGCGTTATATGGGGGCGCTTGGTCGATAAAAGCGTTGCCTGTATCAGTTAGATCCCAATAATCATAGATAGCATCGCTTCTTCTTATGCCACGCGGTTCATACCAGTTTATACTCGCTTCGGGTGATATTTGCAATCTGCCTATTATTGTTGCAAGTGAGAAATTTTCAAAAAAACACGGCGCGCATTTCCGTGTATTATCACGTCATAATTCAACCGGTGGGAACTCACGAATGGCCCCACTTTATTTTTTGATTGCATTAAATCATTTTCATGAGAAAATGTATTTTTAATACATTTTTTACTTCGTCTATCATTGCGCTTAATAGCCTCGCTTAAGGCGGTATTCTGGTCTACATATACATTTTGAGCGTTTTGTCAAGCTTGAGAAAAAAAATATATTTTTGACGTTCTTTTCTTTACAACACATTTATTAATATTTTGACAATAAACAAAAAAATTCCGGGGGAAAAAATAAAAATTAAATAAGTTATAAGCTGGTAAAGTTGGGGCTAAAAAATGGGATGTGCTGGCTGACACGATTGCAACTTTTCTAGTCATCTGATAAAAAAATTTAAAAAAGGATTCTTAATTAGTAAGAATGCCGTTATAGTCCCTAACTCAGAGAAACCGGAAAAAAAATATTTTGCAAATCTGCGGCTGTCTGAACAAAAATATACGTTTTTTGACTCGTTTTTTCATAGTTTTTAATTTTTTTACAGTAGTAAAAAAAATAATTTTGATACCAAAGTGGTCGGGGCGATAGAGAGTTATACATTGAAGATTGGTAAAAAATTTGAAGTTCTTTTCGAGGATATATTCTTAAAGATCTAAACTCTCAAGAATATACAACAAAAAAATGGATTTTTTCACAATTCTAGACTAGAATACGCCCTTAATGTGATACGTTAAGGGGGTTGTCTAGTATGAAAACTGTTTTTTAAATGTTTTTTTTCGGGAATTTTTTTTTGACAAACCATTAAAATAAAATAATTTATGAATTGTGTATCATTTTTATTAACATTTGAACAAACTTTGTGAATTTTTTGAAGTGAATGTATTAAATATAATCGGAGATACGACGCCCAACAGGAACACATATAAAAAAGGTGCTCCACTGCTGCCATGATTCCGGCTGTTCTGCTTATCTGAAATCAAAAAACCAAACGCCATTTCAATTGTAAGACTCGAGGCTCTACCGTGAACTAAGATAAAGTCAGAATTCCAAAAAAATCATTTTTTTTAACGCTTTAGAAAAAATATTCAATGCGAAAAATTGAATTTTTTTTCTAAAGCGTAAAAAAAAATGATTTTTTTGGAATTCTGACTTTATTTTGGTTCACGGTAGAGCCTCGAGCTCACAATTGAAATGGCGTTTGGTTTTTTGATTTCAGATAAGCAGAACGGCCGAAATCATGGCAGCAGTGGAGCACCTTTTTTATATGTGTTCCTGTTGGGCGTCGTATCTCCAATTACATTTAATACATTCACTTCAAAAAATTCACAAAGTTTGTTCAAATGTTAATAAAAATGATACACAATTCATAAATTATTTTATTTTAATGGTTTGTCAAAAAAAAATTCCCGAAAAAAAACATTTAAAAAACAGTTTTCACACTAGACGACCCCCTTAAGCTAGCTCAAGATTAGATGCAAGACTTCAAATTTCTCAAAAAAATTCCGTCATTGACCCCAGCTTTTAGAAATGTTGCCACAATGATTTAAAAAGGTACACAGATCATTCAGAGTATAAAATTGTTTGATATCCAATTCCGCAAGTCAGCTGGGAATCAGCTGGGGATTCAACTTTAAGAAAAATTTTATTAATAATATTAATCATATTTTATTAATAATATTCATTAATAAAATATCGGGCTAGTAAAATGTACACAGATAGTTTATGTTCTATTGAGATACACATAGTAGTGCAAAAATCATACAGATAAACAACCCTAGTGGATGAAGTCACCACTGAATCACGGTGATTTTTTACGGTGACAAAGTGCCCACAAAATCACCGAGATCTTGGTGATTTTAAGGTGATTCCACGGTGATTCTCACGGTGATTGTCACCGTCACAAAATCACCGTGACAATCACCGTGGAATCACGTTGGAATCACCTTAAAATCACCAAGATATCGGTGATTTTGTGGGCACTTTGTCACCGTAAAAAATCACCGTGATTCAGTGGTTTTTCAGGGTGAAAACATCGTCACCCAATCCGCTAGGGAACACATCGGTTTCTCATTATTTTTAGGCATTCACAAAAGCCTCCTCCACGAGGAGAACAAAATTGGAAAAAATTATATTCGCCTATGTGGAAGCAGTTTTAGGAATCAATAAAAATGATGACAATGCAATGAGCAAATTTCAGTTTAGCATGATTATTCGTATTCTTATAAATGCTGTAGTATTTGGCTAATATTCGCGCGTACCTTTTCACTGATACACTTTGGAAAACTTATCAACGAGTTCTTCGTCAGCAACTATGACCGAACTGCACGAATCTCCGAACAAATATGACAATCATCTATTCAAAATCGTCCGATATATGCCATAAAGTGAAAAGAGTATCTGTCGCGAGCCCCGAGACAACGAGAAGATAGAAAAAATTGTCTGTCACCGACGCTGTCTGGTAATATTCGTCTCGATTGCGGATGTATTAAGCGAGCAAAACACTCCACAAGCAGTCTCTCAACTCGTGCGCGAATAACCGGACGGCAATTTGATGTACATTCATTTAAAGCCAATTAAATGAATGTACCCCGCACGAATAATTCCATAACCAGCGTAGACGAGATATTTTACAACTCTATTCGCTTCTATAATAATTATACTTTCATAACAACGACATTCTTATCTAATGAAACTAAATTCATCAATTCAATCTCATTTTTTTGAATAATTTCTGCTAAATGCATAAATTATCCAAGATATCGGACAAAATCGTTGATCAAAATAATCGATGAAAATTAATTACCAATTCAAGGAGAGATAATTCTATAAATCACAAAATTCAGATTCTAAGCAAGATTATTTTCGTTATTTTTCAATCAGACGAAAGGTCGGAAAATGCAGTAGAAATGTTGTTAAATTGAAACAATGCAATATTGAAGATGCTAAAACATCGAAATACAAACTGTCATTGAAAAAATTGGACATTTGCACATTGCTTCCTCATCTTAATCACATAGCTTCCTTTATCACAAAGTATGGCATTCAAATTTGGCTTCTTCATAAAGGAAGCTTTGTTAACTATCGAAAAACATATCAACGTGCAAATTTGCAAAAATCTTTCAAATTTACTTCTCGCTAAATTCGATTTTTGCCAAATTCAATAGCGAACGACCTTGATCACGATTTTGAATGTGTACAAAATTTCAGTACAATATCTCGCAAATAGCCGAAGTTAGAGTACGCTATTTAAAAAAAAAACACAAAATTTGATAAAATTTTAATGATTCGATCGATTTTCGCCAAATTTAATAACGAACATCCTCGATAGCTATATTAGCTCTGTGTAAACTTTCAGTGCAATATCTTAAAAATTGCACAATTCAGGGCGTTTACGCTATTTTTCAAAAAATTAAAAATTTCATAAAATTTTAATCCCTCGATGGATTTTTGCCAAATTTAATAGCGAACAACCTCGATAGCTATATTAGCTCTGTGCAAAGTTTCAGTACATTATCTTAAAAATTGCACAAGTTAGAGCGTTTACGCTATTTTTCCAAAAATTCAAAATTTCATAAAATTTTAATCCCTCGATGGATTTTCGCCAAATTCAATACCAAACAACCTTAATAGCTATACTAATTCTGTACAAAGTTTGAGTGCAATATCTTGAAAATTGCAGAAGTTAGAGTGTTTACGCCATTCTTGCAAAAACGAAAAAAGTCGATAAAATCTGAACACCCGTTCGAATTAAAACAAATTTTTTTTGATAATGAAGAGCAATTCGTGCTGGACCCTGAACAAGTGTGCCAAATTTTAACTCGATATCGCGAAGCGTTCTCGAGTTATTAATTATTTACATCCAAAACTCAGGACACACACACACATCCATCCGGACATTTTTTCGAAATATGATTTCTTGATGTTTTGGGACATTTTGAACACATTGGCATGAAAGTCCCGAAAAAAAAAAATTTCAGGAAAACAAAGCTTCCTTTATGAGGAAGCAAAATATTCCCATGAAGTTTAAACAAAACTATTAATAAATTATTGTAATAAATATTCTGTATCAAAAGAAGTCCCAACTGATAAACACAAGCTTGACATATTTTTTCTTGTCAGCTGTGCATAAATCGTTTTTTTGCTTATGTTTTTAATTGTTACCATTTATATGCCATTAGTCATATCGATGATTTAATTTATGTTTGCTTATACATAAATTATACGTTTATGATTTTCGTATATGAAATTCAAAGTTTTGCATAAACGACATATATTTTTTTTCATATATCCTAAATTTTATATTTCCTGCATATCATTATATATGAACGTTGTTATCGTGTGGATTTTCAGGGGAGCTAAGAATCGCAATGGCTCACAAACAGAATGGCATGCACGCAGAAACTAAATATTTCGTTTATGATTATGAAAATAGCGAAATAAAATGACATAAAAGTCAGATAGGAGAAAGATGGTCCAATGTCCAACGAAACGTTTATAAAAAGAACATGCTGGCTTGCGAATAATGACGCATTATGCACAAGCAGCGAATTAATGCAATGCAAATTTTTCTTTTATAGTCGCACATACGAAACGACTAAAGGTCAATGCCAAACTCGATTGCCGTGGATTCCATTATTGATAATGGAAATCCGAACGACTTAACGTTCATTAGATAATTTTTGTTTCTTTTCAAAATGAAGATTGTGCAATAGAATTTCTAGAATTCTAGAGAATTCTATTTATAACAAACGATAATAATCATGATAACTGAAGAAATCGTGATTTTTATTATGCCAGTGATGGGATTATCGCAAATGACTGTGCCGGAGCTCATAAATTCCTGGCCAAATAAGTACTTGCAAGTTATTGTAGAAGCCTTTCTGTCGCTTTATAACGCAACGTCCATCTATATTATATATATATATGAATCGTCGAGACTTATGATGTTTTAGCTGCGTTTGCTTTGCCTCCTTCATCGACCACATTAAAATTGCATATTAATGAAACATGTAACTTCCGTATTTTTTTGCTCTTCGTACGGTCGGGAGTAATGTCGATTTGTTTTTCCAGTTTTTACTCGGTATAGCGAGACCTTGATACTGGCAAATGTGATCAACATTTTATAAAAACTGATCGGGCATTCGTATCAGAGTGGCAACTATTTTGATTGATTTTTTGATAATCCTCCGTGGATTATCCGTATCTCATGAAACTAGAGATTCAAATCCGGATATCCAGTCTGGTCCAATATCCGGAATATATGGGATGATATGTTATTTTTCACGTAAACGATAACAAAAACAATAAACCGCACTGCCTCTGTTATGAACCACTCAGTGGTTATCAATGGTTATCAACTCAGTTACCAAAACGTGAAACAAATATAAAATGTAGTTTCCGAAATTACTCTTTCATACGCAAGAAAACTAGAATATTCTAGACTTCTTGGTCATACGAAAATAATGCTATGTATACAAAAATGCGGAAAACGAAGCATGTTATTATTTTTGGATTATTTTTTTTACTTGTCGATATTACAGGCGCCGTTATTACCGACGGATCACGCTAAATTCACCTCGACTAATAATTCTCTTCCTCGGACACGATTTTGGCGCCTTTTTCGTCCACCGAGAGCAGACGATTCTACGCTTTTCACCAATTTTTCCACTCCGTTTTTCACCTGCGATTCAGTGTTGATATTTTCTCTCCTTCGGATAATAAAAGTTATGCGCCTAAATTCGTAATCGCATATACTAAAAAAAAAAGTGCGAGCGTGAGTGTGACGTTCATAAGGAACGGGGAAATTAAGACGGGAATAATTCGTCTGTTGTATTTACGGATAATTCTCTGATAAATCGGGCTTCCTGAAAAATATTTCTGTCGTTGGGAAGTTTTGTTTAAACGTCTTTGTTTTACGATATGTGAGCTACTGGGATCAACTTGGATATCCCTAGACTTTTGTAATTTGCAAAATTTATTCATTTTCCTATACGGACTGCACCGTGTCGTCGGTCGTAACAGTTTCAGCGCGATAATATACAGATAAAGATCGCGGGAGCCCTGCCGAGACGTAATGTCTTATGAATCAGCTGATCTTAGTGAAACTTTGGAATAATATTATTTTTCCGCTGACACACGGTAAAATCGTACGATCATCAAAAGCGGTAGAGAGTAGGCTCGTTTTCTGATGTAAATTTCGCAATCTTCTAGATTTTTGGTAAGCTTATGAGAATTTTTTTTTTTCAATACTCTGACATTTTGGCAATTGTTGTTTTTTACACGTCAACACTGTACCGAATGAAAACAAATGGCGAACGGCTCGGGAAATAAAAAACCCTATCCTATTTTTTTTATAGAATGTAGCATGGAAAATCTCACAACGATTATGATTTAAGGTTAAACGAATTTGAACCGTTCTTTAAGGGGGGAAAAGGGTCTGAGATACAAAAAAAGCATGTTTTTGTGATTTTTTCTTTCAGAGTACCTTATTTATTAATATGTTTTAAATTTGTTTACAGTACTAAGCATTATTCTAAGAATATTCTGCTAAATTTTCATTAAAAAATATTGAAAAATAAGGGAGTGGTGGTGGTGAGAACCGAGTCACTTCAAAAAAAAGTTTCCATGCGATTATCAGGATATAACTCATGATTGGTTCATCTGAAATTAAAAAAACAAAAAGATTTCTTTGGTTCATAAGTTTATCTTGAATTTGAACGAAGGAATTAACAAAATATTCATTTTTGAATTTTTGGTAAAGGTGCAATAGAAAAACTTTTTTTTGCCAAAAATTGCTCTTTTTGTTTAATTAAAAAATAAGTTGTAATTGAAAAAAAAAAATTCTTCGTTCAGAACCGAGTTTTTAGTATGTAAAAAAAAAGTGCAAAGTTTAGGCAAAATCGGTCCAAAGGTTTTCGAGAAATTTTGACTACCAATTTGAAAAAAAAGTTTTGAGAAAAACGCGATTAAAGTTTGATACATGAATAAAATAGAGAATTTTTTTTTTTTTTTTTCAACCTACATAGAATCGTCGATTCCAGCTTCATAAAGCAACTCACCTGCAGCTGCTGCATGACCGACACACTCCTTTTTATTTATTTGATAATATTGGCCATATGGTTGCGCCTCAATAACTTTTTTATAAACTCAATTTTTATAAACTCGAAAAGTTTTGCTCCTAATGACTTCAAATTTTCTGACAATATTTCTTATATGTTGTAGTATCAGAAAACAAAAAAAAATGATTTTCTGACCCTTTTCCCCCCTTTACCCTCCGTCTGTGCACTGGGTCTTTTAAGGCACAAGCCAAGTTTTCAAATCGAATATCTCTGGATTTAGAAAAATTGTAAACAAAATTTCGTTCACTATAAATGGTTAAATAAATTATTGCATCATGGCAAAAAATATTATAAAAGTAATACAGAATTTTTTCAGATTTTTTTGACGTTTTTTCTTAGAAAAAATATTAGCGGGATTTAAACGACCCAGAGTACAGATGCCAAAATTTAAGTACACGGACGGAGGTTTGAAGACGTCTTTTACGAAAAATTTTTTACAACGCTTTTTGGAGATTTGTTTCAAATGGTTTTTGAAAGATTTTATTTTTACCGTGTTATAACGTTTTAAAACATTTTTATTTCACTTTTTAAAGGTTTCAAAAAAGTTTTGTTTCAAAGCCTAATTTGCTTAAAGTGCCTGCAAAATTAAAGATATTTTTGGGAAATTTTTTTTTTTCACAAATGATGAGACTAAGAAAATTAAGTGATTCGCGAGGTTAATACATACATTTTAATTATATAAAATATATCATTTATATTATATTTGATGTAATACAAAAAAATTTGTACTGCTTGATTGGAATATTCTGAATTTCATAAAATTTTTGCCCATCGATTGATTTCTGCGTAACCTCTTATGCATCAATCATGGTAAAAGTTCAAAATATTTTTTTAATACTTATCATTTGATCTTCACTCATTTGATAAAACTATGTTCAATTAATGTGATATAATTAAACGTCGAGTACATTGTTCAGTGATTACTGAAAAAGCTGGTGGTAAGCGATGGGTAACGCCGGCAGTAATCAGCCGGTGAATCATCATCATGGGAGTGCATCAGCGAGGGAAAGTAACAGACACAGTAGAGATCATCCACCTCCGTCGCCCAGTAAGGATGGTCAAGCTTTCGTGTTTGCAAAAAAATCAAGTCAGAAATTGGTCTTTCAATCGTCCCACGAAGAGGAAGAGCCATACTTTGCCAAGGTTTGTCGTTGCATCATCGTTCTTAAAGTAATGGCACAAGAAAGCTGTGATTACTGTTTGATAAAATAATGTGATTATAGGATGGCGATAATTTTGGTGGACAGCGTCCACGCTCGAATACCGTGTCAGAGGGAACCAAAGTGTCGGACAGCAAAGTATTACCAACGGTATTCAAGTGGGAAGGCGGTGGAAAACAGGTGTACATAAGTGGTACATTTTCCGGCTGGAAAACATTGCCGATGGTAAAGAGTCACGGTGATTTCGTGACCATAATAGATCTACCGGAGGGTGAGCATCAGTACAAATTTTACGTCGACGGCGAATGGAGGCATGATCCTGGTCTGGTTAGTATATTATTTTAAAAACCCTATTTTTTTAAGACTTATGATAGAATCGAGAATCGATGAGCTGTGATTCTCGTGTACATCACATTTTTCTTTCATTTTTTAAATCCGTCCTCCGATGTGCCCGATAAATTCTTTAATCAGGGATGGGCGATTCTTTAAGGATGTTGAGTCCCTATAAAATCTTATAATGTTAATTGTTCAATAAATAACTTCTTAATCGTCGGGAAATTTTTACACGACCTCCTGAATACTTCATGTAAAAAAATATTACATTTGCAGAATTCTATCATCATTACTTCAACGTCCTTAAGGGTTAAAATGAAAAATGATGAGAAAATTCTGAAAATTTGGTATGTTTCAATCTCATACAAAAATGAAGTATTTAAGAGGTCGTGTAAAAATTTCACCACGAGTAGGAAGCTCGTTATTGAAATATTAACATTTTGATAAGAACAATTTTTTAAACAAATAAAAAAAATATTTATCCATAAACTTCGTTTTGTTTCCGTTGCTTTCAATATATTGTAGATATGAAAAAAATTGAGAGGTCAAAAAACAACTTATCGCAAAGTTATATCAGTTTACATAAGACTACATTTGATTGAATTTGATTTATTTATGTTAATTGTTCGATAACGAACTTCCTAATCGTCGTGAAATTTTTCCACGACCTCTCAAATAATTCATCCAAAAACATACCAAATTTTCAGAATTTTCTCATCATTTGCGATTTGGGACTCAACATCCTTAAATGAACATCGTTATGTGATTTAAGAAAAAAACCCATGCTTTTCAAAAACAGCGGAAGATCGATAATTTTAGGATAGAGATTAGACCGATTCAAAAAAAGCTACTATGTTTTGTTTTTCGAAACAACATATTAAATACTTTCGGGGAGGTGAAAAAAGATGCCTGTTAAAAGCAGAGCTCTTAATATAAATATTTAGATATATCTCATCGCAAATTTCTATTTCCCATTTAAATAAAGAAGGGAAAAAATTTTCAAACTTTGAAATTTTATATCTCGGCTTCGAGTCAAAGTACCAAAATGAACGATACATATTCTTGTAGAAAATTGAACGCTCTACAAAAAAGATCTCTTATGATTTTTCGATAAACTCACTCCTTTAAAAGTTATTCAAGGTCAAAGTTAAATTTAGAGTAAATTTCACTTTTTGTTTAGTTTCCGGCCAAATGTTGAAACTTAATACTAAATATCGTAAAATCTTTCCTGAAACAAAAGTTTAAATTGCATTAACATAAATTACCTAATTTTTAAGGAAATAACCAACAGTAGTTTACCCATATTCACAGTTTTATATACATATGGGGCATTCCAGCTATAACCGAGCAGCCATTACTTCGACATTTTTTTTTCGTGACGCCGATTTTTTTTCAGTTACTCTTCGACCAAAAAAACATACGGATTGCTCAAAAAAAATTATTTTTCATCTTCCGTTTTAACACCTTTCAGAGTACAATTTTTTCTTTCGACAAGAGCGGATCCTCCGATTTTTTTCAAATAAATTGACAAAAAAGTACATTTAAAAGAGCATCTTTTGATCGCTATCCCATCAAGGAGAAATCATTTTTCGATTTTTTCTATGTGTATGAAACTTTGGAAAATGTGCTTTCAATGTATACAAAAATGTGTACAATATTTATGTACACATAAATATTGTAACTGTATTAATAAATAATAGTATCAACAACGTTACCTGTGTACTTACTCCTTTTTTTACGAATAAAAACACATTTTTCAAAGTTTCATACACATAGAAAAATTCGAAAAATGATTTCTCCATCATGGGATAGCGATCAAAAGATGCAGTTTTGAATGTAATTTTTTGTCAATTTATTTTTAAAAAATTGGAGGCTCTCGTCGAAAAAAAATTATACTTTGAAAGGTGTTGAAACGGAAGAGAATGAAATTTTTTTGTTGAGAAGTATATATATTAATTGACTTGAAGCCAAGATATAAAATTTCAAAGTTTGACATTTTTTTTCCTGTGTTATTTAAATGGGAAATAGAAATTTGCGATGAGACAAATCCAAATATTTATATTAAGAGCTCTGCTTTTAGCAGGCATCTTTTTTCACCTCCCTGAAAGTATTTAATATGTTGTTTCGAAAAACAAAAAAACAGTCGCTTTTTTTTAATCGGTCTAATAGAGATGGTACAAATTGCATTCGATAAAATGTATTTTTTGATGGACAGAATATCGTCGACAACGGACTCGGCGCGAAGAATAATATGGTATCAGTGAAGAAATCTGACTTCGAAGTATTTCAAGCTCTTGCAAAGGACAGCGAGGGTATTACGAGTAGCGCACAGACCGAGTACGGGCAAGATATACCGCCCCAAAAACCGTGGGAAAAAGTTGCCGGCCCGCCGATCTTACCGCCCCACTTGTTACAAGTTATACTCAACAAAGATACGCCTTTATCCGTGAGTGAATGTTACATAAATTTTACTTCACCCACGACTATATTTTTCCTCAAATTTTTCGTCAACCACGATATTTGTTAATTTATTCTGCAAACCAATCGTAAAGTTTTTTTTTCGATCCCTCATATTTTGAAGTAATTTTTTTTTTATTATCAATTTTCACAGTGCGAACCGACACTACTTCCTGAGCCGAATCACGTTATGCTGAATCACCTTTACGCTCTGAGCATCAAAGACAGCGTTATGGTACTTTCGGCGACACATCGTTATCGCAAAAAATACGTCACAACGTTGCTCTACAAACCTATTTAACCGCTATTATTTACCGGATTTTGCGCGCTGGAACTATCGCGCCCTTACTGTTTTATTTAAAAAATAAAGAAGCTTAATTTGCATACATGATAAATATAAAGGTAGAGATATATATATATATATAAATAATTATTATAAAATGAGAACGTGAAAATACTTTGTCGACTCTCGATGAGACGAAATAATCTTTTTTTTTTGTTTTCGTAGACGACAAAACATGTTTGTGAGCATAAAATGATATGTGGCATGCAGATTGTACCTCAAAGCACTGTAATATAAAATATTTTATGAATTATTCGATTGACACTTTTTTAATTTTTTTTCTCGTATCACATTATAAATATAAGGTTGACTTAGAAATAATAATAATGAATTTATCGCGTCGTCGTTGGGCGATTTGAAAATAATGGTGAAATTTTTGTGGGGGGGATTTCGTGTTCGAAAAATTGGACTACACTATCATCAATTTCGTCTATTTTGGTCGAAGTATCAAAAATTCCCATTTTTTTCGTAATAATTAAGCTCTGCCGATGAACCCCTGCCGTTTCGACTTAATTCCATGTTTTTAAAATTTCTCACATCAATCACAAGATAAACTAGAAAACTAACAACATTTTTTTGATTTTTTCAAATGATTCCAATGACGTCGCGTCCAGAAAGTATTGAAATGGAACGGAAATTTCGTACCTGGCAATTCTAAATCAACGAACAAGAAAAAAACAGTTTAGTATTTTTTTTTTTTACTTCTTGAACAATCAGGGAAAAAGTTGAATGGTTTTTAAATCATTGGTCAACTTTATATAAAAAACATTTCGTTACAACGTTGCTCAACAAAAACCGCTATAATTTCACGGACTTTGCATGTTGAAATCGTCGGGTCTTATTGGTTTTCTCAAAAAAATAAAGATTTTTATTTGCGTATATTACGCATACAAAGATGTATAATATAATCCGTAATTATTATTAAGTAGGTACGTAAAATAGTCGACGAGACAAAATGTTTTTCTTATTTTCATAGACGACAAAGACTATTTTTTTTTTAGAATAAAAGGGCGATATGGTATATGAATAATGCCTCGGGACAATATAAAATATTTTACAAATAATTCGATTGCAACGGGTTCAGATTCGTATTTTTTTCTAGTATCCCAATGTAAATGTGAGGATTTTGAATTGAAAAATTAATACTGCATTTTTTCGTGTCCAGTGCAAGTTTTCCTGCTGAAATATTGCATAGAAACCTTTTCAATTATTTTGCGTCTCGAAATTTATGAGCGAGCATTTAAATTTCATTGTTGCCGCATGTCGGTACGCCATCCGCGTCCAAGCCCCAACCACCAGGTTCATTACAGCCGTCATCGGTATGCGTTGAGATCAAACTTTTCGTTTTCGAATAAGCGTAAGGAGGTTCCGATCGCGTTTTGAGAAAGTACATTCCCTTTGCCGATCTATCGACATATTCTCCCATCGATACCACATCATTTTTCGCACATTTGTCACTTTCGTAACTATCCCAACTGTCGCATTTTGTCGCTAGAAGTGCTGCATCGGAGCTGATACTTGAAGTGAAGTAAACGTAGGAACGCCCGTGACTGCAGGCCTCTGTAAAATCCGAAAAAAAATTATTAGTTCCTTGATGACTTGTTTATTTTGTTTCATCATAAAGGAAGCTTTGTTTTCGTGAACATTTTTTTTCGAAATTATGCCAATGTGTTCAAAATGTCCCATAATATCAAGAAATCATATTTAGAAAAAATGTCCGGATCGATTTGTGTGCTTATGTATCTTCAGTGTCAGATGTAAATAATTAATAACTCGAGAACGCTGCATTTTTCAAGATATTGCATTCAATCTTTGTACAGAATTAGTATAGCTATTAAGGTTGTTTGGTATTGAATTTGATAAAAAGCGATCGAAAAATTAAATTTTTAAGGAATTTTGCATTTGTTAAAAAATAGCGTAACCGTTCCAACTTGCAAAATTTTCAAGATATTGATTTGAAACTTTGTAAAGAACTAGTATAGCTATCAAGGTTGTTCGCTATGGAATTTGGCAAAAATCCATCGAGGGATTAAAATTTTATGAAATTCTTAATCTTTTGAAGAATAACGTAAATGCTCTAACTTGTGCTATTTTTAATATATTGCACTCAAACTTTGTACAGGATTAGTATAGGTATTAAGGTTGTTTGGTATTGAGTTTGACAAAAATCGATCGAAAGATTAAATTTGTATGAAATCTTGAATTTTTTTCAAAATAGCTCAACCGTTCCAACTTGCACAATTTTCAAGATATTGATCTGAAACTTTGTAAAGAACTAGTATATAGCTATCAAGGTTGTTCGCTATCGAATTTGGCGAAAATCGATCGAGGGATTAAAATTTTATGAAATTCTTAATTTTTTGAAAAAGAGCGTTTTTTTTTAAATTCTAATGGGTGTTCAGACTTTATCGACTTTTTTCGTTTTTGCAAGAAGGGCGTAAACGCTCTCACTTGTGCAATTTCTAAGATATTGTACTCAAACTTTGTACAGAATTAGTATAGCTATTATAGCTATACTAATTAATATAGCTAGTATAGCTATCAAGGTTATTCGCTATTGAATTTGGCGAAAATCCATCTAAAGATTAAAATTGTATGAAATTCTTAATTTTTGGAAAAAGAGCGTAAACGCTCTAACTTGTGCAATTTCTAAGATATTGCACCGAAACTTTACGCCGAGCTAATAGAGGTTGTTCGTTATTAAATTTGGCGAAAATCGATCGAATGATTAAGATTTTATCAAATTTTGTTTTTTTTTTAAATAGCGTACTCTAACTTCGGCTATTTGCGAGATATTGTACTGAAATTTTGTACACATTCAAAATAGTGATAAAGGTTGTTCGCTATTGAATTTGGGAAAAATCGGATATGGCAAGAAGTAAATTTTAAAGAATTAACGAAGCTTCTTTTATGAGAAAGCCAAATTCGATCGCCATACTTTGTGATAAGGGAAGCTGTGTGAACTGTGGATAAACATGAGGAAGCAATGTGCAAATGTCCAATTTGCAGAGTTTTCAAATAACGGGGCGATAATAAGCCTTCTGGAACAGTTTAGAATGACCTTCAAAATCCGAATGGCTGAATTGTTGTTCATATAACTGCGCGAAATTTTAGCAAGAACCATACATACATACACACTGTTGTTACTCATTTTACCATAAATTTTCTCGGCGTGTGCATAAATGAAAAAAAAATTATCGCATGAGAAAATAAGAATGAACCGAAATTATTATCCAAAGTTACACCTGTGATTTCCGGTATGCAGCAGCATCCGGGCTGCACAGCGACTCCTCCATTGGGATAAAAGTCTGCATTGCCAATGGGCTCGAACCATCCCAATATTCCACCGCAGGAATGTATAACGTCGACAAAATCGGCATCCGTTGAATCAAGACGACCGGCGGGAGCAGTCAAAAGGTGAAAACCCGGCAGTGCCGGATCCAATCCGGTAATACGTCCCAATTTTCCAGATTTCACAGCAGCTCCGGTATTTCCCGCAACGTGAGCTCCCAGTGAATGTCCTATAAATTATAACAAACCTATATAAATAACGATCGGTAGAGTGTAATTGAGCAATTGTTCGGAAAAAATGTTGATCGATCCAAGAAATGATTTTTAAATTATAATGCATCAAAAATTACCGAGGTATGTGTTATTGATTTTTATTTTACCGATAAAATGAACATCTTTGGTTTTCATGCCAGTTTTGGTGACCATATGATCGATAAATTTTCCAGTTTCCGTACCGACTCGTCCAGTATTTCGCATTGGACCGAGATAAAAAGTGCTGGAAGCTAACGGTTCCCAATCAACCAGAATAACGTTGTAGTCGCCGTGCTCTATATATGCTGAAAAAAAGAATATTTGTTTGAAAATTCATTTATGAGAATAGCATCTAACTAATAGCTTCTTCGAATTATTTTCCATAGGCAATTGTTCCCATCATATCCGAAATAAAATAATTTAACCCGTTGAGAATATGCAGTTTGTCACCTTTTCTCATATCGATCAGGCCCAAGCTGCTCGAACTCGATTTCCATCCATGAGTTATGAATTTGGTCTTCCGAGAAGGCGAAAAATTCGAATTTTTCAACGAATTCGTGTCATTCATGTGCAGGGTCGTTCCATTTATCGGACCTGATCTACAAATACATCAAGCTGTGATTTATAACACGTTACATCAGGGCGATTTTTTTTTATGTCTGAAAGAAAATTCCCTGAAAATTACTACTACTATTACTATTAAGTACTTAATATTACTATTAAGTACTTTCCCTTCGGGTGATAAGTTTTTCCATCTAAAATACACGTAGATCAAAAACTTTTTTCTTCAAAATTTTACCACTCCGCGTTTTTTTATGCTATCGCATTGATTTTGGTCGCAATTTAAACAGAATTGAACGATCTTTGAAAGTGTCTTCAACAGCGTAAGTGTAACTTACACTGGTGTGATGATACGGGTCCCTAAAGTTGATTTTTACCTACAATTCTCGTTTTTTCGCTGTTATCTCCGAAATGATTAACTTTACCGAAAAAATGTAAAGGAAAATTTTCCTGGCATTTAATTTCTTACAAAAAAGGTCCTCTAGACCTAATTGCTAAGATCAATATTTCTTGAGATATTGAACCTTAACTTATTTGTGATATGGAAATTTTCATGGATCATCGAACCAAAAGTTTCAAATTGTTGATATTCCATATCATATCACCATTCGTGATATGATATGTAATATGGTGATATGATATGGAATATCAACTATGAACAACTTTTGGTTCGAAAAACTACAAATTTTATACAATAAATAAGTTAAGGTTCAATATCTCAAGAAATATCAATTTTAGCAGTTAGGTCTAGAGGACCTTTTTTGTAGAAAATTAAATTTCCAACAAAATTTCCTTTTACGATTTTTCGGTTAAGTTAATCATTTCGGAGATAACAGCGAAAAATCGAGAATTTTTGGTAAAAATCAACTTTAGGGACCCGTACCATCTCACCAATGTAAGTTACACTTACGCTGTTCAGGAGACTGCAAAATCGTTCGATTCTACGTAAATTGCGACCAAAATCAATGTGATAGCATAAAAAACCGCGGAGTGGTAAAATTTTAAGGAAAAAAGTTTTTCATTAACGTGTATTTTATGTGGAAAAAACTTATCAAGCGAAGGAAAAGTACTTAATATTAATATTAAGGGCCCTAACTATCAGAGAATTTTCTTCAGACATATAAGACAAAATTTCGGGTCGTACGTACTGAAAAAATAATACACGTGAATGAAAAAAGTTTTTCATTTACATGTATTTTATATGAAAAAACTTATCACGCGAAAGGAAAGCACTTAATATTAATATTAAGGGCGCTAACTTTCAGGGAATTTTCTTTCAGACATATACAACAAAATTTCGGGTGGCGAGTGAAAGAAAAAAAAAGTCGAAAAAAAATCGTCCTAATGTTACATATCATTTGACAAAAGATTATCACGCTTAACGTAAAAATAATGACTCATTCTGTTGTCGAATGACAAATATAGACATTTCTACGGCGTTTCGTAATTTACGGCTTCCGATAATAACACCGTATATGACTTTTTTTTGTGTATCTTGAATTTACCGCGATAATCTTGACTACAAGATTATCACGGTAAATTCAAGATACACAAAAAACGTAATATAATCCACGAATATATAGAACAATTATAAAAATTAAATACAGTAAGACCTTACTGTATTTAATTTTTATAATTTTCATAACTACTGTGAGAATTTTATTTTTTTAAATAAACAAATACCTCGTATAGAGAATATAATTGATCGATTGATCGTCCAAAACATTGCGACTCTCGTGTCCTTTGAGTACGGCGACTTGAGGTTTTCCATTCCCATCCGGGATGAACATCCAATCCTCTCCGTAACCGTCGTATTGATCTTTCAGTGGACTTTCCCGCAATGCACGTACTTCCCGAAATTTCAATAAAATCAGCGGTACAGCAAAGTACGAGAGAGAACTTAAAAATTGCATGTTTCTCAGATTTTCCCTTCTCGCAATTTTTTGTTCTTCTTTCCGACAATGCCGTCACGTTTCACCGTTATTCGCTGAAATCTCAATAAAACATTTATTCTTTAATTCGAGAACACGTGTACATCATGTTCGAATGGATTACCGAATGTAAAGGGGGTAAACAGTACCTCTTTATAAATACCTCGGCCTATCGAAAATCATGCTGTTTCGTTGGCCCAGTTTTGAAGGTTTATCTCGGATTTGTTATCGTATTATGCGGAAATAACGACGAGCAGCGGTCTTAGCTCAAACACCTCAGTTTGTAATCATTCCTTTGAGGTAAACGCTCGCAGCCTAACTAATTACGGACCCGTTTCCTACAGTCAGGTCCAAAGAATATTCAAACTTGGCAAATAAATACAAACAAAATTGCGAGGAAATAAAAATTTCCAAAAACCTTCGCTCTATCCGTCACAAGTTACGGTTGTGATCGTTTTTTTTTCGGAAAGAAGCTCCGGACGTATTTCACGCTCTTCTAAAAATTCGCGAAAAAACCCATTTTAATTAAACAAATTTTTAAACAATTTTTAATTTTTTTGGACATGACTGTATGCCTCGGTGATCCTCACTTTGTCGGCTTGCGCCTGATATATTCGCGTATCGCTTTAGTCCACTCTTTTTTTTTTACGCAAACATAAAAAATTCTAGACCGTAGGAAGAGCGATTACGGATAAAGAGAGAAAAAAATGATTATGCGTACAAACAAATAAAAACATTCGTATTGTTTCTATACGTACATAAAATGTATTACGATAATGTTTTAATGACAAAATTAAGATTATTCTTCTTATCTATATTGTACTGTGAAGCTAACGGATAGTTACATTGAAGATGTGAAATTTCGACAAGGCCTCCCATAGCAAACTTTTGTGGTATTTCGCTTCTCTTTGTCATATTTTTTCGTGTTTTTACCCCGCATAGCGCCTCTTCCTTTGAAATCCGAGATTTATCATTACCCGTAAGTCAGGATCAAAAATACGGTGGAATATGCATGAACGGAATCGGTCACGTGTTCTGAAAAAAATGTCTCATTTATTCCAGATGACTGTACGAAAAATTGTTATTTCGTTTCGAAAATCGACGAATTCATCAACATTGGCGGACTCACCGATTGTACTGATGCCGTATTCGCCTCCTCCGAAACAACCGACCAACGGAATTTCCGGAAATATCTTTCTAAAGATTCCCGATTCAACGTTACTGTCTCCGAACATTGATTCGCCGCGTCCTTGACAAGCGAACATAAAGCCCATTGTGTATTTTTTTAATTTCGTCTGTTTTCGCAATTTAACGAGTTGCTCCTCGACCTTATCCTTGGTATTGCAATTTCGTCGCAAAACGGCCGACCAACTGCGCAATCCGACTCCCGATATCAATATGGCGATCCAAAGCACTGGTTTACTGCAGAATTTACCCTCCGCGTTTCGCTGGCACAGCCAAAGATCGCTCGCCATACAACCCGCTATAGTCTGATAGCGACCTCGGCTGTAACAAAGAAAAACGGTTCCTGTTAGCTTCTACTCTATAGGATTTGTGAGGCATTCCACGTCAAGTCGGACACCCCATTTTTTGAAATCGCTAAAAATAGCATACAAATTGATAGAAAGTAGTTCTAACTATCAAGAAAATTCGTGATTTTTTTCAGATTTTTAAATTACATATTTTAGCCGGAAAAAAATGCAAAAAATTTTTTTGTCCCATTTTGTAACCAGAAAGTTATTCGACGTACGAAAAAAAAGTAGAACATAAAATTTAGGATTTTCAACGTACTTTTCACTGAAATTTTTTTGAAACTCCTCCGAAAACTCTATATTCCATTTTCGGAGCAAATTTTGTTTTGATATTTTTTTTCTCAGAATTGACATCTTCGATTCGTCTGTAGTTTTAAAAGTTTTTTACTTGATATATTTACAGGCTATAAACAAAATTGGCACAGTGGAGAATCCATTCCTTCCCATGCGTTTTTCATCCTAAACGAATACAAAAATTTCTCTGTGCATTAACAGGGCTGAGACTATCTAAGATATCTTCTAAAGCCCGCATTTTTGTTTATTTTATGTACTTTTTCAATTATGTTTACTTTTTTCGTTTTTATTTTTTAAAAATCTTTTTGTACATTTTAATAAACTTTATCAATGGACCCCTGTACACCGATGAAGTCTATTCAAATTAGAGTCAAAGACTACTCACGTCTCTCGATTGCAAAAAAGAATTAATTTACCATCTTTGGATACACCGACGTTTCTATGACCAATGAGTACTTTTTTTAGTTCGATTTGGGCATGATTTTTGGTAATGAAGCAATGATACTGCTTTGTTCCTGGAATTGTCTTCGCAATATCAAAACGAGATTATTTTATTATTTTTCCCTGTCTACGATTAATAATGATAAAATATCAATATCTACACTATTTCGTTGAATCACTCTATGATAATAGATTGTATCAATAAAAATGCATTTGAAATAATAGATTCTCCACTATGCCAATATTTTTATAGTCTGTAAATATATCAAGTAAAAAACTGTTGAAACTACAGACGAATCGAAGATGTTAATTCTGAGAAAAAAATATCAAAACAAAATTTGTATACAGAGCTTTCGGAGTTTGTAAAAAATTTCAATGAAACATACTTTGAAAATCCTAAATTTTATGTTTCACTTTTTTTTCGTACGACGAATATAACTCGAGTTACAAAATGGGACAAAAAAAATTTTCGTATTTTTTTCTGGCTAAAATATGTAATTTAAAAATCTAAAAAAAGCACGAATTTTCTTGATAGTTAGAACCAGAGTTGCGAAATTTTTAATGAAAAAGTAATGCATCAACCATCACTTTTTTAATGGCTAATGAAATTAATGCATTATTTGCAACCCTGCCCATTACAATGTAGTGTGTGATAGAAAAAATTTCCATTACCCATTGCAATGTAATGTGTAATGGACAAAACTTTGATTGCAATTTTGGGAATGGAAAAATATAGATGAATAAATTATTGCAATTTTGCATTACATTTTATTGACTTAGGACTTAGATTTTCACCTTAAATTCTAAAAAGCATCTATATTATAATTCCAAAAATCCAAGTCCTAAGTCAATGAAATGTAATGCAAAACTGCAATAATTTATTCATCTATATTTTTCCATTCCCAAAATTGCAATCAAAGTTTTGTCCATTACACATTATTGACATTATATTGCAATGGGTAATGGAAATTTTTTCTATTACACACTACAGTGTAATGGGCAGGGTTGCAAATAATGCATTACTTTTTTTTAATGCAATTACATTTTCATGAACCATTAGCATTTAATGGTTAATGGAAATAATTTTCATTAACCATTAACTATTAATTTTTAATGATTAATGAAAATAATTTCCATTAACCATTAAATTTTAATGATTAATGGTTAATGAAAATGCAACTTAAAAAAAAGTAATGTATTATTTGCAACCCTGGTTAGAACTACTTTCTAAAAATTTGTATGCGATTTTTGGCGATTTCAAAAAATGGGGTGGCCGACTTGACGTGGAATGCCTCTTGTACTAAATTAATTCGGTATTAAAACACATCAAATGATTTTATCTTCATACCGTGGCATTTTTTCTACAACCTCGTAACGTTCCATGTATTGATCGTTGGAAAAGAAGATGAAACATTTGGATCTTTCCCTCTCCCTGGTTAGCATTCTCAGGCTTCTGCGAGCGAGTGAATCAGGATAGTCGGGAATCGGAAAAGTAGGCTTTGCCGTAGGTAGCTCGTAAAACTCGTCGATGCAAACTCCGTTGTCCCGAGGCAGGAACATCAATATTGCTTTTCGTACATCCACAAATTCCATTTGATCCTTAACAATTCCGTAATTTCCCACTGTTAGGTGCAGACAATTCGACGGTAAAATTTTACACGGACAATCTGCAAGGGACAATCATAAATGTTATTAATAGTTATTCCGTTGATTCTAGGAACATTTTTAACTATAACGAAAAGTGTGATTTTGAATTCTCAGTCAGAAGAAAATTGTTTTTTTTTTTAATCAGATCTGAATGAGATGATATCGCAATCGGGAATGAGAGGTTTCTAACTAAAAACGATTAAGTAATGTCGCCTGATTTTTCTTTTTGTCAAAATCTCAAAGTTCCTTAATCTTCATTTTTTTCGCATCATATCAAATTGAATTAAATTTTCAAGGCATCCGATCGTTTCGTTTTTTGTTTATATCGTGTATCTGTGATTTAATGTATAATTTTGTATTTATTTTATACACGAATCAAATAGTCATAAACAACTCTGTGATCAGCGAATTTACAAAAGTGATTAAACAATCAAGCGGATTCGATATTAGTACACAATTCTATAGATTTTTGCTATAATTCATAATAAATGAAGTGCATCATCAAAGGAGCTTTGGAAATAATAATAACACATAAAGAAGCTGCGTACATCCAATTTATACGATTTCTGTCTAAAAAGCGAAAATTAAGGTAATTATGGAAAATTATTTAGAATATTTAGAATTTATTTACCACTGTTATTTCTTTTCCCTGCTGGATGTTTACTGTCAAAAGGTCTTGTAAAAGCAAAGCTTAACATCGGTTTGGTCATAACAAGATCAATTAAATTTTTTCCAGGGCACAAATCCTTCCACGAATCATTCAAGTTTCCTAGCAGCGAAAGAGTGGAATTTCTCAATTTCTGCTCGTTCATTGAAATTTCTTGCCAACATCTGAAAATTTCCATTCGATAATCTCGAGTTACAGAAATACACGGTTCTCGTCAGATTCTTCGTATTATTTACCTGCAAACAATAGCGGCATTTTGCAAATCTTTTGCGTTTAAGTGCTTGAAGATAATTGTAAGAACATCATAGGTCAATTCGACTTGCGAATTTTTCTCGTCTTTGCTATCATCGTCATTTTTCATCACTTTACGAGGTGCAAGCCGTGGAATTTTTGCAGTATGCGAAGTTGTCATTGTTGTCAATAATTTTAGGTAGTCAGAGGGGATAGTGCTGTAATTTAAAAAAAGCGCCCAAATAGTTATTTGTTCAAGAATCAAAATTCGAGTGCCACGATCAAACGAATAAAATATTCTCGTGTTTGCCAATGAAGCAAATATTCGTTTTTTTCTGAGGTTATTGCAGAAAATGGATAATTGTTGACACACGATTGAAGTTTTACCACGATTATTTTGTTTACAATACATTTTATAATTACGCTTCGAATTCTCGATAATACGTCCTGCAACGTCGCATGCCACTGAAAGTTTTATTGTCCTAAATACAATAACACACTTTATTCGTCATGTTAAGAATAATCAAAACAATGGAAAATAGCCCGACCACGGTCTTGTGTACATGTCTCCACGCGTCAGCGAATTTCAGCTGTTTTATGCCATTTTCGGCCACGGCGCTAGTGTCGAGGATGGTTCGTGCGAGAAAGACAGCAATAGAGAAAATATAGATATATGGAAGATATAGATATATGTGTATGGGTCGGGTCATTCCATGTCAAATCGACCCAGAATTGGAATCGACAATCGACCCCTTTCAATTTCGATGAAATTTGGTCAGAAGTTTTCGTTTTTGATAAAACGAAGTTCTACCAGAGTAAAAAAATTAAAAAATATTTTTTCGCAAGTTATGCAAGATTCAAAATTTCACAATTTTATAAATCTTTCAAGTTTATTTCTTAAATATCTCGAAAATTACTACGAAAAAAACGTTCTGGGTTCGTCTTGAAGAGTAAATCTTGTGGCTACGAAAAAAAAAATATTCCGAAAAAAAATGTGGAAAAATGATGAATTTGGAGAATTTTGAATTTTCAAAAATCGTGTAAATCCACGATCAATATTAAATTGACTTTAAAATTTTTTAAAATCGTTCTGAATTCTTTTTAAAGTGTATATTAGGGGCTACGAAAAAAAATATATTCCGAAATTTTTTTTTGAATAATGATGAATTTGGAGAATTTTTAATTTGCAAAAGTCGTGAAAATCAAAGTTCCGTATTAAATTTTTGATTCAATTTTTTTTAAATATAATAAGTACCTTGTACTGATCTTAAAAGATCCTGAAATTTTCAGGATGGTGTTTTGTTGTCGCAAAAATGTAAATTTTTGAATTTTGTTAATAAAAAAATTTTTTTTTACCTCTCAGTTAAGTAAAGTTGTGCAATCGTGTAGTTTTGTCATTTTGAGGAGTAAAAAAAGTAAAAGTAACAGTATTTTGGTAAAAAAAAAAATTCTTTTTACAAACATTCAAAATTCATATTTTTGAAAAAACAAAAAACACCTTTCTGAAAATTTCAGGATCTTTTAAGATCAGTACAAGGGATTATACTTAAATAATTGAATGAAAAAATTAATACGGAACTTGAATTTTCACGATTTGTGAAAATTAAAAATGCTCCAAAATCATCATTTTTCAAAAATTATTTTCGGAATATTTTTTTTTTTTTCGTAGCCCCAAGTATATTCTTTCAGACGAATGCATAACGATTTTTCGTAACAATAATAGTTTTCAAGAAATTTAAAAAATAAACTTGAAAGATTTGAAAAATTGTGAAATTTTGAATTTTGCATAAGTTTCGAAAAAAAATTTTTTTAATTGTTTTCATTTGGTAGTACTTTGTTTTATTAAAAACGGAAACTTCTAACCAAATTTCATCGAAATTGAAAGGGGTCGTTCCAACTTTTGGTCGATTTAACATGGAATGACCCATATGTAATTGTTTTGCCGTGGAAGTTCTAGTTTTAATCGTATGCACAGTGTTGGCGCTGTCATCACGTCACGTGGTTTAAAATCCAATATGGCGTCGGGCTCACATATGGCACGTCCAAATTTCAATATGTCAATAAAGAAACGCGGTATATCAACTTGTATTAGCCAGTATGAACAATCATTGAAGTGTTTTTTCACAGGAAATCATTGCATAGTTTTGCTTCCTTAATCAACAAATTGATTATCCTCAACGATACGTAGTTTGAAGATGGAAATTTCAAACGAAAATTATACGTTTTCGGAAGCAAACAACAATCTGTGCAGAGTCTGTTTGTCGGCTAGCGATAAAAACAAATGCATTTTTACAACTAACCTGATTGTTGATCCTGAAAGTTATGGATTTCAGGGATTGCGCGAAGAATTGCAATTTTACGGTGGGATCGAGGTTCGTTATTAACTTTTTTTATAGCGGGATTTTTGCAATAAATCTCGAATTGTGACAATCCATCGTTTTGTACTTTTTTAGTTAAAAGTGCCCACTATTTTTTTTTAATTTCAGGTTGTGCAGAATGATGGTCTTCCCAATAAAATATGCGACAAATGTATATCAGTTATTATCGTTGCGCACAATTTTCGAATGCAGTGTCAAGATACTGACAAAAAATTAAGAGCAATACCTAAAAATATCGGAAGCGAAAACAACGCGAATTTCGAGGCTTGTATGAAAAAAACGGTAGAAATTAAAATGGAAGGATTAAAAACGATATCGCCGTGCAACGAGGAGAAATTGTCAGAGGAAAAGGCGATCGTAAGGGAACAAGTATCGACGAGAGAATTTCCACCTGAAAAACTAAAAAAAACGAACTCCGATGAATTCTGTGAGGTTCGGAGTAACAATGATAGAATAATGTGCGATTCTGTTGATACGAAAAATTCAGAAATTGTCCAGAATTTCGAGAATCGAAAACATGACTTTCCCCGTCTAACTCGAAGATTGACGATGTCGAAAAAAATGACCTCGATGGAGAGCTTAAAGAGTCGTAAAGAGCAGCAGAGGTGTCACATTAAAAAAACAGTTTTGCAGAAAAAGAATGACCGAGAAATGAAAAAAATAGGCCAAAAGAATCGAGTCCCTCGTCAAGTCTCAAATGACACCGAAGAATCACTGGATGACCATAAATTGAGTCGCGATTACGAAAATTATGCTTGCAATAAATGTGACGAAAGATTTTCTCGACTTCCGGATCTCACGAACCATGCAAAATCTCACATTTACAATGAAAAATTTATGCCAGCAACTTGCAAAATTTGCAAAAAGAAATTTCGCAAAGCACAGACGATGCTTAGACATTTAAACATCCACAAGCGAGACGATCCACGCGCCGTTTACACGATTCTCAAGGAAATCCGTGAAGCTCGAAGAAAAAGAAGTATCAAAGAGAACGATACATTCCCAGAAGAAAAACCGAGAATCGTGGATCTTGAGAGATGTAAAAAATTGCTCAAAGATCATAATTCAACGAATGAATTGAGTATCAATTGCAACATCAATGATCCTGAAGAGAATTCTCTCAAAAGCGAAAATACAATATTGCAATGCGTGTCGCCAATTGACGACGGAACGTCGATAAAATTGATAAATCGCTGGTTGCGCGAGGAATTAGATTCGGACGTTGAGGGCAAAGGTTTTCCGTGCAGTTATTGCAAAAAATATTACGTGACGAAAAAATCATTGATCAAGCACATTGGCAACATTCACGATCGATCGAATTGCGATATTTGTAACGAGTCACAAAATTGCAAATGTGACCTTAAAGATATTGGAGAAGAGCGCTTGTGCGAGAACAAGAAGATAACGTACTCGTGTAACGAGTGCGAAAAGATGTTCGAGACAGAATCTAAACTCGAGAAACACGCGAGAATTCACGCTCGAGAAAAGGAGGATCGTGAGAAAAATTTCAAACGCTTTTTGTGCCACATTTGCAGCAAAACGTTTCGACAAAATACCGGTCTCATGTTTCACATGAGAACTCATACGGGCTACAAACCTCACGTTTGCAAATTTTGCGGTCGTGGTTTTACCTCAAATTCAAATTGCATGAATCACGAGCGAACGCACACCGGCGATCGACCCTTCGTTTGTCACTTTTGTAGCGCTGCTTTCGCAAAATCTTGCACCCTTAAGGCTCACATAACGACGCACACCGGTGAGGCGAATTATCATTGCAAAACGTGCGACAAATCTTTCAGGCGTTTGAAATATCTCAAGGAACACAGTTACACGCATACAGGTGAAAAACCTTACGCCTGTAAATTGTGCGGCACTGCTTACAGTCATTCGGGCAGTTTGTTCGTTCATGAAAAAAAATGCAAAGCTCAGCTCGGGATCGACAATACGATGGATAGTTATCGTGACGATACGATGGTAAATGTCGAAAATTCGTCTGCCACTTCGACCATTCGAAATCTCGTTGATATTCCAATGTCGAGTATCGAAAATAAACATTTTCTCAATAGGCAAAATATTGGAGAAGCTGAGAATGATGGTTTTCACGCGGACCGGTCAAACGTTCACATGGAAGATACAAATTTTCTCATGATTGGTATTTAACACGAAGAAAAACCTCGGGACAGTATTCTAGTCTGAATGACGATTTTTCTAAACTATTTTTGTCGATTGAGACTAAAATCGGTGTTGAAACGCTAAAAAATAGTGGAATTTTGCGTTTTTTTTTGTTTATAGTGCTTTTCAAACATTTTATATTTTGTATAAAAATTGAATACTTGTATATTCAGAATATGAGGGATTCTTTATCAACTGGGCCATTTTTTTTTCAACCTCTCCAATTTTTTTCCAAAATCTGCCAGTTTGAAATATTAGTCAAATGGAACGTCTGTGAATTTTTTTTAGATTTTTTTAGGCGTCCGTTCAGGATTTTCAGGATGATAATTTTTCTGCATTGAGAAAATTGAAATTTGGCAAAAAAATGAGAATAAAATTTTTTTAAACCTAATCACACACTTTCGGTACAAATTTTACAGAATGTCTGTCATTGGGTAAAGAGTCTGCAAAAAAAATTTCAGAATAGTACCTGCAATAGTTACGATGAAAAAAAAAATAAAAACCCTGCGAAATCTCATAACAGATTTTGCAGGGTTTTTTTCATGTCGGTCATTGAGTAAAGAGTCTGCGAAAAAAAATTCAGAATGGCACCTGCAATGGTTACGATAAAAAAAAAATTAAAAACCCTGCGAAATCTCATAACCGCATATATTCATCGTAACTATAGCAGGTGCCATTCTGAAATTTTTTTCACAGACTCTTTACCCAATGACGGACATACTGTAAAATTTGTACCGAAATCGAAAGTGTGTTATTAGGTTTAAAAAAATGTATTCTCATTTTTTGTCAAATTTCAATTTTCTCAATGCAGAAAAATTATTATTTTAGTTTTTTCTATAAAGTGGAAAAAAAAAATCATTCTTATGTTTTTCTTGTCTGATGAATATTTTTTGAGTTACAGTGTTCGTAATGAAAATTTGAAAATCCTGAACGGACACCTAAAAAAATCTTTAAAAAATGGCCGACGTTCCTTTTGACTAATATTTCAAACTGGCAGATTTTGAAAAAAATTGGAGGTTGAAAAAAAGTGGCCTAGTTGATGAAGAATTCTTCATATAAAAGCTGTGATTTCGAAATATGTGACAGAACAGTTTGAAAGTTTTGAGAGGAATCGTCGATTTTGAAAGAAAATCGCTACAGTCATACTTTTTTGAGCATGCTAATTCAGATTTTTCTTTTAACGGATATGGGCGACATTTGTAACTGATTGTTTTAAATAACGGATTGAATGCTCATTTTCTTATTTCAGTAACAAATTACAACCACAGTTTGTAAATTTCAACTCTGTTACGAATTACAATTGCAATTTGCTAATTTTACCTTTTTCCACAAATTACTGTTATAATTTGTAATTATTTTATACAGTCCGATACATTGTGATTTCTATGAAATATAGCAACTATCAAATTGCACGGTAAAAGATAGGTGGAATTTTTAAACAGTGACAATTTTTTTATTTCACAGAAAAAAATTATATGGAATATGAACGTATTTATATTTCGGAACCTTATAAATTAAGATTGAAGCCTATCTGTGATAAATTTTAATTCTTTTTTCCAAACTAACGTAATATTTGCAAATGACTCGACTCACATAAACTTTTCTTGATTTAAATATTTGTATACAGCAACAAAGCAACAATTCTGATTTGGCAGATATTTTTGAATCTGTAGTGCGAATATTTGAAATATAATTTCATGTACGATAAGCAGAATGAGGTGCAAACATTTATTTTTCACCTTCTTCGAACATGACTGAGATCATGGGTTGAATTGTGTCTGCCGTGATTCCACGTTTTGTTCACAGCATCGATTTCAGGATTTTTGGCATTTTCGATTACCATCGTTTACCGATACTTTGTACATGGGCAATTCAATCGAGAAATTCCAATTGCACAATTGTTTTAATCCAGACATACAGTACATAAATTCCATCGTTTTTTGTACTTTGTGCCTATCTTTGCCGTTTTTTGTACTTGGATTATTTTGTTCGAGACAAGGAGCATTATTCTCAAAATTCCAGTATCGCATCTACGTATTTACTACCCTCGTTCACGTGTGATTCACTGTCCGATTCATGCTGATTTTCCGTATTGAGGTGATTTTCATTTTCGCTGACTACTCCGCGGCTTCTTTCTTCCTCGTCGAGTTTGCTCTCACATTCGTTTCGTCTCTCGGCAGGATTGCAATTTTCCCTTTTTTCCATCTCTGTACTCTCGTCATTCCCGGATTCGCTCGTTGTCTCGTTGTGCAGGTTAGAGGGATGATACTGTTCATTTTCAGGGTTTTGCGACTCTGTGGAGAGTTCGCCATCCGTCAGTCTCGTTTCCTGAAATAGGAAAAAATAAATTTAGAGAAGGAATTTAGAAATGTATTTTCGTTGATTGCGTATAATTTTATGGATATACACTATAGGCGAAAAGTTTCCGGCCAAAGCTTCAAAAAAGGTCTGGAACGTTTTTTTATGTCATTTCACCGGAAGTTAACGTAAACTAATTTAACAAGCGGCATTGTAAAGGAGAAGAATTCGGTTTCGTTTCTTGTTCTTAAAAATATTTTTACAATTTGTTTTTAGATTTTGAAAACAGTTTTTTGCCTTTTTTCCCTCTTCAGGTGCATCCATCTTCTAGAGGAATTTTTAAATATAATTTTTTACGATTGGATTCATAAAGGGGAAAGTTTGAGCTTCAATTTCCTTCTTTGCAAAACTTTGAGCGATTTTTTTTTCCAAAGTTATTCTGTTTTTTGTGAAATAAAGAGGAAAGTTGAAAAATCCTGTATAACACGAAAACAAAAAGGATTCATGAAAAACTTCAAGGTAGCAAAAAGCTGCGTCTGTTTTCGTTGAGTTCAGGAGAATTTTTTCCAATATTTTTTTTTCGACCAAACATAAGAGAAAAAAAATGTGGGAAAAAAATGTGAACAAAAATTCCAATATGTTGAAAATAGTGAAATAAAGTATTTTCCCTTCTTGAAATTTTATCAATAATCCCATAGTTCTCGAATTATGGTAATTGAATGATCTGAGTTCTGACCCAGAAAAGGAGAAAACAAAATTTTGAAAAAAAATCTGAAAAAATTCCTCTGAACTGAACGAAAACAGACGCAACTTTTTGATATCGTGAAATTTTTCATGAATCCTCTTTGTTTTCGTGTTATACGGGATTTTTCAATTTCCTCTTTTTTCACGAAAACCGGAATTATTCTGTTAAAAAAAAAAGGAAATTGAAGCTCAAACTTTCCTCTTTATGAATCCAATCGTAAAAATATATTAACAAAATTTCCTCTAGAAGATGGGTGGAAAGACGGATAGAAACAAGATATATTACAACAAAAAAGTTGATAGAAAATATCTGGAAAAAATAGGGAGTTCTTTTTAGCATCATGAAAGATCAAAGAAAATTTTACGAAACAATGAAACATCATAGAAAAAATCTGAAAAAAATTAAAAGTACTTCTTAGTCTCATAGAAAATCGTAACGAATCATTGAAGATCATAGAGAATCATAGAACATTTCAAACCTGTTGTCGTAAAGCATCACCGAATATGTAAGTAGTGGTATTTGGTCCTTGCAAATTTAATTCAGGGTGTCGTCTACGAAAGCTGTAATACCAATGTCTTCCGGCCGTTTGTTTATTCTTGCTGAATTTGTGAGTAATGCCCTTAGCTTCTGCTATGTCGTAAGCAAATTTTCGTAATTCTTTGCCCGTCATCCCAGTCGGAGAATTAGCGGATTGGATTACACGAGCTTTGATCTCCTCTTCGATATCGTAAGGAAGAGATTTTTGCGAACCCATGACTTTTTTGCCCTCCGATGCATAAAGATTCGTACCCTCCAGATGACGTTTGAGGGTCGCTTTGGGAATAGCATAATTCTTTGCCGCCTTGTTCAATCCCATACCACGATTTCTCATAGCGTCGAGTGCCTGAATCATTTTTTTTTCCGACCATTTGCAGTAGCGTTTGCCACTCTGTGTTCTGAAATTTCACGATTATCAAAAATTCTATCGATTCTCGCGAAAATAAAGCGGGGAAAGAGTGGTTCTTACATCGCGAAAAATTCGACCAACCTGTTACCTTCTTTTTTCCTTTTTCAACACTATTTTCAACGAAGTTTCCTTGTCATTCTTCACGGCGACTTTAATCGATGACATCTTGTCTTTTTTCTTGGCAACTTTAAGCGCTGAATTCGTGGCAATCGATTCTTTATTCTTGCGGGTTTTCATGACCGGTTAATGACACGGATTTTATTTGTATTTAGAAAATTTGACGTTTGTTTGACAGCGTCTGACAGCTAGATTAAATTCTGTATACAGAATTTTTAACAGCTGATTGCGCGCCATCTATCGGGCGACAAGTAAAACCTTTCAAACTCTCTCAGTCGGTAAAAAAAACTACTTTATTATTATTCGCTGTCGCTGAGTCAGCGTCATTATCGACTTATTTTCAAATTAATTCGCTGTATGCAACAAAAAAAAGTCAGAAATATAATTTCTGACGGACCGTCGAAATTTATCAATTACAATTGTAGTTTTTAACAGGACGATGCGAAAATTGCAAAGAACAAAATATATTTCTAACAGCGTGTTAAATCTTACATATTGAAATAATAATTAAAAACCATTGTTATAAATTATAATTTTTGAATTCTCATTCAGCATTTTCAATAATCAATCACTGATTATGCTCATCTCTGCTGGAAATAATTGAATCATTCGAAAAATTCTAAATTTTTGTAGCTAAAAAAAATCCCACAAGATAGCCCCGAAGCAAGATAAAGGGTTGATTATAAAATTAAGATAAACAGTGTTTGCTCACAAAATGAGTGCTCACGAGAAAATAAACGATGAAGTAATTGCCAATTCCCCGTTGCCATTGTATATATCTCCTCCTTCTCCTCTCGTTGAATGCGAATCACTCTCGACAGATTTTATCTCAAAGCCGATGATTATGCGTCGACAGACCGGATAATATATGCACGAGTGGGAAAACGTCGACGACGGAACATAAAGTAGAGAAAATGAGAAATTTTCTCAACATTTTCGTCTCATTCGCTCGGACGCTTCTTCTTCAGAAAAATTAATACGTCTTCACAGCAGAAAATAATTAGAAACTGTAAAAAAAATATATTACAAAATCCTTATTACTAATAAAGCAATTTTTCGTTTTGTTTGTGGATTGGTTTTGTCATGCAAGTTTATAATAAATAGTGTAGCCGTGCCAACGAAGTAAATAAAAAATAAATAAAAATTATTGAAAAATACTTATAACCAATGAAGAAAATTTTAGTTTCGTTTGCTGGTTGGTTCGTCATGCAAGTTCATAATAAATATATCAGCTGTGTCAGTGAATTAAATCAGAAATAAATACAAAATTATTTAAAAATCCATAAAAAATAATATAAATAAAAAATAATTGAAGAACAATAAAAATATTATATATCAAAGTCTTTTTTTTGGTCAACGTGATCTGACTAAAGGACTTTATACTTTTAACGTGTTATTAGGAAATCAAATTCCTTTTTGTGTGCCATTCTCGTACTCACAATTTTTCTTCTCTTCTTTATTTTAATTCGCCACCGTCTCTTCCTTCTCCCGAAGCCTCTGTATGTCCATTTTGTTCATGAAGTAGTCGGATGGTTGGCGTATTTTCTGAATCAAAAGACAAAAGTAATCAATAATTGAGAAAATAATTATCAGAGTTGGGAAATGGACTTGAGAAATTAACTGTGAAAATGAACTTGAAAGAAAAAATAGGGAAAACGATTTCTTACATTTAAACAGGATTTTTGATAGATTTAGAACATTGAAATAGGATTTACATAGATTTTCTTGATTTTTGATAGAATTGCAAAATAGATTTGTCGGAAAAGTAAAGAAATGAAAAATGGACAGATGACTTTGAGAATGTACTGAAAAAAAGGAGAAAAAAATCCACGAAGAAAAGGCGCGCGACTCGTCACAATTTTCGAAAAGAAGCGACTTGTATTGACGCGATATTCGATAACTATAGTTTGTTCAACGTCACATAGTTAATTAGAGCACTGAAAAAACGTAATATCGGAAAACAACGAGTCGAACAACACGGTTAAACTTGTCGAACATGGGCCCATGAAATGACGCTGAAACGCGGCCGGCGTCAGCTGTTCAGCACGCGCGCTCGATCGAGTCGACGAACGGTACAAAATGCTGCATCGTGGCGCGCTCTGTCGGACTGAGACCTAACTTTCGTTATCTAGGTCAGTGGATTAGCAGCTGTTGTGTTGTGACGGTTGTGACTCGAGACGTGCTCGAGACATGGTCACGATTATTCTCGGAAAAAATTCCACGAATATTCCACGAAGCTTCAAAGAAATTCTATATACTGACTGCGCGGGGAAAATTCCTTCAAACGGGAGCGAAAATTGCGGTAAAAAAGAATGAGATAATGAACAGCCACAACTCCTGTTTTTCTGATCGTACAGACTTCTTTCAGGTGTCATTTTCTTCGTTTTCAAATTCTCTGGGTGTTTTTTAGTTTTTATTTTTTCGCAAAGCTTAAGGGGGTAATCAGAGAATAACCTTTGAACAGCCATAACTCCCGTGTTTTTGATCGTACAGACTTCATTCAGGCGTCATTTTCTTCGTTTTCGATTTCTTTAAGTAACGCTTTTTTTAGTTTTATTTTTTTCGACATCCTTAAGGGGGTTTTCAGAGAGGAAAAGTTGAACAGCCATAACTTCCATATTTTTGATCGTACAGACTTCTTTCAGGCGTCATTTTCTTCGTTTTCAAATTCTCTGGGTTTTTTTTAGTTTTATTTTTTTCGCAAACCTTAAGGGGGTATTCAGAGAATAAACTTTGAACAGCCATAACTCCCGTGTTTTTGATCATACTGACTTCGTTCAGGCGTCATTTTCTTCGTTTTCGATTTCTCTGAGTAACGCTTTTTTTAGTTTTATTTTTTTCGGAATCCTTAGGGGGGTACTCAGAGAATAAATGTTGAACAGCCATAACTTCCATATTTTCGATCGTACAGACTTCTTTGAGGCGTCATTTTTTTCGTTTTCAAATTTTCTGGGTGTTTTTTTGTAGTTTTATTTTTTTCGCAATCTTTAAGGGGGTTTTCAGAGAATACATTTTGAACAGCCATAATTTCCGTGTTTTTGATCGTACAGACTTCTTTCAGAGGCGTCATTTTCTCCGTTTTCAAATTCTTTAAGCAGCGCTTTTTTTAACTTTTTTTTTTTTAATCCTTAAGGGGGAAACGCAGAAAATAAATTTCAATCCTCATAACTAATGAAAAAATTTTTAGTTTTTATTGTGGGTTGGTTCACTATAGAATTCATAATAAATACGGTAGCGGTGCCAGTGAAATAAATAAAATATAATTAAAGATGAATTTAAAAAAATAATAAAAAAATTTATAATCAAAGAATAAGATTTTTGTTGTGTTTGTGGGTTGGTTCATCATGTGAGTTCCTTATAAATGTTCTTAAAGTGCCGGTAAAATTAATAAAGAATAAATAAAAAATTATTTTAAAAAACCCTTATAACTAATGAAGAAATTTTTAGTTTTTATAGTGGGTTGGTTCGCTATGAGAGTTCATAATAAATATACGGTAGCGGTGCCAGTGAAAGTGCTAGGTGCCCCACCCGGGACAAGTTCGAATCGGAACTCGTGCACCTCCCGTGTGTGCTTCTCGCGTTATTTTATTTTATTTTTTCATTTTTTTTCACCGGTATAGGTCGTAGAGATCCGCGGTAGAATCGTCCCAGACAAATCGCCTCGAACTCCGGACGCGATAGCACAACGCACATGCGGCGCGAAACGCACGTGGTAGTTGAGAAATAACGGAGAACGTTTTTTTTTTTTTATTGCACATTCCCGACACGTGTTCATCGATCTGCCGGGCTTAAACAATACAAATTGAAACAAGTTTTCGGATTAGTGTACCGAAATTTAATAAATGGTGGTTCTGAATGACATTTAAGAGAAAAAAAAAAATAAACAAGAATTTTTGAAAAAAGTGACATGCATCATGTATTTATTGGGCGAGTTTTGGATCTCTGATAGTCGCTTGAATTAGCGATAGAAAAATTGAAAAAAAAAAAACGAATAATTGGGACTTAAGGTTTGGTGTTTTTTTTTGAGTGTGACACCTGGTTCCGAGAATTTTCGACGATGGGAAGAGCCTCGATCGAACTTATTTTTTTTGTGGTAAGGTATTATTATTCGATGATCTATACCAAGTTGTACCCCACGGAAATAAATTATACGCGATATGTGTAGTAAATATATCTCGAATATACTAAATAAAATTTAGCCCAAAAGTTAAAAATTTTGTACACATCTCGGAATATATATATGTTGAATATATATTATTGGCGAAAAATATATTTTTAATTTATAAAAAGTGCGCTGGCAAAAGCCCTCGTTTAAACGCTTAGAAAATCGAAAAGGTGGAATATATTTTTGGGTATATTATATTTTCATGTTGGCCGTATCGATTTGATCATCAGATGAAAATTGTAATTATCCTGAAATAAAATTTGTTTTTTTGGTCATGAAAATTGGTTTAATATCCAATCTGCATCTTTGATAAATAATCTACTTAATAATAATAATAATCTACTTGATAATAATCGTTACCATTTGTGAGAAAATGAGACAAAGTAACATTGTTTCCGCAAACGAAGTGCATATCATTATCCATCGAAAAAAAGAGCACATTTACAATATTGCAAAATATCGCTAATGATTCACGATATCGTCAATAGAACTCTAATGAAATTAACACTGTGGAAGACACACATACATTAGTTCAATTAAGGATCTAGCTTCAAAGCTTATTCGTTCAAACCAAAATTTTCGCGAAAGACGTGAAATCGACTTTGAAAAATCGATAAAAGAGACTATCAAAATGATGATTGCAACGTAAATTTTGAAATGCTCAATTCGTGAATGTCATGATATTTAAGGATGTTGAACCTTTTCACAATACTGAAATAAGTAAGAATTTTGATAATTGCTTTACATCTCAGTATGCAATTTTAATAACGGAACGCTTTAATTGTGGCAGATTTTCAAAAAATATCGACGATATTACGAAAAATTCACATGTTTCCAATTTCGTTTAATTTTTTACAAAAATAATCTGCATTATTTTTCAAACTTATTAATTATTTTTCAAAACTTATTATATTCTTCAAAATATTCTCTATGAACATAATATTATAATTATTATGATAATTATGAACAATAATCTCGCTCAATGCTTAATCTCCTTAGGGAGAATTTTTTTAAGGAAAAAATGATGCAAAATTCAATGAAATCAGACGAAAAATGTGCTTTTTTTTGGGATAAACTGAACGAAAATACAACCTCGTCAGAAATTGACGTAAAACAGCTGATATTATGGCAAATCAATTGCTGCTGACACATCTTTTGCACAAAAGACGGATATGACAGTATAAACTGTGTTTTGTTTCTGCCAATTTATGAACAGTTGTTTCGAGAGATGATTTCCAGGATTTAGCACCGATTTGACAAATGTGAGCGCTCGAAACTCTTTATAAAGGCGCATGTTCTGAAAAATCGCGTTTGGGTATACAGAAAAAAATCAGTCTCACTACAGATAAATGAATAAATAAATAACGATTTCATGATTATTATTTAATTTTCGTAGTACATCCTCGTGGACATACGAGAAACGATTTTGTAATCTACGTTGCGTTACCGATTTTTATATCGAACGCACGCGCGTGAAAGTGTATATGGTAATTTTCTTCCAGGAGAACAAGCCGGAATGGTACTAATAGGTTTCATTTTATTTTATTTTTCGAATGAGAAGGCATTTGTTGGATTCGAGTACTCGCAAGTTACTATCTAATACTTGCGATTACAGAAAAAACTTAGCGATCACGACGGAACTATTCAGAATGATGATCGAAGATAACGAATTTGCGGTTTATGCAACTATTTTTTTTTTCAATAATAATCAGCAGACCAAAACTAACAAAAAGTGGCACAAAAATACATTTGAAGAAATTATATTCAGCACCAGGGTTGCAAATAATGCATTACTTTTTTTTTATGCATTTGCATTTTCATTAAACATTAACATTTAATGGTTATTGGAAATAATTTTCATTAACCATTAAAATTTAATGGTTAATGGAAATAATTTTCATTAACCATTAAAATTTAATGGTTAATGGAAAATATTTTCATTGACCATTACAATTATTTTCATTAACCATTAAAATTCAATGGTTAATGGAAATTATTTCCATTAACCATTAAATGTTAATGGTTAATGAAAACTCAATTGCATTAAAAAAAGTAATGCATTATTTGCAACCCTGCCCATTACAATTTAGTACGTAATAGAACAAATTTCCATTACTCATTGCAATGTAATGTGTAATGAACAAAACTTTGATTGTAATTTTGGGAATGGAAAAATATAGATGAATAAATTATTGCAGTTTTGCATTACATTTTATTGACTCAGGACTTAGATTTTTAGAATTATGATATAGATGCTTTTTAGAATTTAAGGTGAAAATCTAAGTCTTAAGTCAATAAAATGTAATGTAAAATTGCAATAATTTATTCATCTATATTATTCCATTCCCAAAATTGCAATCAAAGTTTTGTCCATTACACATTACATTGCAATGGGAGATGGATTTTTTTTCTATTACACACTACATTGTAATGCGCAGGGTTGCAAATAGTGCATTACTTTTTTTAATGCAATTGCATTTTCATTAACCATTAACATTAAATGGTAAATGGAAATAATTTTAATGGTTAATGAAAATAATTTCCATTAACCATTAAATTTTAATGGTTAATGGAAATTAATTTCATTAGTCATTAAAAAAGTAATGATTAATGCATTACTTTTTCATTAAAAATTTTGCAACCCTGTTCAGCACATTCTTTTCTCATCCTTTTTGGCAATTTTGGAATTTTCTAGGAAATACAATTTTTTTCGAGTACTTGAAATCCTCAAACTATTCTTTAAAAATGTAAGGTATTTATAAAAATATATATATGACATCTGAATCCTTTGTATAATTTATAATTTCATATTAACGATCCTAAGTCATTCGAGCGATTACAAGAATTGAAAATTGTTATAAAATTTGAAATCAACCTTCTATACCTGCTGCTGAGCGCATTTATGCAAAACTTTGTCTCGATAGTAGCAAAATTAAAAGTTGGAGACGAATGTTTTTTTTCAGCGGAAGAAACATGATAATTTGTTCATTGCACAATATAATACAAAAGACGCGAACCACTTTCGATTTTCAACAATTGTTACAGTTATTGTAATATCTTCATTTTTTGCTCGCAGTACAGAATTTATTTTAGCCACAATGCAGTCACTATTCAATCGCATCTAATTAGGGATAGGTATTGAGAATAAAAAATTTCGTTTGAAGTGATCGATCTCAGTATATTTATTGCAGTTTTGAGATGTTATGACTTTTTTTGTTGTAATTTTCTTTCCTGGCAAAATGGCTCTTTGATCAGTGTCGGGTTCGCGGCAAATCGGCCCTTACTTATAGCTTTAAGTAGATATACCGGTACGACATAGAAGGTTAGACCTTTTTTTTTTTTGCTAAAACTTACTCACACAGGGCTTGACTCTGTGGAAAAAAAAACGCGAATCTAGGTCGATCGTTTTGTATAAACACGAGGACATCGGATAGTAACCGTTCGCTCTTGTTTCCGTACCGGCGACCTCTTGCAACATAATCGCGTCTCGCCTACATTGTACATATTGTACTTGTGTATATATCTATATAATATTGTCGTAGGAGAAAAGCGACACGACGTGACTCTTTGAAATGTTAAATGGTCGAGCATAAATCCGGTATGATTCAGGATTATTACGTATTCCTCGTGCGTGCACAGCTAGGTTAGATTTACAACAAAATGGTGATGAATTCTCGAATGAGCCACCGTTAGTCGCGCGGATAATTTAATTTTAAGGGGTTGGGCCACTCTAGGATTTAAAAAAAATCGATTTTTTTTTGTTAAAGGTCCCTTAGGATAGATTTATATTGCTCAAGATGATGTGAGTGAATAATCCGTAAGTAGGGGAGCGTGGGGCTAGTTGTAACAGGGGTAAGTTGTAATACTCAATTTTGACCGGGAATTTAAAACATTTTTATTTAATTTTTTTTGCTGAATGTGCTTCTTATAACTCGCAGCATAACGTAAACACCGCTAATACCGCGCGAGACATCAAAATAAGAGCATATGCACACGAGCTCTATTTCAGCTAAGTTTCGTAACAAAAATACGAAAATTTTGATTTTGACTATTAAAATTAAATTTATTGTTTATTGTTTTTTCCTTGTTACATCGTAAATTTAACTTTCTTTCATTTGCTTTTTTTTAAATTATTCTAAAGTTTGTAGTTTTCGAGATATTTCATTGAGTAGACACAATGAGCCCATGGGGCAAGTTGTAACATGTTAGAACTTGCCCTATGCGCGTGTATATTTTTTCTGCTCTCTCCATGTATTTGTATACATAATATTATTACAACTTGTAGTACAGTGATTACATAGTATTACAAATTATTTGCGGTTTTTTGTGCATTCATTTACTCTTCTTTACTCTAATATTGCCCAGAAAAATATGCTAAGTTATTGTATTGTATTTTTTTTAGCATGAGAAACTACCAAAGATTATAATCATCACAAGAACGAACCACGATGAATAATAGAAGACTGTGAACCAATAAAAACGTGTTCTTCCTTATAAATTTTGCCAGTCTTTTCATTGTTACAACTTGCCCCGAGCCTGTTACGACTAGTCCCAGATATGGGGTAAGTTGTAACACCTCCCATTTTTTCAAAAACGTCTGGTGTAAAAGATGGGTAAAGATTTAAAATTATTTTTCAATTAGAATTCGTGCTCAGATATATACTTTATAAACCCTCTTACTCACAATCTTAAAAGCATACATTTTTTAGGTGTTACAGGCCTTTTTCCACAAACTGTTACAACTAACCCCACGCTCCCCTACTCGATTTTTGTATTCTAGTGCAACCCCTCTTTATCCGCAGCGAGCTTTCTACAAAATTTAAGGATATTGAGTCCCTATAATGTAATGTAATGTAATGTAACTTCATGTAAACACATATTAAATTTTCAGAATTCTATCATCATTGCTTCAACCTCCTTAAGGGTTAAAATGAAAAATGATGAGAAAATTCTGAAAATATGGTAAGTTTTTGTATGAAGTATTTAAGAGGTCGTGTAAAAATTTCACGACGATTGGGAAGCTCGTTATTAAAATATTAACATTTTGATAAGAACAATTTTTTAAACAAATAAAAAAAATATTTATCAATAAACTTCGTTTTGTTTTCGTTGCTTTCAATATAGTGTAGATATTAAAAAATTGAGAGTTCAAAAAAAAAACTTATCGCAAAGTTACATCAGTACATCAGACTACATTTAATTTAATTTGTTAATGTTAATCGTCGATAAAGAGCTTCCTAATCGTCGTGAAATTTTTACACGACCTCTTAAATAATTCATCCAAAAACATACCAAATTTTCGGAATTTTCTCATCATTTGCGATTTGGGATTCAACATCCTCAAACGTTTTTATCTCAGAACTACATTTTTCAAGCCGGCCGAACTCATAACTCAAACAAATTTCAACCGATTCGTTTGAAATTTTAACTGTACATTCAAAATAACGTTCTCTAAAGCACTACGAAGGATTTTTTTCATTATATTGCATAGTGCCTTTTTTTAAGCAATTTCCTGACGATTTTCTCATGGCATTTTATACTTTTGATTTATAAATGCGCGATTTTTACAAAAAACAACATATCGAAAAAATCCTACGTACTTTTATAGCTATACTTATATAGAATCGAAAAAACTTTGGTGCCTCATCGCAACTGAAAAATTATAAGAGCCGTTGGTTCTTCCGTCGATCTTCTAGAAATAAAGGCGTCATCGGCAAAATGTTGCAGTCGCCATTTTGAAATATATCGCCATGAAAGAATAATTTTGTATTGCCATTAAAATGTATAATAAAACACCTTTTTGTAAATCCGATTTATTTTATGGTTTCGTTTTAAAAAAATCACGAAATATGCCCTTTTTGGTCTGTAGAGTGGCCTAACCCCTTAATTCTTCTTTTTCTCGAAATTTCAAGTACGACGAGTTGAAGAATCGAATGCTATTCCCACAAAATTATTGTAAATTACAAATGCAATTAGGCAATTTGATCTAAAATTAAATACAAATTGAAAATATACTGATTGATTAAAAATTTATTCTTCGTTTGATGATATTTCTCGTTATGGAACAGTAACGATTTTTCAGTGAGTTTATAATGTGATTTTAAATTCATTAAAATTGCGTTCGAATCGTATAAATCCTTTCTTCTCTTTGTACAGGCTTAAGCAGAAGAATTATGTCAGGGAAACATATTGCAGTTTGCCTAATTGATAAGTTTATAGGCATTTATCGGTATGCAGGTTTCCAATGGAGTAAAAAAGTGATTTATCGCTTAATGACGTTGCGATGGTTCATTAATGCATCGTTTGGGAATTCATGTGTGCATGTCGTTAAGAGGATTGTAATATGCAAGAGAAAGAAAATGATAATTGATAAAAAAAAACGACAATTGATAAAAATTACGTAATAATAAATTGAATCCATTATTCTTGCAAACCTTGAATTCTTTTTTGTCAAAACGTCATGAAGCTTTTATTTTATATAAAAATTCCAAAAATTACAAGTGAAAATAAAAATCGTTCGAGATTAAATAAAATATGCTTACATTCATGCCTTTCAGCAAACATTATTCATGATCATACATTACGTTCATGATTTCTCGTTTATGTCGATTAAGAGACAGCTGATAACGAATATGCAGTTAGATTTGGTCCAGAACGACAAAAAACAAAAATATCACCCACACGTTGAAATTTGCGATTTTTCATGTGAATATAAACACCTTTATGTGAATGTATTATATTAATAATAATTATAATTAATTAATTAATTAATAGTAAATTAGTAATTATTGCGCCATTAATCGAAGTTCAATTGAAATTCAATCAAATTAAATCCTAATTCTTTCTGCCAAGCAAATTACGATGATAAATTATTAAGTTTTCCTTTCAATTACACTGTAAATGAAGTAATTAGCGGATTTAATAAAAAACAGAAAGAAAGATAGAGAGAGAGAGCAAGTCGCTAATTGGGTGATCGTTTCACAATGAAGCTTCGAGGAGTGGAATTTCCGATATGACGAATGCACTTTCACCGTTTCTCGAAATTCTCACCTCTCAGTCTTTCCGTGTGAATTCTCACCGTGTACATCGGAAACTCTGCGCAAAAGTGTTAAATGGTCATTAAAGTGGGGACGAAAATTGAAGGTGAGAAAAAAAATCTAGTATTCTAAGAAGACCTTTTATTTCTCATCGACAGGTTTGCCTGTTTGCGAGTTCAGCGAGGAGTAACCGAGGTGAGCCTTGCGTTTCATACGGATGTCCTCATCGACCTCGATACGAGCCCTTCGTGCCTGCACCACCGGGTCACACGCCAAGATGCGCCAAACCCGGACAAACTTTTTGCGAATCACCGGATCATTATCCTCAGTAAGATTCCTCAATGAATGATACACCTTATCTCATAAAAATAAATCATACGAAACAGAGCTGGGCAGTACTTGAAAGTACTCGGTACTTGCAGGTACTTGAAGTATACAGGACTTGCAAGTACAAAGTACTTAAAAAGTACTTCGAGTATTGTACTTAAATTTTTCAAGTACTTCCTGTACTTGAAGTACTGTACTTGAAAATTTCAAGTACTTTTCTGTACTTGAAGTAATTTTTTCAAGTAAAAGTATCAAGTACTTTTGAATATGGGTCATTCCATGTAAAAACGACCAATATTTGGAATCGACCCCTTTCAATCTCGATGAAATTTGGTCAGAAGTTTTTTTTTATCATAAAACAAAGTTCTAACAAAGGAAAAAAATTTTTTTTTTTCTAAAATTCAAAATTTCACCATTTTTTCAAGTTTATTTTTTAAATTTTTTGAAACCTATTATAGTTTCGAAAAAATCGTTCTGGGTTCGTCTTAAAGAGTATAATCGGGGCTACGAAAAAAAAAAATTCCGAAACACATTTTGGAAAAATGATGAATTTGGAGAATTTTGAATTTTTCAAAATCGTGAAAATCCACGATCAACGTTAAATTTTTGGTTTTATTTTTTTTTATATAACACCTGGTACTGATATTAAAAGATCCTGAAATTTTCAGAAATGTGTTTTTTTTTGTTTCAAAAATGTGAATTTTTTAATTTTGGTCAAACTTTTTTACCTCTAAGTTAAGTGAAGTTGATCAATCATGTAATTTTGACTGCTCAAAAATACAAAATTACATGATTGCTCAACTTAAAAAAATGCATATTTTTTAAATAAAAAAAACACCTTTCTGAAAATTTCAGGATCTTTTAAAATCAGTACAAGGTATTATATTTAAAAAAAAGAACAAAAAATTCGATGTTAATTGTGGATTTTCACGATTTTAAAAAATTCAAAATTCTCCAAATTCATCATTTTTCTAAAATTTTTGTCGGAATATTTTTTTTTTTCGTAGCCCGAAGTATACTCTTGAAGACGGATCCAGAACGATTTTTCGTAACTATAATAGTTTTAGAGATATTTAAAAAATAAACTTGAAAAATTAGTAAAATTATGAATTTTTGATAACTTTCGAAAATTTTTATTTTTTTCCTTTGGTAGAACTTTGTTTTGTTATAAACGAAAACTTCTGACTAAATTTTATCGAAATTGAAAGTGGTCGATTCCAACTCTTGGTAAATTTGACATGGAATTATCCATATAAGTATGGATAAATAATAAAAACACCGACAAATAATAAAAGACTGTTAGGATGACAAAATAATAATCGAAGAATTAGTAATCTAAACAATTAAAAAAATTAATATTTATTCCGAAATTTTTTTTAATTTTAATTTTTGTCAATAAAATCTCTCGATATGCTTTTTTTTGCCAGAGCAATAGGTTTTTTTTTCTATGACCTTGAAGATTATTCGGGGTCGAAGAATCAAACGAAAGTGACTCATCCGGAATTTTCATTCGCGTGGTCCTTGATCGTGATCTTGAAATATTTGCCAGTTGGATATTCTCGCTCGTCTGTGAGGTGTTAATTAAATTCGCTATATTCGCGAGACCGATTGGAGAAATGTGCGAATGGGCATTTGACGCCTCAGGTGACGAAGGCCAGACTCAAGAGAAATAGAGAAATTCGTGTGGGATGAGCTCGAGTGGGAACAAGCATTGTTGTTGGCATTACGAAGTCTTTTAAGTAGAGTAGGTCGATCCTCGAGGCCAAAAGGAGCTCTCCAAAGTGACTTTAATACATTGAAAACATGAAAAATTGTCTTTATATCGATTTTAGATTGGTGGCAAATAAAAATATCGAAAGCATTTTTAACCCTCGCTGGTCACAACTCAAAATAATTCCAAATTACTCACACTGGGTCAATTTGACCCGACCGAATTTTTGGATGGATGTCAAAAAAAGTACCTGCCGATTGACTTAAAAAAAATAGGAATTATTTTTGAACATTTCAGTATATGAAACAATTTTGTGTATTTTTTAAAAAATATTTACATGGAAAAAAAATAATGAAAAAAATACTTTAAAAAATCCGGTTTTTTACATGAAAAATTTTAACTCCTTCAGTTTCAAAGATTTTTTGGAAAAAATTTTACACGACACTCTCAATGTATGGTACTTTAAGAAAAAAAATACTAGTCTCAAAATATAATACTTCAAGAAAAAAAATACTTAGAATGCATGCGTTCCGAAAAAGGTATTTATTCCGCTATGTGAACATATCGAAAATCTATGATGGCTCCCTATAAGAAATACTTAAAATTTCCACCAGAGGGCCGCGAAAAACCCACGAGGGCCCGGATAGTTAGAGATATTTTAGCTAAAAGTGAGAGCTCGGGTCAATTTGACCCGCGGTGACCAGCGAGGGTTAAGTATGCGTTATTACGATTGGATTATGAATGATTTCGTTATGAGGTAATTGTTCAGTATCAATCAACCCTCGAATGATATTTTAAAAAGAAAATTATATATTTGAAGCCTCAAAGACCAGTTTTGGGAAATTAACATTATCACATTGAATTTAATTTTTGCTTGTTTTGTTCGGGTGTTAAATCGTTTAAAAATTTCCCGTGCATAGAGAACCCCATATATGTACAATATTGCATTTATATCGATTGTAATCTCATAGAAAGCAAAAGTAGCGAGTGGAAGCGATTTTTGAGCGAGTTGAATTCTTGTGGCTTTTTCACAAAACATTTCTCAAAAAAATTTCAAAAAATGCACCATATCTGTAAAAAATGTGTTATATATATATGTTTTGTAAACGATTCGCGGGAATTTCGAGGATCGAGAATCTGAAAGATGATTTCGAAAAAAAATGTCTTCTCTCTACTTTTGTGATTTTAAAACGAATGATTAATAGGATGAGAGAAAGTCGACCCTCGACCTGTTTTATTTTTCGTCGACTATTTTTATACGTTTATATTTTTAGAGTCACGCTTAAATACCAAATGACGTACGTTCTTCTTCTTTTTTTCTCTCGAGCACGTGGTCAGTCGAAATTTGTCGAAAATCTTTGACCTTAAGGCAAATATATTATTCCAGTGATAGATCGTTTGAATTCCGAGTAAATCTCTCTTCGAATGAGGCTCACATTATAAAATTGCTCTTACCAATCATATCAGAAGAGTTTGAAGAAAGGAAAAATAATTCCCGCCAAAATTGGTCAGCTTGTAAAGTTTGGATACATTTTTTTTTTATTGACCGATCGAAAATTATAAACCGTGTCAAACTTCGTGAGAAATTAATTTCCATGAGACTATAATCTGGAAAAAAAATTTGGACGGATATTGCACCTTGGAATCAGACGAAATTTTAATTCAAAAATATTAAATAATTTTTTTTTTTTGTGAAAACATTTTTTTGCAATCCTTTTTACATCGTATCAGGAGACGTGTCAATTTTACCGAACAGGATGGTCGTGCGAATCACAAAAAAAAATGTTTTCAGGCCCAAATAACGCACAGCCATGAATTAAACATCGAAGTCTGAGCAGCTCGATTCGCCTCTTGTCTGTTCAACACGGAGAAAGTTAAGAGTTCTCGGTCCCGGAAAGAACTTTTCGTACCTACTATGTTTCCAATGGGACATTCACGAGGTTGTCGGCAAACCTCTTAACACTTAAATCAATACGAAAGAGGGAGAGGGAAAAAGAGAAAGATCGAGAGCGTTCTGATAGCGTTATTTTACATTCAAGGATGAGTCCCAAATCGCAAATGATGAGAAAATTCTGAAAACTTGGTATGTTTTGGATGAATTATTTAAGAGGTCGTGTAAAAATTTCACGACGATTAGGAAGCTCGCTAATTAAATTAAATTAAATGTAGTCTTATGGAAACTTATATAACTTTGCGATAAGTTTTTTTTTTGACCTCTCAATTTTGTAATATCTACACTTTATTGAAAGCAACGGAAACAAAACGAAGTTTATTGATAAATATTTTTTTTATTTGTTTAAAAAATTGTTCTTAACAAAATGTTAATATTTTAATAACGAGCTTCCTAATCGTCGTGACATTTTTACACGACCTCTTAAATAGTTCATACAAAAACATACCAAATTTTCAGAATTTTCTCATCATTTTTCATTTTAACACTTAAGGCGGTTGAAGTAATGATAGAATTCTGAAAATTCAATATGTTTTTATATGAAGTGTTCAGGAGGTCTTGTAAAAATTTCACGACGATTAAGAAGCTATTTATTGAACAATTAACATTAAAAGATTTCATAGGGACTCAACATCCTTAAAAAAAATAAACTGCGAATTAATTTTCATTACGAGCTTTCGACCGGTTATTTAAATAAATAAAATATTGAATTATAAAAATGCTTTAGAATTTTCTCCAAGTTCCCAATAAGAATTTTTTTAAAATAAAATCTTTCCTAATGATAACATACAGCAACTTGCAGCAAAAATAATTAATTATTGATTATTATTATTATTATTATATAACAATAAGGAAAATAATAATAACGGGAGAGATAGATTTTGGCAAATGCAGCCAAAAACATGACATAACAATTAAATTTCCGTTGGGGCCTTTTACGATTTTTTTTCTTTCCTTAATTTTTCTCACTCTTTTAACATCTGTATGGCCTCGCCTGAACTCAACAGATGTCGAATTTGCTTTCTACTCGTACGCAACGAACAAATGAACTCGGTGTGAATAGCTAATGGCTGATACGATGAAAGTGAAGGCTAACAAAAGGATGATTTATCAATGGACAATCAATTGAGTAAAAAAGAATCTATTGCATTGAAAATACCTCTTTCAATCGGTTTTTGCTATTTTCAAAGTTTTCCAGGGCTAACAATGATCGAGATATATAACTAGATGAATCCAAAGCCATTCTCTAATTCTCTTCAAGACGTATCAATAGAAAAACGAAATTTTGAAAAAAAAAACATCCCAATTAGTCCATTTTTGAAAAAGTTATAGCTATTTGGAAAAAAACCTATTTTTTTGGGTTGGGTAAAAAAATTTGAAAAGTTCCTGAAAAATATTTTTAATGGGGTAGAAAAGGAAAACAAAATTTCAGCCAAATCCAAAAGGGTCGGGTTCAAAAGTGGTCGATTTGACATGGAATGACCCATATTTAGATGGCACTTTTACTTAAATATTCCTTAACTGTTACAAAATTTGTTAGTATTTAACAAATATATTGTGTCAAAATAATTTATTAACTGTTAAAAAAAATATTTATTTAATTGATTAATTGCTAAAAAAATAATTTATTTCGCCATATTCAACTTTATATTTGTTGACAGTTAACAAATCTTGGTACATTGTTTTCTCAGTGTAACAATCTAGAGCCTCAATGATGATTATTTAATACAGAATTGATCCAACAATAATTATTATTGTATGGGGAGACGTTTATCAGATATTTCGATAATTTTGATCAGCATACGAAATGTGGATGGTGTTTATCAAATGTTAATTGCTCGCTACAGAGTTTGTGCGTCGGCACGTCTACCAGACGTCTTACTCAACTTAATTGTCGGCTGTTACGTCGACCGGTCATTTAACCGCGAACGGAGATAGCGAGAACGTGGCAAAGAAAGAAAAAAAAACAAGAGAAGGCTGGTTAAATGAGAGCTTAAAGTCTCTGCGGTACAGTCAAGTCAATGAAGTACTGAAATTTGAAAAAATCGTACACTGAGCAAAAAAGTTCAGTTAAAACAACTAAATCCATTTAGTTGAAATAAATTTAGTTGATTCAATATTAATTTGTTTGAGATAATGAAACTATAATTAATTCAACAAATGGATTTGGTTAACCATAAGATATGAGGTGAACGAAATTATTTGGTCAATTTCCAGATACAGTTTAGTCCAATTTACACGTTACTGAGTTGCAGTACAGAAATATTTCGTTGATTTCTAGTATATTTTAACTTGATAAATTTAGCTGTAACAAAAAAACAGTTCGTATTTTCAATCACACAATTTATTTGGTACAAAGGTATTTATTTGATTGAACTGAAACTTTGCCCATTCAAGCAACGATTTAACCGATTTAACTAAAACTTCCCCTGAATCTTAGTTGAATTATCAAAATGATCTCGTTAAACGTCCGGAAACAAATATTTGATTGAGTCAAACAAATTTTTGCATTTTCAACAAAAAAAATTTCTCAGTGTATTTACACGTTATGTCGGACAAGCTAGTGTCACCGGAAGTGAATCCGGATTGCATCTATTTAATGCAAAAAAAAAAAATTACAACGATGACTCAGCAGCAAAATAATTCAGTTTACGCCAATCAATCCACGCACATATTTTAACACAGTTTTGGCGAAGGTAAATTTGGAATTTTAGTTCAATCTTGATGCTCATTTTATTCGCTCAAATATATTTCGGGAAATAAGTGGAATTATTTTATTTCTTTAAATTTTCGGTCGGAAGAGAAGTTCAATAAACGTCGTTGCCATGTTTTTTTTCTCACGAATTACTCAAATTTGTAAATGCTGAATATATCATAATGAATTTTTTTTAGAGTATCTATAGAGAAAAATAAGTTCTCGACCATCGAGATCGTACGAAGTTGCCCATTTGATTTTTGAAATAATGGCCTGAAAATATGTCCTTAGATTTAGTGATGAAAAGTGAGTTGACTTTTTGTTAAATCATTTTTTTTTTGAATCAAGTAAAAGTTGTTTAATCCAGATATACCTTGATTGGTGCTTATTTCACCTTTAAGACATGTACAAAAAAAATTTGTAATCTTCGTATTCGATTGACTTGACTGTACCGCAAGAATCTTGTCTAGCAAAGCAGGAAAAACGCCCCGAGGATAATTTCTAATTTATTTAATTTTCGTGTATATATTTTCCGGCAGGCAACTCATCAAGTTTCTCGTCGACAAGTGCAGCTACGATTTCGCGACGGTACTGAGAGACGAGAATAATTACGATTTCAATTCGCACAGGTGAGTCGATTGAGAATTTTTTTTTTTTTTAATTTTTACACAATATTTTTACCAAAATTAGGCTAAAAATTTAAATGATTTTCTTTAGTCGAAAATAAAGTAGAATTCAATTGAATTAACTCGAAATTGAATTATATTTTTTCATAACAGGCATAATTAGGCAAAAAGTAGGTCAATTGAAAGTTGCATAAAAGTTGTATGAATTTCATTGGGCCCAATTTTTAAATGATTTCGTTGCACCGAAATGGAAGTTGGATTCGATCAGATTCATTCAAACTTTAATTAACTTGGAATCTTGCATAAAAATCACATCCATTGCATTCAATCGAATAAATTAATGTTTTTTTTGCCACACCAAGATCGAAACTGAATTTTTCTAGATTTTTTTAAATTTTAATTTCGTTTTTTTTTCATCACAAAGATCAAAGCCAGATTCAATTGAATTTATTCGAACATGAATTATATTTTTTCATAATAGGTAGAATTGGGCAAAAAGTAGGTCAATGGGCAGTTGCATAAAAATATGAATTTTATTGGGCTCAATTTTTTAATGATTTCGTTACGTCAAAATTGAAGTAAGATTCGATCAGATTTATTCAAACTTGAATTTATTTCCAATCTTTCATAAAAACCACATTCATTGCATTCAATTGAATAAATTAATGTTTTTTTTTGCCACATCAAGATCAAAACTGAATTTGTCTAGATTTTTTGAATCGTGTTTTTTTTTTTCATCGCGAAGATCAAAGCCAGATTATTATAATTGTTACCACTATCGAAAACCGGAACTGGAACCGGATTAGAGTAGAATTCAATTGAATTTACTCGAACATGAATTATATTTTTTCATAATAGGCAGAATTAGGCAAAAAGTAGGTTAATGGGCAGTTGCATAAAAATATGAATTTCATTGGGCTCAATTTTTTAATGATTTCGTTCCGTCAAAATTGAAGTGGGATTCGATCAGATTTATTTAAACTTGAATTAATTTGCAATCTTTCATAAAAACCACATTCATTGCATTCAATTGAATAAATTAATGTTTTTTTTGCCACATCAAGATCAAAACTGAATTTGTCTAGATTTTTTGAATCGTGTTTTTTTTTTTCATCGCGCAGATCAAAGCCAGATTATTATAATTGTTACCACTATCGAAAACCGGAACTGGAACCGAATTAGAGTAGAATTCAATTGAATTTACTCGAACATGAATTATATTTTTTCATAATAGGCAGAATTAGGCAAAAAGTAGGTCAATGGGCAGTTGCATAAAAATATGAATTTCATTGGGCTCAATGTTTTAATGATTTCGTTCCGTCAAAATTGAAGTAGGATTCGATCAGATTTATTTAAACTTGAATTAATTTGCAATCTTTCATAAAAACCACGTTCATTGCATTCAATTGAATAAATTAATGTTTTTTTTGCCACATCAAGATCAAAACTGAATTTGTATAGATTTTTTGAATCGTATTTTTTTTTTCATCACGAAGATCAAAGCCAGATTATGATAATGGTTATCACTATCGGAAACCGGAAGTGCCGCAGTTCTATCCCCAAGTTTTGCCGGCTTTTACACCGGTGCAGCAAGGACAACCGGCTATCGTTTACGGACCTCCCTCAAACGATACCGATCACGAGGGGTTAGTACCGGAAAATTACTTGCCTTAGAGGCGTTTAACCACACTTCGTTGATCTCCCTTCTCTCTCTCTCTCTCTCTCTCTCTCTCTCTCCTTATCCTTTCTTTAGCCTCCTCTATTTTTGCGCAATATTCTCTCGCGTGTCTCAAGTCCGATAACATTATTTCCTTTTCTCACATATGAATAGAATTATAACAAGATTTGTTTTTTAATCACTTAACACGTTACAGATACAATTATGATCCCCCGACCGTCTCGCCAAGAAATCCCTTCATTCCCGACGCTGCGTTTGCTTCTTCGTTCAATTCCCAACAGAGCTTCCGGAATTCCCACGGTACGAGATTTCTCAAAAATCGTCGGACCGATGATCTGAGTCAGGAGCAGAGGTTATCGTCAAAAAGGTAAAAAAAAAAAAACTAAATCGTTCAAAAAAAGTATCAATTTTGGTAGACGATTCCTCATCGATGGAAGCGCTTTGTACTCAAAATTGCTTGATAAAATTCGTTGCTCTTAATGTTTCGAAAAAAATCATCGTCTACCAAAAATGGCTGTTCCCTAAATTCCAAAACTGTCGACAGATATTCCAGACGCGGCGAGCCGTCGGACTTGGCCCCTCGTTCACGACGAGAAAATCCATTTTTGAATTTTGCCGATTCAAAGAGAATACGAAACAAGAGACAAAGTGGAAATCCTGATTCTGTTGCCGTGTGTCCCACAAATTCACAATTCATAACTCCACGTGCGGCACTTAACAATCAGGGCAACTGGATGTACGTCGTTAATTTACCGGAAACCCGAGAAAAGTATTCGCAAACGGTGCAAAGCGAGACTTGCGTGTGAGTAGATTAATTAATTAATTAATTAATTAATTAATTGAATTAATCGAATTTTACTTCACTGTAAACAGTCTAAACAACGTAATCGTAAGTTGTTAGATTCCATGTAAATGAATCCAAAAAATGCTATCTTTCATCGATATTAATTTCATACTCATTATTTTTGGATTATTATCATTTTTCAACAATTTTTCTCTTTAAACTATCGGAGGAATAGAAAATTTATTAGGGGATTGGATTTTTTTAGGCTAAATTTATTTATTTGTATTGATATTATTTTCATGTAATCGCTATTTTTCGATTATCATGATTTTCCAACTATTTTCCTCATTAAATTATCAGAGGAATAGAAAATGTATTAGAAAATTAGATTTTCTTCAGCTAAATTTATTTATTTTTATTGATATTATTTTCATAATCATTATTTCTGGATTATTATCATTTTTCAAGAATTTTCCTCTTTAAACTATCAGAGGAAAGAAAATGTATTAGAAAATTTGATTTTTTAGGCTAATTTTATTTATTTGTATTGATATTATTTTTATATAATCGCTAGTTTTGGATTATTATGATTTTCCAACTATTTTCCTCTTTAAACTATCAGAGGAATAGAAAATGTATTAGAAAATTAGATTTTTTTCGGCTAAATTTGATTATTTTTATTGATATTATTTTCATAATCATTATTTTTGGATTATTATCATTTTCCAACTATTTTCCTCTTTAAACTATCAGAGGAATAGAAAATGTATTAGTAAATTAGATTTTTTTCGGCTAAATTTGATTATTTTTATTGATATTATTTTCATAATCATTATTTTTGGATTATTATCATTTTCCAAGTATTTTACTCTTTTAACTATCAGAGGAATAGAGAATGTATTAGAAAATTGGATTTTTTAGGCTAAATTTATTTATTTTTATTGACATTATTTTCATAATATTATTTTCATACTAATTATTTTGAGATTATTATCATTTTCCAAGTATTTTTCTCTTTAAACTATCAGAGGAAGAGAAAATGCATTAGAAAATTGAATTTTTTTAGACTAAATTTATTAATCTAATATTGATTACAGATCGAGTATGTGCAACGGCTTGTGCATACTTCCGGATGGATATTCGAGCAGATGCGAGCAAAAATACGTTCAAAAAAGATTGGTGGCCCTCGAAGGAACAGGCGATAGATTATACACCGATGTATTTTGGTTTCCTCACGGTTGTTCGTGTCAAATAACGTTGAATTATTGAGCTTCGCGAGCTCTGTAAAGTTTCGACAATATTGTAATCGTTGAACAACAAAAAGGTCAAAATTTTGATAACATAAAATTTGTTAAATTTTTCCAAATCTTTGGTTAGTCATCATTATTCACATTATTTATTGCCAAAATAAAATCAATAAATAAAAAGATTGTTCGATTGAAATTGAAATGAAAATTTTGATCCTTTTTTGTGGCTTGAGGCCTCAATTAATTTCGACCAATTCTTGTGATCATAGCGTTCAAGTATGAAGTTACCACTCTTAACGTTTAGTGGATTTGACACTAGAAATTTAATTTTTTTCAAAATTAAAAATCAGCCTTATCGGACGAAATTTTATTCCAATCGAAAAATCTTGTTCGGATTTTTGTATAATTTTTTTTAAGTATATAAAAATTATTTTTACATAATTGAGGAAAAAATAGTAATGATTTTCAGAATAAGTTTAAAAAAACGGGTAATTGAAAAAAAAAATGTAATTAGGCGCGAGATTTAAATTCAAGGATCTCATGTTTTTCAAGGCTTTTTCTCAATGACTTTGTCAATTGAATCTCACGAATGGTGATAATAATTTCGCGGGAAAATGTTTCCCAGGTGTTACTCGGTCGGTAAATGCGTGAGATTTTCGATGTCAATTTAATATCGCGTCAAAATTTTAACGGCCCGAAAGATTTCTGACCGTCAGTCGCACTTTTGTTCCGTCGTTGAGAGTAAAAGTCGAAGAGGAGATTTCGTATTTGCCGTGGGATGGCGCCACGATAATGTGCCTAAGCTTCATTTCATCCCTCTCAGGAAATACGTCGCGATGCCCTCATCCAGTGTATATTTTTAGACATCTAGCTTTATTTTTAGAAATAGCAAATATTTTCTTCCTTTGTATTTTTTATTAATTAAATTATTTCACTCTAAACTATATGCCTTAATGTGTAAGTCGTACTCATCGAAAATAAAATATGTAAAATACTTTTTGCGTCTGTTTAAACCCTTTCCAATATATTTGTCCATGAATGGCAATTTTACCAAATAATTCAATGATCTAATTGTGAGTTTCTGTTTGACAATAAAATTTGATACATTTTTAAAATATTTTTTTTTTTACTTCTGGCAACAATTTTGGGAATGAAATTATCATAAATTATAGATTTAATTGATAATGACAATGAAAAAACATTTTTTAAGTTTTTCAACATTTTTCGAGCCTATTCTATTTCTTGTTCATCAAGGGATAAAAAATTGCGCATTCATAGTCGAAAATTCAATAATTCGAATTCGGAGGAAAATGACATCAATCCGTTGACACATTAAAAATAAAATATAAACTCGAAAAAAAACTGAAGTTAATTAATTTTTTCCTCCATTCCATTATTATCCTAGGAGAGAAAAAGTATGACGTTGATGATAAAATTAAAATTTATGTCATAAGTTGAATCGTCATATTTTTCTTAATTCGTGGCACCGGGAAGGTAAATATTTAAAGGGAAGTGATGGCAATCGAGAGGCAATTCGTGACACGCACAATTTTTATGTGAACGCTAAAAAGTCAATGAAAAGTAAAATATTTAAAAAAAAAACGAGAGAAAAAGAAACCGAGGGCTTTTTGGCGTGGAGAAAAAAAAGAAGAGGTCACACATGCGATAAATATAAAGACTAATATAAACATATATGATAAAACGCGTGCGACGGACCCCGCGTCTTTTACGCGTCGGTCAACTTTCCACCGACTGACGTCCTTCCGACCCTTTTTTTTCCTCCGCGTGTCCATCGACAGAGAGAAAAAAAAGCAAGTAGAAACGATGCATCCGGATCTTCCTCCAGCGGGGGATATTTTTTTTTCATCCCCAAAGCCAAAGGGGATGAAGAGAGAGAGAGGGAAAATCGGGTAGCAGAAAGACGCATATTGCATGAGCGCATTCCCTCGTCGCAAAGAAAGGGTTGAAGAAAGAAAAAAAACAAGGGTGAGAGAGAGAGAGAGAGAGAGAGAGGGAAAATTCGAGCACACGCATCAGCAGGTCCAGGGTGAGAAGATGCGACAGAAATAAATACGTCGATGACCCATAAAATGGGAAATGACGGTGCAAGGGACATCAGCGGCAGAAAAAAATTGGTAGATGATTAGAAACAGGGTTGCAAATAATGCATTACTTTTTTAAAAATGCATTTGCATTTTCATTAACCATTAACATTTAATGGTTAATGGAAATTATTTTCATTAACCATTAACCATTAAAATTAAATGGTTAATGGTTAACGAAAATGCAATTGCATTAAAAATAGTAATGCATTATTTGCAACCCCGCCAATTACAATGTAGTGTGTAATAGAAAAAATTTCCATTACCCATTGCAATGTAATGTGTAATGAACAAAACTTTGATTGCGATTTTGAGAATGGAATAATATAGATGAATAAATTACTGCAGTTTTGCATTACATTTTATTGACTTGGGACTTAGATTTTTAGAATTATAATTTAGAATTTAGAATTTAAGGTGAAAATCTAAGTCCTAAGTCAATAAAATGTAATGTAAAATTGCAATAATTTATTAATATATATTTTTCCATTCCCAAAATTGCAATCAAAATTTGTCCATTACACATTACATTGCAATAATAATATAGATGCTTTTTAGAATTTAAGGTACCTGAAAATCTAAGTCCTGAGTCAATAAAATTTAATGCAAAATTGCAATAATTTATTCATCTAAATTTTTCCATTCCCAAAATTGCAATCAAAGTTTTGTCCATTACACATTACATTGCAATGGAAATTTTTTCTATTACACACTACATTGTAATGGCCAAGGTTGCAAATGATGTTTTACTTTTTTTAATGCAATTGCATTTTCATTAACCATTAACATTTAATGGTTAATGGAAATAATTTTAATGGTTAGTGAAAATAATTTACATTAACCATTAAATTTTAATGGTTAATGAAACTAATTTCCATTAACCATTAAATTTTAATGGTTAGTGAAAATAATTTCCATTAACCATTAAATTTTAATGGTTAATGAAAATAATTTCCATTCACCATTAAATTTTAATGGTTAGTGAAAATAATTTCCATAAATTTTAATGGTTAATGGTTTAATAGTCAAGGGGTTGAAATTCCGGAGTTCAGAAGTCCTGAATTTCGATGGTTCTTGTGACGTTTGTCTAAAATGTCAACAATGAATTTTAGTCAAATCTATTTCCATCTATATTTTTCCGTGCAGAATTCTTGAGGAATTTGCAAAGGCGTCTGTAAACGTTTTTTTGGCATCCGTTGTCTGTAAACCTGGGTCGTTCGCGTCCGGCCGTTTTTTTGTGGGGTTAATGAACTTGGAAAAATTTGATAAAATTTGAGCTACCGTTCTCAACCTTCAACTTGATATACCAACCATAAAATTTGTGAAAAGTTTATTTTTACATATATTTTTTATTTAAAAAATGGAGCAACTCCGTAAAAAATCAGTAGTTTACTTAAAAAATCATAACTTTTCGAAAAATTGAGACACTTTAATGTACTTTGCGGCAAGTTGAAGCTGAATCATGTACCTTTAAAAATAAAATAAAAATAAAATTTCGCTCACCTGGGATTTTTGACAAACGCCGCTGTAATCTCGGGTCATTTATACCCAACCCAAATTTTGTCCACTCTTCGTGACGGTTCAAGGGCAGCTGAGACCTTGCATTGTGGGGGCCAAGTCCCTCTCCTATGTATAACTTTTTTTAGGTGGGTGTAGCGGTCCCCACCGCTTGCTCGTTCCGAAGTAATCGGCGGAAACAGTTTTGGGTAGGACAAAAATGACCTAGGTTTACAGACAAAGGGTTAAAAATTTGATAGCAGATCGTCGACATCTAATGCTGGAACTATTGGAAAAGTTTTTCGTAGGTATTCCATTTTGCCCCATTATCCCAAGTAAGAGGAAAAAGAAGAGAGAGCAAAGGAGGGAAAAAAGTGCACCCTAGGTGCTCTGTCGTTACGCTGCGTGCACTTGTACGTGTCGTATTCATTCTCAAGGTATATATATATATATATATATATATTTATATATATATATATATATATATATCCACCCCCACCTGCCCTCACCGAGTAAAGTAAAAGGGGTTGATTTCTAGGCACGTACGCACGCATGCACTTATCAACGCTCACACAAATGAAAAGGGAAACCCCTTCACAAGGATATATGCATATAAAACTGCGTATATATACGTATATTCCAGGTCTTCGCTTTCCCCTGTATATACTTAATCCAAGTATATACAGATGCATATGAAGCATTCCACACCAAGTGGGCCACTAAAAAATCGTGTCATCTCGAAATATGATGAAACATTTTTTTAAAGGTTGTTCAAGTGTCAAAAGCAAGCAGGATTTTTTTCAGATTTTTGAATCTGATTTTACAGCCCCAATTTGGATACGAATGTTGTTAATATTTATTTTTTTTTCGATTCATTTTACATGCGAAACGATCCATTGTACAAAAAAAACATCTCTACACAAAATTTAGGTTTTCGAATATACTTTATAATCTCATCGATTTTGAAGCTGTCCAGAATTCTTTTCGTGTATTTTTCAGCGAAACAAGGCAATAATATTTTTTTTCGTCGAGTTCCCCGTTTCCAATTTTCCTACAACTTCGAGAGAACTTTCGTTGATTTCACAACAAACCACAGAAAAATTGGCATGATGGAGAATTCATATCTACCATGTGTTTTCTGAGGTTAATTGATGAAAACACTTGCGACTCACGACAAATATTCGATGTTGTCCAACGCCCCCATTAAATTTATTGAAAAAACATTGAACATATATTATTTACCGTGTATCAGCGTAGGGTCAATGTATGATTAATTCGTTTATTGTTCGGAAATACCAAAGTATTTTGTGGGGTCTCAACTTTTGACTTTAACCTCACGCTGAAACACGGTAAATAATGTATTTTCAATGTTTTTTAAATAAATTTAATGGAGGCGTTGGATAACATCGAATATTTGTCTTAAGTCGCAAGTGTTTGCATCAGTTAACCTCAGAAAACACTCGGAAGATATGGATTCTCCATCATGCCAATTTTCCTGTGGTTTGTTGTGAAATTAACGAAAGTTCTCTCGAAGTTGTAGGGAAATTGGAAACGGCGAATTCGGCGAAAAAAAATATTATTGCCCTGTTTCGCTGAAAAATACACGAAAAGGATTCTGGACAGCTTCAAAATAGATGAGATTATAAAGTATATTCGAAAACCTAAATTTTATGCAGAGGTGTTTTTTTTGTGCAATGGATCGTTTCGCATGTAAAATGAATCGAAAAAAAATATATATATAACAACATTCGTATCCAAATTGGGGGTGTAAAATCAGATTCAAAAATCTGAAAAAAATCCTACTTGCTTTTGACACTCGAATAACCTTTAAAAAAATGTTTCATAATATTTCGAGGTCACACGATTTTTTAGTGGCCCACTTGGTGTGGAATGCTTCATATATGTGTCTATATATATATAAAATATTGTACACAGGAGCTTATGTACGCCTGTGTTCATTATACATGCGTATCTAAACAGAAAAATGCGAATATATGAACACGTGGGGTAAAATGGACCACCTTGATCGGTCTGTGTTGTAAAACCTACTGAGACACTGGTAAATCGAATTTTTTAGGGGTGCATTTTCCTCGACAGATTCAAGAAACTCTGGACGTGATTCATAAAAAAACTAGCTTCCTTTACCGCAGGATTAATGGATTTTTTCGTATTTTTCATTCGATCAAGAAGTCAGCATGAGTAGACTTTTTGAAACCGTCCGAATGAGAGTAATAATTAATAGCTATTAGTTTTTTCGACCATGAAAAAGGGTGAAACGTGAAATTTTTATAACGCTCGGAGGGTAAACTTCCGGATTGAATCGGAAGTGGGGCAACCCCATCTTCAGCCAGACGCTGATTCGAAGGAATATGTGCTTTTCATAAAAAATTCGTGGTTTCTTCGATATTTAATATTTTTTAATTTCCCTCGAGGCTTTTCAAAGAGGAAGGTTGATACTTTATAATAAAAAATAAGCCCGGATCTTCCTTTCAGGAAATGATCGTTATTTTGGAGGATGAACGTCGACCTTGTCTCTTAAAATGCAAGTTTTTTAGTTATAATATTTAAAATTCGAGTTTTTCAGAGCTTAATTTCCAAAAAAAATGGCGTCTGGAGTTTACCGCATGCTTGACGAAAGGCCTCAAATTTTCCTGGAGGCTGAAACGAATCGGTAACGAAATGACGCTGAAACATCCTTGCTGAAATTTGCTTGCCTGGTCCATATTACCCCACTTTACAGTCCGTACACGAATATCGATTGTTTACGCGCAGATAGGCTTAACTCGCGGCGTTTGACGTTGAAAATGATCCGGTAAAACGCCATTTTGTTTGCCGGCATGTCGCGATGCATGTTTCTATGCGTGTGTTTGTGTAGACAATGTACTGCGCGAGTAACAAGGCGAATATATACATGCATATCCTCGCAGGAGTCGGGGCTACACTTTTGAAGGGTTTCCATTATACGCGTGCACACACCCCGTGAGCTCGACGTCGACGACGTCGTCGACGACGACGACGACGATGATGACGACGACGTCGTCGACGACGAGTCCTGGGATATTTTGCGCTCGATTCTCGCGGCTAATAGGCCTCTACGCATCAAGAACCGGTAGCAACGAGACTTCATGACGTCGCAATATACATTAGGGTGGTTCCTATTTGAAATATGAGCGATATTCTTCATTGCCGGGCTCTTTAAAATTTCCTCCAAATAAAGCACATTTTTTCCGGTAGCAACGAGACTTCACGACGTCGCATTATACATTAGGGTGGTTCCTATTTGAAATATGAGCGATATTCTTCATTGCCGGCTCTTTAAAATTTCCTCCAAATAAAGCACATTTTTTCCGGTAGCAACGAGACTTCGAGACGTCGCAATATATATTAGGATGGTTCCTATTTGAAATATGAGCGATATTCTTCATTGCCAGCTCTTTAAAATTTCCTCCAAATAAAGCACATTTTTTCCGGTAGCAACGAGACTTCACGACGTCGCAATATACATTAGGGTGGTTCCTATTTGAAATATAAGCGGTATTCTTCATTGCCGGCTCTTAAAAATTTCCTCAAAACAAAGGACATTTTTTCCAATTCGGTTTAAGGGGTTATACTAAGAATTTTGTAATTTCATTTTCAAATTTTTTAAAAATATTTTTTTAATTTTCAAATTATTGAAAAATGATATTCCAAAGCTATTATGGGGAGGAAAGGTTTATAAACAATTTTTACAGCTTATTTTCCTCCCTTGATTGATTTGAAGTGAAAATTTGATTGATTAGGTTATCTATTGTACACACGATTTTCTGATTTTCTTCCATTGATAATTGATTGATTGATACATTTGCAATAAACAATTTAAGTTCAATTTTTTACCAAAAAAAGATAAAAATTGGTGTTGATTTGTAAATTTAAAACAAGAAATTGAAATCTTGGGTACTTCCAAAAAAAACTAGAATAAATTAAGAAAAAAATTTTTTTTCCTCCTCAGAAAAAATAACATGTGTTTAAGTTACTTATAGCAAAGACGCCATTTTGTAATTTAAATACGAATAGCGAATATTTTTGTGCACCTTAATACATATAGAATAAAATTTCGAAGTTTTATTTTAATTCACAGCAAGGTGATAGAAAAAAAATTCCCGAAAAAGCTTCGATTTTTAGTGCATTATGTCATAAAATTAATTTTATCGGACTTGATTTTTACCGCCAATATTTCGAAAGAACTATTTATTCTCTTGACAATTTAAAAATAAATTTTAAGCATTTTTTTTTTTAATATTACTAAAAAAAAAACACATCCTAAATAACCACCACCCTAATTTATATGTATATTCACGTGGAATGCTCGCAATTATAATCCTGCAAGTGCCGCTTCGAGCATAGTGTAGACGAATGCGTAGAGTCGAGAACGCACAACAACTTTTTTTTTTCAAGCTCTCGGCAAACTACGCGAACTTCGAGTACGTTCAGATGTTACGCGCATATACGCAGCACACTTGGCTGGAGTTCTTTAGGTCGATTTTTCATCACGAGAGAAATGTGGCAGAATAGGATTTTTTTTTAAATATCAAAAAATATATTTAAATAAAAAAAAATTATTTAAATTATCTTCCTATGTTTCCGCTAGGATTTGGATAAATGATTCCAATAAATGACAAATTTGTAATCAGTGGAAAAAATAGTACATTATGTACAATATTTTATCGCCCGACGGCGTAAAGTGCCTTTTAAGCCCACGAAGTGGGCGTAAAAAGGCACTTTTACGTCCGGAGGGCAATAAAATATATATTTTAACACAAATTTTTAAATAAGTAGAAAATTCGTTTTCAATATAAAAAATTGTATTAAAAGATTTTTGAAAAAAGTAATTTGAATCATTTTCCCATTTTCTCCGCGAGGATTTAGATAAATGATTTCAATGCATGTTAAGGATAAGGATGAAAAATTAGATAAGGACTCCAATGAATAACAATTTTGCAATCAGTGGAAAAAAAATAAAAAATATTAAAACACAAGTTTTTAAATGAGTGGAAAATTTTATTTTAATATAAAAAAATATATTCAAAGACTTTGGAAAAAATTAATCTAAATTATCTTCCGCTAGGATTTTTATAAATGATTTCAATAAATGACAAATTTTCAATCAGCGGAAAAAAATCAAAAATATTATAACACAAATTTTTAAATAAATAGAAAATTTATTTTCAATATCAAAAATTGTGTTCAAAGATTTTTGAAAAAAATAATTTGAATCATTTTCCCATGTTTCCGCGAGGATTTGGATAAATGACTCCATTATAGATGTTAAGGATACGGATTATAAATAAGATAAGGATTCCAATAAATGACAAATTTACAATCAGCGGGACAAAAAAAATTAAAACCGAAGTTTTTCAACCAAACTCGTTTTTTCTACCATCGAATTTCTACTCTCGAATCTCGTAACTGAGGAAACTTTTTTTGAGAAAGAAATTTTTGGAAAATAAATTTTCACACCTTCTATTAAGTACAAAAAAAAAGTTTCATTACATTCGACGAATTTAATTAATTATCGACGTTGATAAGGCCAGATTTATGTTTCATTTTTTTCTAAATATATCGTCGTTGCACGGTAAAGCAGCGTAGCTGGCAGCAAAAGCTCTGGGATAAAGTTACGAGAGGGCAGTAATTATGAACGATAGCAAGTAGGGGAGTGAGAGAGGATAAATAATTGTGATTGATGGAGAGACGGAAGAGGGAGATCGACGAGGCGGGGGTGGAGGGGGTGGAGGCTCGAGAGGGGAGGGACGAGGAGATGACTTCCTTTTAATCTCGAACCTTCCATAACCCTTTTCCTCGTCCGTTCCCGGCTCTATCGGACGCCCCAAGCCTCGGTATACGATAAAATGTTGACGCGCTATTCCATTACCGAGCCCAATGTTTTGCGATCGAGATTTTTCCCTCGGCCTTAAGGTACGATAAATTTTTCATTATCCGTGAGAGCCGAGCCATTAAATAATTCCTTTAATCAGGAAAAACCCCACTTTTCTGCTTTATGGGTTGAAATGTTATTAATAATATATTTATATTAATATTAAGGGACTGTTCAGTCAGGGCGATTTTTTTGTTCAAATATCTTAATTTATGGTTGCAAATAACGCATTACTTTTTTTTTATTGCATTTGCATTTTCATTAACCATTAACATTTAAAGGTTATTGGAAATTATTTTCATTAACCATTAACCATTAAAATGCAATTGCATTTAAAAAAAGTAAGGCATTATTTGCAATCCTGCCCATTACAATGTAGTGTGTAATAGAAAAAATTTCCATTACCCATTGTAATGTAATGTGTAATGGACAAACCTTTGATTGCAATTTTGGGAATGGAAAAATACAGATGAATAAATTATTGCAGTTTTGCATTACATTTTATTGACTTGGAACATAGATTTTTAGAATTGTAATATAGATGCTTTTTAGAATTTAAGGTGAAAATCTAAGTCCTAAATCAATAAAATGTAATGCGAAATTGCAATAATTTATTCATCTATATTTTTCCATTCCCAAAATTGCAATCAAAGTTTTGTCCATTACACATTACATTGCAATGGGCAGGGTTGCAAATAATGCATTACTTTTTTTTATGCAATTGCATTTGCATTCGCCATTAAAATAATTTCCATTAGCCATTAAAAAAGTAATGGTTAATGCATTACTTTTTCATTAAAAATTTCGCAATCCTGTCTTAATTATATGTTTTTCAAAATTTATTATTTCGGAAAAATAACATTTGGAGAACAAATGGTAATAAAAAAATGTTCATAATTATTTTAACAACAATTAGAATAATGACAATTATATTGAATGTCAAAGGAATGATGAATTTCATAAAATTGCTCGGAGGGAAAATTTTCTCTCTAGGTGGAAAATTCGATTCAAGAGGGATGCTGCTGGAGGAAAATTCGACCCAGATAAACGGTGAACCGTTTTCATATGTATGGGTCGCGTTTACAGGTGGACGAGGGGATATAGTTCAAGCGATAATAACACTATAGTAAAGGGAGGAACCACGTGGACCAGCGGGTCAAGTTTACGCGACGCCCCGGTTTTCCGTAAACCCCTTTGGGCTTAACGGGCATCCCTCCAGGTCTTGTGTTTCGCCCTGGATATACGCACATATATACGGAAAACTACACGTACAGATATATAGATGTCTCTCGATTTCTCCCTTTTCCCGCACACAATCACTTCCCTCCATTCCTCTCCCTCAATCTCGCTTTCGCTTCTGACGGCTTTTCCCTTTTGGTCGAATTTCCCCACCCGCCGTGTACTATTAGCTCCTCGTCGCACCCTCACGTTCCATTATGCCCGTGGAAAAGCGGTTAGTGACCTTTTGCCAAATTGACCACCGCAGATCGAACCAAAAATCAATTTGTTAAACGGAAATACAATTCGGGTACAAAAATTCGTTTCGTTGAACTGAAGCTGTATTGAAATTAATTTTATTCTAAAATAGCTTCATCCAATCAAAACTACGGATGACGAAAATTTGTTTGAACAAAGAAATTTCATTGTGAGAGATTTTTTTAAAAATTTGTTTTATCGAAAGAAAATATATCCTCAAAAATTATTCAGAAGGAACTTTATGGAAAGAAACCTTGAAAAAATGGTTTTATCCAATAACAAGCTCTTTAAAAAAAAATTTATTAAGGGGTTAACCTACACTAGTATTTAAAAAAAATCGATTTTTTTTTGTTAAAAAAGTACATTTTTCAAGTTGGCCGAAGTCATAACTCGAACGAATTTTCACCGATTCATTTGAAATTTTAACTGTATATTCAAAATAACATTCTCTAAAGCTCTACGAAGGATTTTTTCATTATATTGCATAGTTCCTTTTTTATAAACAATTTCTTAACGATTTTGGCATGGCATTTTATACTTTTTGAGTTAGAAATGCGCCATTTCTAATCGCCATATAAATAATAATTGCCATGTAAAAATTGCCATGAAAAAATAATTTTGTATCGCCAATTAGATGTATAATAAAACTCCTTTTTTGTAAATCCGATTTATTTTATGGTTTCACCGAAAAAAAGTCACGAAATGTGCCCTTTTTTTGTCTGTAGAGTGGCCTAACCCCTTAAGAAGTTTCATTGTGAAAGAATTTTGTATTTTAATTAAGTTTTATCGAAAGAAAATTCATCCTAAAAAAATTATCCAGAAGGAACTTCATGAAAAGAAACCTTGAAAAAATGTTTTTATCCAATAACAAACTCAAAATATAATTTTTATTAATAGTAATTTTATCGGAATCTTTCTACCAACATTTTTTTAACAATATTTTTAACAATTTTTAACGATTTTTAACAATTTTTAACAATTTTTAACAATTTTTAACAATTTTTAACAATTTTTAACAATTTTTAACAATTTTTAACAAATTTAACAATATCTAAATTTGCAAAAAATAACGTTCATTGAATAGTTTCTATAAAACCAGAATTTTGCTCAAAATTGAACAATTTCAGCGCGTCGACCGTCAATTTTTCAGCAAAAATATGTTCGGCCATTTTTTCTCACATTCCACAATCTGCAATAGGAGTTGTAAAAAAAGAAGATAACAAAAATTCGGCTCCAAAGTCATTCGGCAAAATTTATCGGTCGTTTCGTGTCGTGGTGGTGGGGAAAACCCGAGAAGGGATGGAAAAAGCTATCGGTACATTTTTTTTCGAGAAAAGGAGAGAAAAAAAAATTCAATAAAAACCGGGAAAAATTCTTAACTCTCGTGCGGATAAGTCACGACGACGGGGCACATTGCCCAGGGCGAGAGAAGCACGGGCGAAATTTATAGACGTAAAAATCGTAGAACGACGTGGTCGTATGCTTTCGCTCTCTCCGTCGCTCTCTTCTTTCCCCATGCTCGGGCTCTGTGGCTCGTTTCTGTGCTGACTGCACGCGACACACTGTAAAATCGATAGTGCGTGTGCTCCACTATATACGCACCAAACCCACCAGAGAGTGAGGGAGAGGGAGAGAGAATATATATATATGTATATGACCGATTCTTTGGAATATCAGCATCATTTTGGACTTCAAGCTTTCGGATTTTCTCGCATGACTCCAGGATCCACTTTGGGGGATGCTTAAGACTCTCCCCTTTGGCCTTTGGTAACTTACGAGTGGGAGAAAGGTAGAGCTCAAATTTCGAACGCATTTTTCTCGAAAACTGCTCAATCGAATTAAAAAAAATAATAGTGGGGACATCCGGACACATTAATCCTTCAAGTAACCCCACTATTCGTTCCTCATTCCAGGGGGTCTTCGAGGAAAAAGGCTTGAAACGATTTTGAGGTTATACACTAACCTCAATCTTTGCTCACAGTCGTGTCAATTGAATTCATGGGATTTAAAATGTTTTTTTGGACATACTTTAAAAGTGAAACAAGCACGAGTTATTGTGCGTTTCTGAGGGTCAAAAATAGTGACTTATCTTTCACATAAATAGTGACATATGATAGTGACTTTTTCGTCCAAATAAGTTATAGGCGTTTGAAATTTCGCGATTTTGAGGTTTTTCAGAATAGGGCTAGAATTGAGGAAAAATGGGTTTGATGAAATTTCATAAAAATTTTGATTTTTTGAGAATTTTTTTTTTTTATAAATTTTTCTTTTTCATTTTGGCCAAAATTGAATCTGTCCACTAAAATAGGTGTAATTTTTCTTCTACTTCGAATTATGAATCTAGACTGCGCTCATTTTCTTCGTAATTGTTGACGCCTCAAAATGCCACTTTGTTCATTCGATTCTGACGATTTTTCGATTTTTGACAGATTTTTAAAGTTTGACCATCGATTTTGGCTAATTTTTGAGGGCATAACCTTCTTCCCTTTATTTCGGCCATGTTCCAACTGCTGTCATTTCTACAAAAATTTATATATCAGAATGAACCATACGGCAATTTCTAAGTTCAGTGACAAGGCTTACGTACGAACAAGAAATTTCTGAATCGGTCAAACCGATCGAAAGTTATGAGCGTTTGAAATTTCACGATTTTGAGGTTTCTCAGAATGGGGCTAAAATTGAGCCAAAATGTTTGTGATAAAAATTCATAAAAATTTTGTTTTTTTGAGAAAACTATTGATAGATTCGTGTTCAGGGGGACAAAATACATCGATATAAGGTTTGAAAAAAAAAAATTAAATTTTTTTTTGCATTCTGGCCAAAATTGAATCTGCCCACTAAAATAGGTGTAATTTTTTTTTTCTACTCAAAATCTTGACTCTAGACTGCGCTCATTCTCTTCGTAATCGTTGAAGCTTCAAAACGCTGCATTGTTCATCCGATTCTGATGATTTTTCGAAATTCGTCCCCTATTTTAACCGGCACCTCTATTCTAACCACTTCTGAGCTCTGAAATAGTGAAAAGAGTGACTAAATTTCGAAAATAGTGAGAAAAGTGACACTATTTTAAAATAATGACAATAGTGACTCACTGACTTAATGCAGAAAAAAATATACATTAACAATTTCACAGAGAAATAACTCAGTTTGCATCGATAAACCTGCGGGAATATTTTTACCCAATTCTTTGTGAAGTCGAATGGGGAATGTTAGTTCGATTTGGATTACTAAGAGCTAGTTTTGTTTCTCGATATAGATCGTCTGCGAATTGACTCAAAAAAATCACGAAATGGAGCCATTTGTTTATAAAGGAAAAATCGAGTTACAGCGTTAACCACACTTTTTTGCCTATTGAGAATCCCAACAAATGAAGTAACTTTCGTGAAATATATTTCGACGAAGGAAATGAGTTTCTACTCATCACGATTTAACTAAAATTACAAATTTTTTCTCCAGAGAAAGTGCGTTGAATATGTCTGTGCATTCACTGGGACAAACTGAGTTATCTTGCTGCAGAGAAACATCCATCTTGGTGGATAATAAGTTAAAATTCATGTTGTTATTTTAAGGAACGATTCATATATGTTTAGGACGCGTTTTCACGGGAAGCTCAGGGGCTCCCTGTCGGGTTCTCTCGTACCTCGTCTCGGGCTGTTACGCGCTGAAATGCTCACGTTTACAGCAAGTACGCATCAACTCGCACACTGAGAAAAAAGTTCAGTTAAAACAACTAAATTAATTTAGTCAAAAAAAATTTAGTTGATTTAATATCAATTTGTTTGAAATAATGAAACTATAATTAATTCAACAAATGGATTTGGTTAACCATAAGATATGAGGTAAACGAAATTATTTGATCAATTTCCAGATACAGTTTAGTCCAATTTACACGTTACTGAGTTGCTGTACAGAAATATTTCGTTGATTTCTAGTATATTTTAACTAAATAAATTTAGCTGTAACAAAAAAACAATTCGTATTTTCAATCACACAATTTATTTGGTACAAGGATATTTATTCGATTGAACTGAAACTTTGCCCATTCAAGCAACGATTTAACCGATTTGACTAAAACTTCCACTGTATCTTTGTTGAATTACCAAAATAATCTCGTTGAACGTCCGGAAACAAATATTTGGTTGAATCAAACAAATTTTTGCATTTTCAACAAAAAAATTTTCTCAGTGCAGTGAAATGCACGCGTTATGTCATAAATTTAAATACAAAAAGAAAAGTTTTCTTGATTCTTTTCTAGTTTTTAGTTTTCTTGATTTTAATCGAATGCCAAATGAACGCTTTTGTTAGATTAGAAAAATTATTCAAATCAACGAAAACAAGTCAATTTTTCCATTTTTTCAATTTTTTTTCCTGACAAAATGTCCTCAACATTCCGTGAAAGTAAAAAAAAATAATTATGTCAGTTCCAGTAACAATTAAATATTCATTTTTTGCTCTTACTCCTAAAAAATTTATTATTTTTTTAAACATGAGAAAAATGCGAAAACGAGAATAAAAAAAGAGACAAGTTAGAATGAAGGAAAAAAAAACTGCGTCATCACGAGCTCGCGTTTTTCGAGGGCAAATCTCTATTCCACGTTCATCCCTTCCTGGAGCAACAGCACGTGGAAGAGGATTCTTCGTCCTTCTCTCCTTATCCTTTTTCTCCGCTCAAAGTCCCACGCCCTTATCACTCCCGGGTGAAAACGCTGCAAAATCCAGGCACCGTGTATTATATACATTTCACCGGGACTGTCATTCACGGCTTAACCCAAATACTTTGTCGGTTAAATGGACGAAATTTACCGCTGTCTCATTTCTAAACTCTCGTCCTTTTGTGCGGCAAACTTCTTGTGCGCTTGAAATTTTTATTCCAGAAAGAACATTTTATTTTCCTCCATTTTTCATCCTCATTCTTGCGATTTACGAGCTTGCCTTTTTTTTAATCGATAAATAAATTATATTCAGGCACAAAGAAGAGCTTGAAAAAAAGTGGCAAAATTTCTTTATCAGTTATCTCAAATAAGGGAGGAGAATATTTTCAAAAATTCTGACATTTCTTGTAGAAGAAAATTTTAATTATCCAGTAACCCTTCCTGGATCGTTTGAAGGCAATAATTGTGAGCAAAAAAACTCTCAAAATGATTGAGAAATAAAAATTAATGAACTTTTGTCATTTTTGCCTATGATCTTGAATTTAATTGGGCGATGGGACAAACTTTTTTTCCATTAATAAAATTATAAAATAAAAATGACCTTCAAACCAACGAATTTTATTTCGCCTCATTTAATTAACGGATACATTTTTTCAAAAATTCCGACATTTTTTGTAATAGAAAATTTTAATTCACGAGCAACCCTTCCTGGATCGTTTGAAAACAATAATCGTTTGTTAAAAAAACGCTCAAAATGATTGAGAAATGAAAATGAATGAACTTTTGTAATTTTTGCCTGTGATCCTAAATTTAATTGAGCGATAGGGCGAACTTTTTTTTCATTAATAAAATTATAAAATAAAAATGATCTTCAAAAGAACGAATTTAATTTCTCCGCATTTAATTATCGGATAAATTTTTTTCAAAAATTCTTACGTTTCTTGTAGAAATTTTTTAAAATTTACTAGTAACCCTTCCTGGATCGTTCGAAAGCAAAATCAATTGCCAAAAAACTCTCAAAATGATTGAGAAATAAAAAACTTGCAAATCGGAAATTTGCACATCGCTTCCTCAGTATTTTTTCGTATTGACAAATCCTCTTTCCTTCTTTATGAGGAAATGTTGGCAAATTTTAGTAAATGTTAGCAGTCACAGTTTTGGCTTCCTCATAGAGGCAGCTTTGTAAACACGGAAAAATACCAATACCAACAATATTTTTCACTCAAACTATCGGTATAATTTTTTTTAACCTGGTATCGCAAAAGTTGCGGACGCTAGAGCGATCAAGCTTTTTTTTTGAAAATTTCAACATCGCATAAAATTTGCAAGGCTCAAGCGATTTTTGCAAAATTGAATACCAAGTAACTTCTTTCATTAAACTACCATTATACAAATTTTGAGCGCGGTATCACGAAATATGTGCAAGCTAGAGCGATCCCGCGCTTTTTGCAAAAAATTCAAAATTTTATAAATCACGAACCCCTTGAGCGATTTTCCCGAAATTCAATAGCAATAATCTTGAACACTCAAACTATCTGTATAATATTTTTTAAACCCATATCGCAAAATTTGCGGACGCTAGAGCAACCACGCCCTTTTTTTGAAAATTTAAAAGTCCCATAAAATTCGCACACGTCAATGAATTTTTGCAAAATTCATAACAACCAAAGGGGCTATGGAGCTCGGCTTATGTGCAAAATTTCGGCTCGCTACTCCAATGTGGTCTTGAGATATAGATGTTCGAATTTTTCGAGGCAGCGCCACACATACATACATACATACATCCGGACATTTTTAAAAAATATGATTTCTCGATGTTTAGTAAATTTTGAACATACTGAAATGAAAATCTCGAAAAAAAAAATGTCTTCCTCTATGAGGAAGCAAAATTAATGAACTTTTGTCATTTTTGCCTGTCATCCCAAATTTGATTGGGCGATGGGACTTAATAAAATTATAAAATAAAAATGACCTTCAACAGGTCATTTTCATGGTAAGAGAGTATCGGATAAATTTTTTCGTTAAAAAAATGCTCTTTTGGGGTATAATTCTTTTTCGCTTCCTCGTACGCTATGTATAGCTTCGATACAAAACGCGGGATAACGATGAAGAAAAAAGGAGCCCGCGCGGGCGCACATGATCCTGATGTCGAAGGACCTACGACGCACTACGCGCTTACGATGCTAGCGTAGAGAATAAGGGCCACGTGCTCCTTTCATCGTACGTGGAAATTTGCAGGGATCGATCGGACCATTTCTGCCTCTCTCTCTCTCTCTCTCTCTCTCTCTCTCTCTCTCTCTCTCTCTCTCTCTCTCCCTCTATCTCCTCCCTTGCTCTTCTTCGCGTGGAACGCGCCGAGTTTTCGTGTTTCTCTCTGCCCACGCACCGTGTTTTCTCCCCATCGTATAACGTATAGTCGCTCGTTTTCTGTGCTGGGTGGGCGGAAGGGTAGTCGGGGTTAGGTTTTCGCTCGATTATACGCCCGCGCCCATGAGTTTCAACCCCCTGAAAGTCCCAGAGAACTCGAATTCTCGGTCATAAACGTGTTTGAAAAGAGAGAAAGAGAGAGTGGGAGAGGGGAGGGGGGGGGGAGGGACAGCCTCCAGAAACTCATCGGTAATTCGTCAAGTTTTTCCCTCTCACCTTCTCGAGGACAAGTGGAATATTTTATATTAATATCTTTATCATTTGTCAATTCCCATCGATTTCCAATAATATTAGGAAATTTGAAAACAAAATTGACAGCGATTCGTACGATTTTATTGCAATTGGACGTTTCCCTTTCTCTTATGAAAACAAAATATATGCGAAAATATATTTGACGTGCTTTTTTGAATTTCATACATGGAAAATGTATTTCTGGCATAATTTAGATATTCAAAGATAATTTGGACATGATATATGGGGTATTAAGAATATATTCCAGAATCTATCTTGAATATATTCAAGATATATTTATATAAAAATGACCACCAAAAAAAGAAAATTTAATTTTCCCTCATTTAATTATCGGATAAATTTTTTCAAAAATTCCGACATTTTTGTAGAAGAAAATTTTAATTAACCTGTAACCCTTCTCGGATCGTTTGGAAGAAATAATTATTTGCTAAAAGAAGCTTTCAAAATGATCGAGAAATAAAAATTAATGATCTTTTGTAATTTTTCTCTGGGAGCCTAAATTTAAATTATTGGCCGATAGGGCGAACTTTTTGTCCATTAATATTGATCCATTATATATTTATATATCTTGAATATATACAAGATATGTTTTTATATACGCATATTTTAGATTATTTTAGATATATTGAAATAGATTTTCCGCATATATTTGACGTACATAAATTTTCACGAAGGTTCGTTATTAAGCTATTATTGAGGGAGACTTTGGAGATTGTTAAAGTACGATTCAAGGTGAGATTTGAAATTATCATTTGCCGTATAGTGAATCGAATAAATGCAGTATTATCGAATATACCTCGAATATTTTGAATGTTAATAAAATTTAAATAAATCATATAAATATTGAGGGTATTACATATATGTAGGTCAACCGAATTTGCCAACTTCGCTGTAAACATCCGAGAAAAAAATTAAAAGTTAATATTTCGAGTTTAATCCTCGTTATAATTAGATCGAAAAAGTGTAGCAAAAGAGTTTCCGTGTCAAGATTATTCGTTGTTTTTGCACGACGGAAACACTTTTAATATCATTATGATCGTATAAATTGAGTTTCCTTTGAAATTACTTTATTTTTCATTGCTTGCTCTCGTAAAGTTCTTCCTTCTAAATAAGAAGGGGAAGAGAGCGAGAAAGAGAGGCAGAGATGTTTATTAGAGTAAAAGAGAGAGAGAGACAAGAGCGGGTTTCGGTGGCGGGGTCCAGGGAGCGGCGGAGGCTCGGCACGTGGAAATTCGCAGGGCATCGATCGTTTTCCTGCTGCCTCCCGCAGGGGGCAAATAGAGAGAGAGAGAGAGAGAGAGAGAGAGAGAGAGAGAGAGAGAGAGAGAGAGAGAGAGAGAGAGAGAGAGAGGGAGAGCAACCCACGCGCGCGCGTATTCAGCAAAAGATCACACACACACACATATATATATATATATATATATATATATATATATATATATATGTATGTACAAAACTCGTACATACATATTACTATACTTTACTACGAGTACCAAAGTTACAAACTTCTATATTCGTGGGTCGCGCCAGAGAGCGCGGGATTCTCTCGCGCTTCGACGTTACGACGATGCGTCTACGCCACATTATATTATATAATAACAAAAAAATAACCATAAACGGCAAAATTAGCCAACTTTTCAAAATTTACCGTCTGATTTTTTATTTTCATTTCCATCAATGGCTCAAAGAACTTGAAATTTAAATTGCGCATTTTATGAACAATTTTTCAATTATTCGTCGTTCGATAAATCGTTCAAATTTATCAACAGACAACAAAACATTTGTTTATGATTCAGTGATAAAAAAATCATTAGAAGCTATGGAAACCTGAAAGAGAAAATTTTTGTAATTTGTAACCTTGCCTTCAATTTTTATTTAAGGAAATAACAAAAATCTTTCAATATTGTAACTGTAACGGTTCATAAAGAATTAATTATTATTCATCCAGCTTCCCAAATCTTTGAATAATCGATTGACAATCGATCAGATAAGTGTTGTTATCTATTAAAGTTGAAAAAAGAATGTCAAGTTCCTCTGAGATTGAATCAAAATACGGATTCGCCATCAGAATTACATTCTCAGTTACAGTGAAAGATGGATAGAAAATGGAGAGAATATCGCGAAGAGATGTACATGTGTGTAAAAAACACATATATATGTAGATATATATGATCATCATCATCATCTCGCTCTCGCGTTTCCTCATCTCGGCGTGTGCGTTCCCGATGGGCGCGTACGACACGGTGCGTTGAGCGCACACCGCGTTTCCATAGCGACCATCCCCAGTGGCACGCATTGATCGCACAGAATCCCGAGTTTGTGCGTCGAGTTACGAGATAAAACGAGGGAGGGAGCGAGAGAGCCGTGGCTCGGCTGTGAGAGTGAGGCGCGGTACGAGCAATGTGAGGCGAACGCGTTCGCGAGCGCTTCGGACTCACTCGGCAATGTTCGGCCGTAAGCCCCGCCCATTATCCCCACTCCGACGACTTCCCGAGTCGTGTGACGCGCTCTCGCGACACCGAGGCGAGCGTCTCTCATCGTCTCATCACGGCTATGCACGTATGCATTATCGTGTCTATTTCGGCGTGCGAATTAGGCAGAATTGACGGAGTTGATGAGATTGGTGCATATATATATTGCACAACGTATATAATCAAGTTTGCAATACATAGATCTATGTATTGACTTCTAGCATACGCAAGGGCTTGAGTAACGTCGATTGACGTTGTTAAATCACGTGGCTCGAGTCCTTTAGCTCGGCAGTGGCGCACATGTGAATGGGATGCCTCAGCGCTCGAATCATCCCAAACACACGCAAACATTTCGCCCAATAACTTCTGCCGTATATCCTATGTATATAGATATATATATATGGCCTGTAGCTATGCTCCCATCCCCGGAAACCAGGGGAGTTATATCAGGTATACATATATATACGTGCGTAACGCGCGTAGGCGGTGCGTGCGCCGAATGCTTAAAATATACGGCGAAAAAAATCATTATTCACTGACTTCGCGCGGGTTTATGCTCGCTGACTTTCTTCGTCTTCCGGGGTAGTTTTCGAGGCAAAATAAAAGTACGATTGTTCGTTATTTTTTTGGTTATCCGAAACATGTAAAAAAAATTCGAAATTTCATAGAATAGACTTTGAATGAAATAATGGATGAACTGAAGTTAATCTTGTTTCCAGTTTTTATTGAAAAATGGAAAATATGTTATATATTATCAAATTCGTTCCACAAATCAACGTTTGTTCAATAATATTTGGCATCAATGTGAAAAGCACTTTGATAAAAAGTCAAAGCGTTAAATTCGAAGATTGAATTCCAAAAATTGCCGAATAATTGAAATTTTGGATATTGAGGATAGATGCACAACGAGCAGTGCATATTGCAGCGAAATTCGTGTGTATCGGGGATGAGAAACACGATGTTGGGTCGATAGACCGTAATTCTTTCGATCGATCACAGGAGTCCTATTATACACATTCGAAGTTCGACGTATGGGCAATTCTTTTCTGACTCTCTCTGCAGGAGCGTCATTGTAAATGGCGAACCCTGTTCCATTTATTTCCCCAAGATTTATATATAGCTGCATATATCTGTATATCCTTATATATAAGTGTATATTTACATAGCATACACATATATCTATATAGTTATCGTCCTTTCGACGTCAAGGGAAAATCCGGTCTCAGTGACACTCGGGCTCTCCTTCTCTCTCTCTCTCTCTCTCTCTCTCTCTCTCTCTCTCTCTCTCTCTCTCTCTCTCTCTCTCTCTCTCATCTCTCTTTCCCTCCCTGTGGGACAATAAACAGCAACACAAGAACTCTCAGACGAGAAGCATCTCCTCGTCGTTTGCTCAGCAGGACGAGAAGCTTCGCATACAAAAGCTTTGCACTTTCGTACAAATACATATATACACATTCGGTCGTAGTTTGTGAAAAAAGAGGGAAAAAAAACACGTACAAAGGCTCAACTTTGTACACACCACTCTTAGTCTCCTCAAAAATTATATGACTTCTTTTATGCGAATTTTATAAATAATTTATAAAAACCTATATTTCGACATTTGACCCTTACTTGACACAATGGGGTACAAAATACCCCACGCCTAAAATTCCTCAATTTGAAGTATCTATGTTGAAAAAATGGGACCTACAGCGACATTTGTCATTAGTTCGAGGATGCTACTACTCCTTCAAGCTTTGAGCATCGCTCTAAGCAGAGTTGTAAATAATGCATTACTTTGATAATGCATTACTGTCTTTATTACCTATTACACTGCATAATGTGAAATGATTGCGTGTTCCTTTACAATTAAAAAAGTAATGTGTAATGGATGCATGTACCATTACAAATTAAAAAAGTAATGTGTAATGGATGCATGTCCCGTTATAAATAAAAAAGTAATGTGTAATGGATGCCTGTTCCATTACAAATAAAAATGTAATGTGTAATGTATGCACGTTCCATTACAAATTACAATTTAAAAAAAAGTAATTTGCAGTGGTGAATATTGTATTACAAATAGAAAAATTGCCGTGCTCTTATTAGAAACTTGCACATTGCTATCTCATTATTTTATTTCGCTCACTAAAAGTTCATCCACAATTATCACAAATGATCCATAAAGTTAAAAAATAGAATAAAAAAAACAGACAGTTCATCGTTAAATATGAAGTACGACAATTTACTCAACTCCAAAAATTATCCAACTTTATATTGAACTTGCTTTTACACACTGTTACCTATAATTATAAGCAATCTAATAAAAATTACAAGTTACTGATACAAAATTTGTCGCTTTATTGAATCCCTAAATAATGTGCATGTTCTTTTTTTTTAACTTTATGGATCATTTGTGATAATTGTGGATGAACTTTTAGTGAGTGAAATAAAATAATGAGACAGCAATGTGCAAGTTTCTAATACGAACACGGCAATTTTTCTATTTGTAATGGAATATTCTCCACTGCAAATTACTTTTTTTTAAAATTGTAATTTGTAATGGAACGTGCATACATTACACATTACTTTTTTTAATTGTAATGGAACACGCATCCATTACACATTACTTTTTTAATTTGTAATGGAACATGCATACATTACACATTACTTTTTTGAATTGTAATGGAACACTCATCCATTACACATTACCATTTTCATTTGTTATGAAACATGCATACATTACACATTACTTTTGTAATTTGTAATGGAAAACTTGTCCAATACACATTGTTTAATGTAATGGGTAATGCATTACTTTGACATTACTATTTTCACAACTCTGGCTCTAAGACAATAAGTTTTTATGTCTTATCTTATCGGTGGGATACTAACGACCCCAGTGTGTGAAGTACGTTATTTTGCAGAAGTGTGTGAAGTAAGGGTTAAGGGAAAAATATTTTGAATAAATGAGAAATTTGAGTTTTAATTCTCGTCCGTAAACTTGAGAAATACTCTCAGTTTTAACGGAGGAGGGCGCAAATACATAGAAAATTTTGTCGATTTAGAATGAATTTAGGAAAAAGGAAATGCAGAATTTCTAGAATTTTTTTTTCACCGCAGAGAGTTGAATGAAGCCGACAAGAGTTCCCGGAGAATTTCAATTTCTACGTTACCGAAAGGCGCGTGCTCAACCGAGGAATCTGACCAATCAGAGGCAAATATTTATCAGGAGGAGAAGGAGAGAAAAAAATGGAAGAAAAATGAAGAGGAGAGAAAATGATAGAACGATAACCGAGAGGGGCAAGAGAGAGGAAAGTCAGCGCGCGCGAATATCATCCTCTTCATTCTTCTCTCTCCGTAACTTTTCCTCCTGCCTTTTATCTCCTCCCATTTCTTTTTCCTCACTCCTCGAAATGTAGGGCAGCTGCGTGTCTCCCGGTCTTCCAGCATCGTACGTTAAAACGCGTGGATTGGGCGGGAAGGAAAAGCGTGGAAATGCGTGGAAAAGCGTCTCCTGTGTCCGGGAAAAAAGATCCTGCGGCACCGTTGAAAGACCGATTTTTCAAATTTTGCTATTGTTTCTCGATTCAGAGTGCACGTGCTTGCTTCCCCTCGAGACTCATTTTTCAATTTTATTTGGAAAAAAATAGAATTTCATCCAACAGAGGTCACAAGTCATAGAGTAGCAAATTTTAGATGAAAAAAAACAATATACACTACCGGCGAAAAGTTTCCGGACAAAACTTTAAAAAAGGTCCGGAAAGTTTTTTATGCCATTTCGCCGGAAGTCAACGTAAACTAATTAACAAACGGCATTTTGAAGGGGAAGAATTCGGCTACATTTCCGGTTTTCAAATTTATTTTTACAATTTGTTTTTAGATTTGGACTCTATTTTGAAAACAACTGTTTTTCGCCTTTTTCCCCCTTCTCTTCAGGTGCACCCATTTTTTTGCAGAATTTTTTTAGATACATTTTTACAATTGGATTCATAAAGGAGAAAGTTTGAGCTTCAATTTCCTTTTTTAAAAAACTTTGAGCAATTTTTTTCCCCAAAGTTATTCTGTTTTTTGTGAAAAAAGAGGAAATTTGAAAAATCCCATATAACCCGAAAATAAAGAGGATTCACGAAAACCTTTCTGATAGCAAAAAGTTGCGTCTGTTTTCGTTGAGTTCAGAGGAATTTTTTCAGATTTTTTTTTCCAACATTTTTTTCCTGACCGCAAATAAAAGATCAAAAATTTGGGAAAAAAATGTGAAAAAAATTCCGATGTGTTAAAAATGGTTAAATAAAGTATTTGCCCCTCTTGAAATTTTATCAATAATCCCATAGTTCTTGAGTTATAGTTTGATTGATAATTGATTTGAGTGATTGATAATTTGATTGATAATTAATAGTTTGATAATTGAATTATCGGAGCTCCGACCCAGAAAATGAGAAAAAAAATGTTTGGGAGAAAATCTGAGAAAATTCCTTTGAACTCAACAAAAGTAGACGCAACTTTTTGCTTTCTTGAAGTTTTTAATGAATCCTATTTATTTTCGTGTTATACGGGATTTTTCGAATTTTCTCTTTTTTCACGAAAAACAGAATAACTTTGGAAAATAAAATCGCTCAAAGTTAAAAAAAAGCAAATTGAAGCTCAAACTTTCCCCTTTATGAATCCAATCGTAAAAATCTATCGGGAAAAAAAAATCCTTCAGAAGATGGGGGCACCTGAAGAGGGAAAAATAAGGCGAAAAACAGTTATTTTCAAAATAGAGTCCAAATCTATAAAAACAAATTGTAAAAATAATTGAAAAATCAGGAAATGAAGCCGAATTCTTAAAATTAAAAATGCCGTTTGTTAAATTAGTGTACGTTGACTTCCAGCGAAATGGCATAAAAAAACGTTCCAGACCTTTTTTAAAGTTTTGTCCGGAAACTGTTCGTCTGTTAAATTTTTCAATTTAATTCAATTTTCTCAATTTAAATTTTAGAGGAAAAACTTTGTTCGAATTTCAAGTTGAATGATTTTATTTTTATTTATTAAGTTTCAGATAAAAAATGTTGTTTGAATTTTTTATCGAATGATTTTTAAATTGAATGCTTTAATTTTTATTTGAATTTAAATTTTAGATGAAAAAAACAATATACATTTTCAATTTAAATTTCCCGGCCGTATAAACAAAAGTTCATCTCCGTACGAATGGACTGAGATATCAGAGTTTCTTTCTCGGAGTTTGTTTATCAGTTGAAAATGTGAAATGTTCGGAAACATTGGGACCGCGACATACGAGCCTCGGACGCCAGGGAAACGTGTAATTTTCGAGAGAAAAAAAAATTTCCTTGGTTCACGGTCCAGCCGTTGAGCGCGTGCAGCACAGCATCCGGTCCAGGTGTTTCCACTCTCATGTTGGAGGGCATTATGACGCGAGAGATTCTCGAATATATACACGATGACTCGAAACTCGCATCTTAGTTTTTTTTTTCATTTCATTCTCAAGGGTCCAAGAAGGTTTGTTATTCCAACTTGACGACTAACAAAAAAAATCATATCAGAATTCGAATCCCTCAGAGATTTATAAAAAAAATCTTAAGCCACATTTCCACCGGAAGATACTTTTTTTTTCTGGATACATTTTCAAAATGCAAAATTTTTTTCATAATTTGTCTCCGTTTATTAAACAAATTAAGGAATTAAAAAATTTATCCATGTCCGGGAGATCAGATTTCTTGCACTTTTTAGTTTTTAATCCCTTTAACGGGTTTTACATTTCAATTCATTAACATAAAAATTTATATACATATTTTTGTAACTTCTAACTTTATTTCGAAATTGTTATTCTTAAAAAATAATGATTTTATCTCTGGGAAATTCTCTAAAAAAAAGGCGTCTAGCGGTGACCACGATATCTCTGGATTGAATCATCCAAAATCAAAAAGTAAAAAAGATTTCATCAATACAAGGTATGACCTAGTATTTGATCGAAGGAGGAAGCAAAATATCAATTTTTAACAAAATGGCGGCTTCTAGAAAAAAAATTGCGATTTTCCATTAAAAATGTTGCCTCAAATTGCTTATAAAATGGAAAATATTTTTCGGTAAAAAAAACCTTCAATTAATTACTAAAAAATATATTTATAAAGCTTGTGTGAAAATTTTAAACTGATCAGTTATGCGGTTTCTTAGACATCTTGCTCACCGACTCTAAAAACACAGTTTTGAGAAAAACGCGCCGCGTTCAAAGTTTCAAAAGCACTTTGCATATAGTAATTACGGGTTTACAAATATGCTTATAACTTAGAAAATATTTGTCGGATTGACATGAAATTTTCTGTGTATACACCTAAATATATGTACATTACGAAAATGAAATAAAAAATCGATTTTTTGAAAATCCTGACTGCGTATAACCCTTTAATGAGGCTCACCATGAAGTAAAGGTTTTGCGGTCTTTATCGTGAGATCGTCGTATTTCTTTGCTTCGTTGCAGAGGAAAAAAACGATGCATATGGGTCATTCCATGTCAAATCGATTAAGAGTTGGAATCGACCCCTTTCAATTTCGATGAAATTTGATCAGAAGTTTGCGTTTCTAATAAAACAAAGATCGACAAGAAATTTTTTTTTTTTTTTTCGAAAGTTATGCAGGATTCAAAATTACACAATTTTTCAAATCTTCCAATTTTATTCTTAATATCTCGAAAACTATTATAGTTACGAAAAAATCGTTCTGAGCTCGTCTTGAAGAGTATACTTATGGCTACGAAAAAAACAATATTCCGAAAGAAAGTTTCGAAAAACTGATAAATTTTGAGAATTTTGAATTTATAAAAATCGTGCTAATCCATTTTCCACATTAAATTTTTGGTTCAATTTTGTTTTCTCTCAAAAAAATAAATTTTTGAAACAAAACAACACCATCGTGTAAATTTCAGGATCGTTCAAGATCAGTCCAAGGTATGAAATGAAAAAAATTTAACAAAAATTTCAATGTTACACGATTTTTAGAAATTCAAAAATTCATATTTCTGAAAAAACAAAAAACAACTTTCTGAAAATTTCCGGATCTTTTAAGGTCAGTACAAGGTATTATATAAAAAAAATGGAACCAAACATTTAATGTGGAAAATGGATTGGCACGATTTTTAAGAATTTAAAATTCTCCAAATTCATCATTTTTCAAAATTTTAAATTTTTTTCCTTTGGTAGAGCTTCGTTTTATTAAAAACGAAAACTTCTGATCAAATTTCATCGTAATTGAAAGGGGTCGATTCCGACTCTTGGTCGATTTGACATGGAATAACCCATATGTATGGTGGAGGGAAGTTTTTCACACTTCGTCGAGAGAGCGAGTAAAAATTGTGATATATATCTGTGCGAGAGGAACAGAGAGGCTTATCCGAGCGGTCGATCAGTTTCAACACAAGGAAAGGAGTGACAGTCGCTCGGCAGACAATGCTCGACGAGGATGGACGAAAAAGAGAGTCCAACGATGACATTGTATCCCTTTTTTCTCTCTCGTTCTCTGTCGTTCTCGCGCGCACTCGCGCGCACTCGCGACCATAAAAACCACCCCTAAGAATGATCGTGCTCGCGTGAGTGGAAGAGAGACAGAACGAGGGTGAAATAGCCACGCGCCAATGCCGCAACGACAATACTTATCCAAGAGAGCAGATGTTACGAGCGAGAATGCGAGGCAAAGTGAACGATCGTCGGAAAGTATCGATCACGATAAGCGATTTCTCTCCGAATTGTTTCCAGACGAAATATTACACGAATAACACGTGTGTGAGAAAGGAAAAGAAAAATATTTCTCCTATGAAAAGGAAATTTTCTCCAACGTCATTGTCGTGAGAAAGATTTTTTCGAACGAATTACAAATTTCTCATTTTACTTATTTAAGGATGTTGAGTCCCAAATCGCAAATGATGAGAAAATTCTGAAAATTTGTTATGTTTTTGCATGAATTATTTAAGAGGTCGTGTAAAAATTTCACGACGATTAGGAAGCTCGTTACCGAACAATTAACATTAACAAATTAAATTAAATTAAATGTAGTCTTATGAAAACTGATATAACTTTGCGATAAGTTTTTTTTTGACCTCTCAATTTTTTAATATCTACACTATATTGAAAGCAACGAAAACAAAACGAAGTTTATTGATAAATATTTTTTTTATTTGTTTAAAAAATTGTTCTTAACAAAATGTTAATATTTTAATAACGAGCTTCCTAATCGACGTGAAATTTTTACACGACCTCTTAAATATTTCATACAAAAACATACCAAATTTTCAGAATGTTCTCATCATTTTTTATTTTAACCCTCAAGGAGGTTGAAGTAATGACGATAGAATTCTGAAAATTTAATGTGTTTTTACATGAAGTATTCAGGAGGTCGTGTAAAAATTTCACGACGATTAAGAAGCTATTTATTGAACAATTAACATTGAAAGATTTCATAGGGACTCAACATCCTTAATCCGGATTTTTCGGAATATTTCTGCCTTGAAAAAATTGGGAAAATTTTAATGTAGAAAGATGAGAAAAACTGATTTTTTTAAATTTGAATTGATTTTGATTCGAATCAATTTTTTATGATATTGTATAATATTATTATATTTTTTTATAATGGAATGAATGATGTGCAACTGCGAATAATAATAACAATAATGTAGAAGTAAGATAATGATTCTTTTAAAGTTGTAATTTCGAGGAGAGAATTTTTCGAGAATTTTTCAGCCACGTCTTTTCTTATTTTTCTTTAAATAACTTGTCTATAAAATTCCCATAAAATCCCCATAAACTCCTTTAAATTCCCTATCCCATAAAATTCAATGGTTACATTTCTGTTTCTTCAACTTTGAGGAATTTGGAAAGGTAAGATAATGAGGAAAAAAATCTTCTACCTAACCATTAAGAGAACATAGTTGAATAGCCAAAAAAGCGTGATTTTTAATTGTCAAGCTTTATCGATGGCAATTTTGTAAATTGTATTTTATTTTATTATTTTTTTTTATTCTATGAATTTTTTTTCGGGCATTTTGATCGCTTTCCTTTTAGCTATTCCTATATTTCGGCCAAATTTTAAGAGGTAGCATCATGAGGAGAAAAAATCTTCTACCTAACCATTAATACAACATCGTTGAATAGCGAAAAGTGCGTGATTTTTAATTGCCGAACTTTATCGATGGCAAATCTTTCAAATTGTATTCTTATTTATTTTGTTTTATTATTTATTGGATGATTTTTTTTTCAGACATTTTAATCGCATTCCTTGGAGTTATTCTTAAATCGGACCAAAATTAAAGAGGTAGGATAATGAGGAAAGCAAATCTTTTACCTAACCATTAAAAGAACACAGTCGAATAGCGAAAAAAGCGTGATTTTTAATTGTCGAGCTTTACCGATGGCAAATATTTCAAATTGTATTCTATTTTATTTTGTTTTATTTTTTATTGGATGAATTTTTATTTAGACATTTTAATCGCTTTCCTTGGAGTTATTCCTATTTCGGACCAAATTTTAAGAGGTAGCATAATAAGGAAAAAAATCTTCTACCTAACCATTAATAGAACATAGTTGAATAGCAAAAAATTGTATTCTATTTTATTTTGTTTTATTATTTATTTGATGCATTTTTTTTTAGACATTTTTATCGCTTTTCTTTTAGTTATTCCTATTTCGGGCCAAGTTTAAGATGGTGAGGTTCGTTATTTAAAACTTTGGCAAAGAAAAGTGCAACGAGACCTGTTGGTTTTTTTCCCTTTCTCATCGAAATCACCGGGTGTGTCTGAAAAAACGTCTATTTTGCGCGTGAATTGCATTTAAAAAAATTGAAGATAAGTGCCGGTATGCCGGGAGTGATATTTTATCGATTCATTACGTACACGAAATATTCGACCGTGAATCTTGAATTTCGTAATCTCCACAAGTGTCGCGCGATATTTTCAGTTTTTTTCCCTATTTTCGATAGCAGTTGGTAGAAAAGAGTCGAGTAGAGCGTGTGTGTATTACGCAGATGTATTTTTCATCGAGGAAATAGTGAACGTACGTTAAATCAATAAGATTTAAAATTAAACCAATCTAAAAAATGTATCAAAAGTGAGTAGAAAGTTTCTTCATTAAAATAGTAAAATGTATTGTTTAAAGGCAAAGCAAAAAAGTATAAATAAATGTTTTCAACATTATCATTAATAATAATAATATCTTAATTTCATAATAATGTAAAATAAATATGTTGTTTATTCCCAAGCTTTAACGTGTCCCTTGCTCTCAATATTGAAATTAAGTCAGGTTCATAGATTCAATATCAACTTTATAGCAAAATAAAAATTTCCCTAAAAACCTCTTTTTTTCATGAGGAAGCAAAATTGGAAAAATATAGTTTTTTTTAACGTTGTAGAAATAAAAATAAGAATTCATCGTCAACGACTTAACAAATTTTTACATAAAAAATGTAAAAAAAATTATGAATTTTCTTTTTAATTGCCATATCTGGTATCACGTATAAAATTCACTGGAAGACAGAGCGTAATATACGGAGGGAAAGGAGAGGGTTGAACGCGGAAGTGTTACACCTTGCTACGTTAAAGGGGGAAGCGAGAGAAATTTGCTTCGATATACAGAGAACGGAGGGTGGTTTTCTCTTGGGGTCCCCGAGAAAGAAAAAAAAAAGGAAGTCACGTGAATCCTGGCAAAAGGACCCGGGGGCGAGGGTGATTTTCTCGCTCACCCCGGTGAGGCGCTTTTGCCCCTTATATTGGCTCTAGGTGTTGGCCCAAATCGGGGGTCTCGTTTTGCTCTCTCTCTCTCTCTCTCTCTCTCTCTCTCTCTCTCTCTCTCTCTCTCTCTCTCTCTCTCTCTCTCTCTCTCGCGCCTTTTTTCGTCACACATCGAGCCAAAACGCGTGCCCTCTTCAATGAAGAGAGTAAAACCCTCCCTCTCTCTCTCTTACCACACTCAATGGAAACCTATATGGGTTATATATATTATATACACCACTTTATATCCAAACTAAAGGGGGTTAAATGCTCTTTTTGCTTCTCCCAATTCTTTCACCTTTTTTTTTGGACCCCTCCCTCGGGGGTTGCGATGACCACCCACGGGACCCTCTAAGCCCCGAAAAAGTTTACCACAACATACGTCAAGCATTCCCGCCAATTATCCAAGCCACTGAAATTCAACATTTCTATGGACAATCAGGAAAAAAGGAGAGTTCGAATTTTTCTTCGAGATTCGACGCTACTCTTGTTTTCGTCAATTCGTTGCTTTTTGTTTGCAAAATTTTTGAAGGCTCGATTTTTGGTATGGATTCTTGTTATTCGATCAATTGATTGTAACGAAATACAAGTTCCCAAAAAAATTAACAACATTTTTCTGAGATTTTTCTGATTAATTTCAGATTTTTGGCTTAAGATACTTTAGAATATAAAAAAAAAGCAAATTAAAAAAAAATATCTCAGCTCCTCTATCAGATATGACTATGAGACTGTTATTACAACATTGTTACATCCTTCGAAAGTACAAAACAAAAATCTATTTTTTATTTTCATTGGTTGAATAATTTAAAGAAGGCGCCAAAGTCGAAAATATCTTTTCCCATGGCCGACAGTTAATCTCGATTTTTCATCAACGGTGGTTAATTGTTGTGTAAGAAACCTTCCTCTTTAAAATGCTTTTTGATTTTTTTGTTTGAGACATGCCAATCCTGAGATTAACTGTCGGCCATGGGAAAAGACATTTTCGACTTTGGCGCCTTCTATAAATTGTTCAAACAATAAAAATAAAAAATAAACTTTTGTTTTGTACTTTCGAAGGATGGAACAATGTTGTAATAACATTTTTATAGCCATATTTGATAAAGGAGTTGAGAACTAAAAATCTTAAAAATTTGCTTTATATCACACAGTACAATAATGGACGCTTTTACGTCCGCAAGCGGACGTGAAAACGTCCATATTGCACCTCGTGATATAAAATATCGTACATCACTCGGCGTAAAAACATTTTCCGACGAGTGTGATTGCAGGACTCACCTTCGGCTCGTCCTGCAAACTCACACGCGTCAGAAAATGTTTTTACGTCCTCGTGATGTAATGTACTATTTTTTCGGCCTTCTAAAGTAGACTAGTACCTTAAGTAATCCAACTGATATTTTTCATCATAAATTTTTGTGAATAATATTAGATAAAAAATAAAGGAGAAGGATATCACGTCGAGTTGATAAATGACGCTAAAATAGATTGTCGGAATTACTGCACTGAGAAAAAAAATTGTTGAATGTGCAAAATCGTTAGTTGAATACGTTCAACTAAATATTTAGTTGTAAAATTTAACATTTTTTTGCCTGAATAATATTTTGGTCAACCGAAACGGAGAATTATTCAAGAAACTAATTATTTAGTTAGACCAAATAAATATTTAGTTGCACGTATTCAACAAACGATTTTGCACATTTAACGATTTTTTTTCTCAGTGTGAATTTCGAAAAAGTGTTCAGAATGCTTCTCTTGAAGGGAAAAAAACACTCGTGCACAAGCCACTCGTGATCTGTCCTTTTGTGGAGGGAAGAATCCTTCGTTGCGACGACAATTTGTAATGGACATTTTTCATTTCTGCATGTATAAGGGCCATTTGAGAAAGTGTAATGTAATGTCCCAAGAAACTTTTCGCTGACTTTTCGAGCGAATGGTCTAGCGGCTCGTGGAAGATCGATTGTGAAAATAATGGAAGTCTGTATACCTGTGTGAATGGGATTTTTGGGGTCTTCTTCGTCATCGATCTTCCGAAATCAATGTATAGATATCTGGTATTCCAGGTGTTACTCATGCCGCAAGTTCCCATGGCACTAGAGATTTCAAAATAAAATTCAAACTGGATCATCTGGCGTGATCCGAAACTGAATACCAAAGACAACTCCTTGAAATTTGGATCACTTGGATCAGGGATCAGCAAAAGTCGATTTGAAAATGTACACTCGCCGATAGTTGAATTTTCTTTTTTGTGTTGAATTAAGGGAATCGTCCTGCTCTATGCTCGTCAAATAGGATGGCGCTATCTAAATTCCACAAAATTTAGACAAGCAAAATTTTATAATGGAATAGAAAAAATGAAATTCTATTTTTGACGGACAACTTATTTTATATGAACTCATTTAAATGAGACAAGCGAAGTTTTCACGGAAAGGCAAAACGTTTTTTTTCTCGTTCTGTAGACGAAAGAGCCTTTTTTCTATTGGGTACGGATTAAACATTACTTTATGAGTGTGCATGAATTTTTCGAAGCCAAAAACTTGGATTTAAAGCAGAATATCAATTCCCAAAATATGGTAAAATACAATATGAAGGAAATTCTTCTGGGATTCAATTCCGAGTGACCCAAGATTTTCCCTTCTCAAGCTCAAATTTCAACGCACGACTTTCGCATGTGCATTTTTCTCTAATTCAAAATATCGTGAAGAAAATAAGTGACAAAAAAAGTACTTTTTCAACTTGTCTAAGAATTCATAATCCTAATTTCAAAAATGACAAAAAAATTCTTATCTCTCTCAAGACGAGAAGGAAAATTTGTTTAAAATCAAATGTAATCGTACAAACGTGCGATAGAATCATAGTAATCTTATACTGTAAAATTTTTTATTAAATTTAATATATAAAAGTATATGAAATTTCAATAACAAGTATACGAAATTGAAGTCAATATACATGGTATTGGAAAATTAACAATTTCATCTTAAATTTACTATTTGTATATTAAAATTAAGAGTAAACGTTGAAAATTAATATCCCCGTATATGAAAATGGTTGAAAATGTATATGAAATTTAATATACTGTATATGGGGCATTCCATACCAATTCGAACTGGGTCTGACCCTCGACCCCTCAAATCTGGTTGATTTTTTCTATCATTACTCTCACTCTATCAAGCAATTGCAATTTTTCAGATTTTTCAAAATAAATTTGAGCGCGTCATGAATTTTTGAATTTTTTTTTTAACACCTCAATGGCCCTAACCGAAAAATCTGAAAAAATTCCCAAAAATATAGTGTCAGATATAAAAAATGTTGGTGTAAAATTCATAATGTCTGGGCTTTTGCTTCAACCCGTTTTTTTAGCTTTTTGAGTAAAAAAAAATGAAAAAAATAAGAAGCAGAGGTCAATTTACTGTAGACTATTGCTCGAATTGGTATGGAATGCCCCATATGCATGAAAACTTCATATTATTTTATTAAATTCAATACAAAAATTTTGTACACAGTGTAACGATACCAAAAAATTAAAATTGCAGTAAATTTCATTTATAAAAATATGGAAATATTTTTTAAAAAATCGTAGTCAGTTTTGGCAGTTTTATAAATGAATACAAAAATTTTAGACGAAAAAAAAAATGAAACCAGTAAAGTCAATAGGCATAATGTACCGTAATATACATGTGTTCATTTTTGAAAGACTCTCAGCTGGCTCGGGGTAAAATTTTCGATGCTATTCTCACGCTACGAAAATGATTCGTTCGATCTTTTTTTTCCTCGTTTTTTTTTCATCTTTCTCTCCCTCGAAAGACCGGGAGTCTGCGAGAGAGTCTTCTCTCTGGCTTTTTCGAAATCTCGATCCCCGCAGGTTTGCCGGTTTGCCCAGGTGAACGGCCTGCTACGACGATTTTTGCCGCTCTCTGTCTCTCTCTCTCTCTCTCTCTTGCTCTCGATGCTTTTCGAGCGTCGTTGCGGAACGATTTTTCATTTTTCGACGCCACACCAAAACCCCCGACAATGGACGCGTGTCACGACGTATATATAGTAGCAGCTGCTTCGAGGGCCACTGTTTGTCGCGGCACACATGGCAATGCTGCTGTAAGGCTTTGCCCGAAAGAGAGAGAGAGAGAGAGAGAGAGAGAGAGAGAGAGAGAGAGAGAAAGAGAGAGAGAGAGCGCAAGAGAGAAAAGTTGGCGCTCGACGAACGAATAACGAGATCTCGTCGCGAGATCAAAGCTCTCTCTCTCTCTCTCTCTCTCTCTCTCTCTCTCTCTCTCTCTCTCTCTCTCTCTCTCTCTCTCTCACCATGCAGCTTTGGATAAATGTGCACTCGTTACATTTCCACCAACATTACGAGTACTCGCTCGCATTTACACTCCTACAAACGTATTTTGAGGCAAAACGGACCACTCGAAAAATTACGAGATTCTGATAACATCCGATCGTTGAATTTCAATGTAGAATGAAAATAACGCGAAAATTTTGTCAAAGCAATTGATAATTATTTTGTATATATGAATAATGACAATATTGATTTAGAAAAAATTGTAGATCATTGGGAAAATTTTAAAATTTTCGCACCTGCTTCATGAGGATTTTAATATAAGATTGAATACATTAATTTATCAATGTTATGCAATATATTTGATGAAATTACATATTAAGGATGTTGAGTCCCAAATCGCAAATGATGAGAAAATTGTGAAAATTTGGTATGTTTTCGGATGAATTATTTAAGAGGTCGTGTAAAAATTTCACGATGATTAGGAAGCTCGTTATCGAACAATTAACATTAACAAATTAAATTGAATTACATGTAGTCTTATGGAAACTGATATAACTTTGCGACAAGTTTTTTTTTTGACCTCTCAATTTTTTAATATCTACACTGTATTGAAAACAATGGGAACAAAATGAAGTTTATTGATAAATATTTTTTTTTATTTGTTTCAAAATATGTTCTTAACAAAATGTTAATATTTTAATAACAAGCTTCCTAATCGTCGTGAATTTTGACACGACTTCTTAAATACTTCATACAAAAACATACCAAATTTTCAGAATTTTCTCATCATTTTTCATTTTAACCCTTAAGGAGGTTGAAGTAATGACGATAGAATTCTGAAAATTTAATATGTTTTTACATGAAGTATTCAGGAGGTCGTGTAAAAATTTCGCTACGATTAAGAAGCTATTTATTGAACAATTAACATTAAAAGATTTCATAGGTTCTCAACATCCTTAATTCTGTCTTCAATGTTGCATTGGGAAAACTAAACCAGAGATTACGAAATTTTCGTGAGCCTCAATCGTAAAATTGGAATATATGATAAAATAAACAATTATATTTAATTAATTCATAATTAATTATAAATGATTCTCTAATTTATGATAAGTCAGATTTCTTGAAATAAGTCGAAATTACGGCGGATAATTAATTTTTATAAAATAATTGCGACTGCAAAAATAGACTGCTTGAAAAATTGTGTAATTTTCGTAATTAAACAGTGAAATCGAAAAACATGACGAAATAAATAATTTACTGAATATCGAACGGTAGATTTTATGTATGAAATAATCAATAATTATTTTGGATAATTATTTTTGTATTAAAATGTATGTGATGTAGGTCAGTATTTTAATTATTTTCGTTCTATTCACGCGTCTTCTTAAATTCAATGTTTGCATTAAGATTTTTTATTCATCGGGATGAAAATCTTGGAAACTCATCATATCTTTTTTCATCTAGCTGGTCGTAAGATCTCAAGAGTGAGAGGAAGATATCAAGGTAGAGAGAAATAAATTAAGGTGGAAAACAGTAGGAGCCGCTGAGCAGCCGTATAATGGCGGTGAATTCTCTTTGTACAAACGCCTGCGTTAAAAATGTATTACCTACCCTGGAAGTAGAGAGAGAGAGAGAGAGAGAGAGAGAGAGAGAGAGAGAGAGAGAGAGAGAGAGAGAGAGAGAGAGAGAGAGAGGGAGGGAGAGAGAGAGAGAGAGAGAGAGGGAGGGAGAGAGAGAGAGGGAGGGAGAGAGAGAGAGGGAGGGAGAGAGAGAGAGGGAGAGATGTAAAACGATCGAAACAGGTGACCGCATATAAACGCGGAGCCGATCTCCTTTCTCAGAGAACAGACAGCACCGAAGAATAATTACCACCGCCACAAACACTAATCTTTAATTGCAATCACGTGAATGCAATTCGTTCAACATTTTACATTTCCATCTCGAACAAACCGTCACTTTCATTATTTTTCATTCACTGAAATGAACTATAAGTTTACCCTTAAAGGCGGTATTCTGGTCTAGAGACGTACATTTTGAGCGTTTTGCCGAGCTTGATAAAAAAAAAATATTTTCCCCATTCTTTTTTGACAAAATATTTATTAAATATTTTGGCAATAAACGAAAAGAAAATGAAAATTAAATAAGTTGCTGGTAAAGTTGGGACTAAAAAAAAGGGTGTGCTGGACGTCACGATTGCAACCTTTCCACAAAATTTTAAAAAGTTTCTCAATTAGGAATAATGTCGTTATAGCCCCTACCGCAGAAAACGGAAAAAGATTGCAAAATGGCGACTGTCTGAACCAAAAAAGGCATTTTTGACTCTTTTTTTCATAGCTTTTAATTTTCTGACAATAGTAAAAAAATATATTTTTGATACAAAAGTGGTAGGGGCGATAGAGTTATTGAAGATTGGTGAATAGTTTGACGTAAATCGGATGAATAGAACTTGAGATATGTCAGCCGTGTTGAGAAAAGTAGTTTTGAGAAAAATGAAAATTATTGGAATTAAAAAATTTCCTTTCGAGGATCTATTCATGAAGGTCTAAACTTAATAAATGCGAAAAAAAATGATTTTTTCAAAATTCTAGACCAGAAAACTCCTTTAATGTGGTACTCTAAAGCTGGGTACCACATTTTACTACAGTAAAGATTTCTTGAGAGATGCTGATTAAATGCACGACTTCAAACTTCTAAAAAAAAAATACGTTATTGCCACCGGCTTTTGAAAATTCAAGGATTCGAAATTGGAGGATATATTCTCAAAGGTCTAAACTTTAAGAATACGAGGTATTCCACGTCAAGTCGGCCACCCCATTTTTTGAAATCACCAAAGATTGCATACAAATTTTTAAAAAGTAGTTCTAACTGTCAAGAAAATTCGTGATTTTTTTCAGATTTTTATATTGCACATTTTAGTCGGCCAAAAATACAAAAAATTTTCTTGTTCCATTTCGTAACTCGAAAATTATTCACCATACGAAAGAAAAAGTACAACATGAAATTTAGGATTTCCAACGTACTTTTCACTGAAATTTTTTACGAACTCCTCCAAAAGCTCTATATGCAATTTTCGGAGCAAATAATGTTTTGATATTTTTTTCCTCAGAATTGACATCTTCGATTTGTCTGTAGTTTTAACAGTTTCTTACTTGATATATTTACAGACTATAAAAAAATTGGCTTAGTGGAGAATCCATTCCTTCCTATGTGTTTTTCATCCCAAATGAATACACAAATTTCTCTGTGCATTGACACGGTTGAGACTACCTATAGATATTTTCTCAAGCCTGCATTTTTGTTTGATTTTTGTACTTTTTCAATTTTTTTAACTTTTTTCATTTTTATTTTTTTAAATATCTTTTTGTACATTTTAATAAACTTTATTAATGGACCCATGGACACCGATAAAGTCAATTCCAATTAAAGTCAAAGGCTACTCGCGTCTCTCGAATGCAAAAAAGAATTAATTTACCCTCTTTGGGCACAGCGACGTTTCAATGAGTACTTTTTTTAGTTCGATTTGGGCATGATTTTTGGGAATCTTTGTTCCTAGAATCGTGTTCGCAGTATCAGAACGAGATTATTTTATTATTTTTCCCTCTCTACGATTAATAATGATATAATATCAATATCTACACTATTTCGTTAAATCACTCTATAATGATAGATTGTATCAATAAAAATGCATTTGAAATAATGGATTCTCCACTACGCCAATTTTTTTATAGTCTGTAAATATATCAAATAAGAAACTGTTAAAACTACAGACGAATCGAAGATGTCAATTCTGAGAAAAAAAATATCAAAATATTATTTACTTCAAAAATGGTATATAGAGCTTTCGGAGGAGTTTGTAAAAAATTTCAGTGAAAAGCAAGTGGAAAATCCTAAATTTTATGTTGCACTTTTTTTTTTGTACGATGAATAATTTTCGAGTTACAAAATGGGACAACAAAATTTTTTGTATTTTTTTCCGGCTAAAAAATGTAATTTAAGAATGTGGAAAAAATCACAAATTTTCTTGATAGTTGGAACTACTTTCTAAAAATTTGAATGCGATTTCTGGCGATTTCAAAAAATGGGGTGGCTGACTTGACGTGCAATGCCTCATATGCAAAAGAATTAATTTTTTTTAAATTCTAGATTAGAATACCCCCTTAAGATATCCAATGAAGGTTTTCATTCCAATTTTTAGGATCTAAAAAATCTCAATCCCCCAAATAATGGATATTTGTCATTCGATCAAAATTACTATTGCAAATCCCCTTAAATTTTTGATTTTTGCTGCAATTTTGATGTTTAATTCATTTTTGAATTTTTTTTTTTAAACAAAAGGAACATTTTTTTTATTAAAACGAGAAGAAAATCGGGCAGAAAGCATGTGTTCGATAAACAAATTAGTGGAAAATTCATTCAACAAGAGATTGAATGAATTTTGTGGTATAATTTTATGGTGCTAATGCTAATTCGTATATCGTGTTGTCTATGACGAATTTCGTTTTCGAGGGAAAAAAAATATGGCTGTATAATGGGTTCGCGTAACCGGGAGCTCGAAACATTTCGCGGGTCTTTTTAATCCTCGATCTACAGCTCGCACGTCGATAAATTAGAATTAGGTTTTTTTTTATTCTCCTCTACTGTTTGCGGGCAACGGCAGCTGCATAGATCTCTTCCTCTGTCGATTTTACGAAGCGATTTAATACACATAAACCCTCGGCGATTTGTAGAAAGTAAAAGGGCTCAATTTTGAATTTTTTGATACGCAAAAGTACTCGAGTTACGCCCTTCTGACTTTAGGGCATTTGCTAGGATAAATCCAGAATAGATGGGACACTTCGGAAAAATCAATAAATTTTCGTATTAATTGAAACGTTCACGAGTCTGTTCATTATTCGAAATAACAATAACACTTTAATGACCGTTATTGAGGATTTGATGGATAAAAAATTTACAGGCTTGTAAGCTGGAGGTTTAAAAACCCTCGAATAACGTTGAGTATAATTATGAGGAAATTTTTATCATTAAAGAAATTTTAAGTTCAATCTTAGAAGCGGAAATACGTAATTGTTATGACGTGCTTAATTATCCATTTTATTATTAAATGATAAATTTTTCGTTGTTTTTCAATGAATGAAAAATATTGGAACACATTTTTTGTTGCTTATTTAATATCATGACAATGCCAAATTTGGGGTTAAAACAATTTCTTCTGTTTTAATATTTTAACGTTTATGTCAACAATAATAATCAAGTTGTGGAGATTAAAAAATGCGGATGCGGTTGAGACAGACATTTTGTCACCAGTTTTTTAATGATAACTCGAAAACCGCTTAATCAATAGTAATCAATTTGGTTATTATTTTTCGGATCGAATGATCATATTAAAAAAAAATATACTTGCAAATTTGAAATAGTCCAGATAGTAAATAATTCCTTTTTTTTTTTAAATAAAAATGGTGCATAGATATGCATTTTTTTCATTATTGAGAATTCAACAATGTTAATAATTTTCAATTGCTTTGTGCGGCAAATTAAAGGTGAAGCATTTTGGAAAATGGTTAAAAGTACCATCTCTCCTGGAATTATTTTATATATGCGATGAGATCGATATTCGAAAGGATCTGAAGAACAGATAAAAATCTTGCCTCTCGATCTTGGACTCTATCTTCCTCTTTCTCTCCCGAACTTTTCGTTTCATTTTTCGAGCGAAGAATCGAGAGAGGGAGAATTTTTGTCCTCTAGACCGAAGCCAAACGTCAGGTATATTTTTGTAGCATGCAGAAAAGAGGACGCGACTTTCGTTGTGGCCGAGAAGAGACACGGAAAAAGGGCCACCGAGAATTCTGGCAATCTCCTCCACAGGGTCTCTCAGTGTCCTTGAATTTCGTCCTTTTTGCTAACGTAAAACCTTAAATTCTTCTGGTCTGGAATCATGGAGTTAACTCCATGATTCCGAAAAAACCCTTGTTTTTCAAAAACCGGAAACGAAATCATCGCAAAAGAAAATTTAGGTATTGAGGATTAATTTAAATCTCAGAATTAATTCAAATTCAATAAAAAATAAGTCATTAAGGATGTTGAGACCCAAATCGCAAATCATGAGAAAATTCTGAAAATTTGGTATGTTTTTGGATGAATTATTTAAGAGGTCGTGTAAAAATTTCACGACGATTAGGAAGCTCGTTATCGAACAATTAACATTAACAAATTAAATTAAATTAAATGTAGTCTTATGGAAACTGATATAACTTTGCGATAAGTTTTTTTTTGACCTCTCAATTTTTTAATATCTACACAATATTGAAAGCATCGGAAACAAAACAAAGTGTATTGATAAATATTTTTTTTGTTTGTTTAAAAAATGGTTCTTAACAAAATGTTAATATTTTAATAACGAGCTTCCTAATCGTCGTGAAATTTTAACACGACCTCTCAAATACTTCATACAAAAACATGCCAAATTTTCAGAATTTTCTCATCATTTTTCATTTTAACCCTTAAGGATGTTGAAGTAATGATGATAGAATTCTGAAAATTTAATATGTTTTTACATGAAGTATTCAGAAGGTCGTGCAAAAATTTCACGATGATTAAGATTCAATTAACATTAAAAGATTCCATAGGGACTCAACATCCTTAAACAGTTAATTAAAAAACGGAATTGAAGGAGGGGTAAAAGTAGTGAAAAAAATGAGCGGATTCGAATTTATAAAACGTATTAAATTTGCCTCTGTTTAGATTAAAGAAATACAAAAAGAATTTCGTTTTCTTCACACATTTTTAGAAATCTTGAACTTTGAAACTTTTATTGTCAACTATTTTATCCGATTGAAAAAAAAAATGATGTCGACAAGTTTAACTTTGAATCGATTTTCTAAACTGTTTAATTTTTATTCAATGAAATTCAACGAAGAAAATTAGGGAAAATGGATGAATGGCCACGTAATTTCATTTTCGGTACGATTTTGTGAAAAGCGATGAGAAACATATTTTTCCAAACATCGGAAGCATTATTATGCAAGAGCATTAAAGAAAAATAGGGGTTGTTATGTGAGATAATGAAAACGGATTTCATTCTTGCGGCAGGATTTATCGATTACTGTTTTTATTATTTTTTACTTATACATCAGAAGCTTTTGATTCGAGCTGCAGAAAATAATCGCTATTTTTTTTTTTTTCGCCCACACTCGGGCGTGAAAAAACGAGCCCGTAGCTCGACACGCGCGCGCTCGCCTTTCCGCCAATAATTCAATCGTTTTTCCACCCTAAGAATTTTTTTCCCCGACTCGGTGCGTCGTAAGATTGAGAAAGACAGAAAAAAGCGGAAAGCAAAAAAAATCGAGCAAGAGCCACTGAGAAAATTAGAGGGAGACAGAAACGTAGAAAGTATAAAAGATGGCGAGAAAATTTCTCGGATTCGGGAAATAGGCTTTTCATGCGTTACCCATAAATCAAAGCCTTTACTCCGTGAGACTTTTTTTCCCCGTATGGAAAATTCAAAGGAGTTTCGTGTCAACGAGTGGAATAGTATTTTATTTCGTTCATATGCTCAATTATTTGGTTGTTTGGATTTTTGAATTAACGTAGATTCGGGTAAAAAATTATTTTGGGAAAATATGTATGGTTTAAAACTGAAAAAAATGTAAATCCTTCTCTCAGATTTTTTTACACTGAGAAAACAGTTTATTTGTAGTAAATAAATATTTGATTTGTGTAAAAATAATTTATTAACTGTTAAAAAATATTTTTATAATTTATTAACTGTTAAAAAATATTTTTATAATTTATTAACTGTTAAAAAATTTTTGATTTCGCCATATTCAACTTTACATTTGTTAACAGTTAACAAATCCTGGTTATTATTGGTATTCGAAATTATTTTTTAATCACGCACAAAACGCTTTTTAGAGGAATATACAATAGCTTTTTCTAATTAGACGGTCTACAGTTATTGTTAATGTTTGAATTTTGATTTTTTTACTTGTAAAACGATTAAGATTCTTATTTGAGATCATTTCCTGGTGTGTAAAGAGGAATTACAAATTGGAGTTTACAGAATTGTTACTATTTTTGAGATTATGAAAAAATAAAAATTTGTTTCGGACTTTTTTCCGTTACTGAGCTCTGAGAAAATTTTTGAATTTAGAAAAAAAATTGTGCATTTTTGTCCCACCCTTTTTTTCTTGCTCGCATTAAAAAGGATCGAGGAACCTCGAATTGGGAACCTCTGAATCACGTTATTGTTAATGTTTGAATTTTGATTTGTTTACGTGTAAAATGATTGAGATTCTTATTTGAGATCATTTTCTGGTGTATAAGAGAAATTACAAATTGGACATTACAGAATTGTTACTATTTTTGAGATTATGAAAAAATAAAAATTTTTTTCAGACTTTTTTCCGTTACTGAGCTCTGAGAAAATTTTTGAATTTAGAAAAAAAATTGTGCATTTTTGTCCCACCCTTTTTTTCTTGCTCGCATTAAAAAGGATCGAGGAACCTCGAATTGGGAACCTCTGAATCACGTTATTGTTAATGTTTGAATTTTGATTTGTTTACGTGTAAAATGATTGAGATTCTTATTTGAGATCATTTTCTGGTGTATAAGAGAAATTACAAATTGGACATTACAGAATTGTTACTATTTTTGAGATTATGAAAAAATAAAAATTTTTTTCAGACTTTTTTCCGTTACTGAGCTCTGAGAAAATTTTTGAATTTAGAAAAAAAATTGTGCATTTTTGTCCCACCCTTTTTTTCTTGCTCGCATTAAAAAGGATCAAGGAACCTCGAATTGGGAACCTCTGAATCACGTTATTGATAATGTTTGAATTTTGATTTGTTTACGTGTAAAATGATTGAGATTCTTATTTGAGATCATTTTCTGGTGTATAAGAGAAATTACAAATTGGACATTACAGAATTGTTACTATTTTTGAGATTATGAAAAAATAAAAATTTGTTTCAGACTTTTTTCCGTTACTGAGCTCTGAGAAAATTTTTGAATTTTGAAAAAAAATGGTGCATTTTTCTCCCACCCTTTCTTTCTTGCTCGCATTAAAAAGGATCGAGGAACCTCGAATTGGGAACCTCTGAATCACGTTATTGTTATTGTTTGAATTTTGATTTTTCTACGTGTAAAATGATTGAGATTCTTATTTGAGATCATTTTCTGGTGTATAAGAGAAATTACAAATTGGACTTTACAGAATTGTTACTATTTTTGAGATTATGAAAAAATAAAAATTTGTTTCACACTTTTTTTCGTTACTGAGCTCTGAGAAAATTTTTGAATTTAGAAAAAAAATTGTGCATTTTTCTCCCACCCTTTCTTTCTTGCTCGCATTAAAAAGGATCAAGGAACCTCGAATTGGGAACCTCTGAATTACGAACGTGCAATACAATGCCTTGAATCTCCAGCCACCAGCTATTCGGTAGGCCGTCTTCTTTATATACGAAAAGTGTATGTATATACGTATAGCTTTTGGCTCACTGCTGACTATATACCTGGTCCCGATAAACTGATTTATTTCGGCATCATTGTGCCTATATAGAGTCGAGCATCTGTCCGTGATTCTGTAGTCGTGACCAAAGTCGATTTTTCAGTGAAAGAAGAGAGAAATGAGAAAGGCAGTTTCTTCTTCGATCGCGATATTTCTAACGCGAAAAAAATATTCCTATCACCAAAGTAATCATTTCCATATCGTACAACAAATTTCTTGACCCAAGGAATTTTTTTGGTTCCAAATCACTCAAAAAGCAAATCAAAATTTCATTTTTTTTTTAATTTTCTTTTTCCCCCGCAATAATTCATTTTCTTTATTATTCGGAAAACACTAAAAATATCTTTGATGGTCGAGGCATGTAAAATCAAACATCAAGTGCTTATAAACAGTCAGAAGCTCGAAAAAGCGGTTTTCTGCAAAGAAATTTTAATTTTTTAACTTAAAAATTTATATGCATATTTTTCTAACTTTTGACTTTATTTTCAAAATTTTCTTTTTAAAAAATAATTATTCTTGAAGGCGCTGTGGCTGATCTCCGGGACGTCCTCTATAAAAAGGCGTCTTGCGGTGAGCACGATATCTCTGAATTTGATCATCCAAAATAAAAAAATAAAAAAATATTTCGTTAATATAAGTTATAATCTAGTATTTGATCGAAGGAATAAGCAAAATATCATTTTTAAACAAAATTGCGGCTTTAAAAAAAACATTTCGTTTTCGATAAAAAATTTTAGCCTTAAATTGTTTATAAAATTGAAAATATTTATCGGTAAAAAAAACCTTTTATTAATTACTAACAAATATAATTATAAAGCTTGTGTACAAATCTGCCAGAGGTCGATCTCAATATAACAATCTGCCGAGATTCTAAAAAAAAAAAAAATATCGAGAAACTGCAAAAAACATTCAAAACACCGAGAAGAAAATATACAGTAGTCGTATCGTATACGTGCAAGAGTATACTTTTTTATTTTAAATCAAGTCTAATAAAATTCCAAAGTTAAAAAAAAAAATTTCCATGATGTTTAAATGGGAAATAAAAATTTGCGATGAGGGACCTCTTAATTTAAATATAGCAGAGGCTTGCAGAGGGTTTTTTTGAGATGCCAAACAATACATTTTTCATTATATCGAAGAAAAAAAAAATTAGTCATTTTATTTGACCCACCCTAGTATACATGCCATCTCTCATACAAAACGCCATCTCTCCGATTCTTCTACCAATCCCCCCCACTCCCGTTGTAGCAATGACAACGACGACGATGAAGAATCATGCAATTAAGGCGCCGAACATAGAAAAAAATATTCCACACTATCACCAGCTTTTTTCCACCGAGCTACGAATACGCGATATTTTTTAGCTCTCGATTCCTAAAGAAAGAAAGATCACGTTTACCGAGAATTCGCCTCGGGTTGGACGCCAAAAACGAAAAACATGATTTTTTCCAGAAACGATCGTTGCTACGGTCGCGCGAAGCAAGTACCCTACGGTCGCAAGAAGCGAGTACCTCGCGAGAAAAATATAAAAAGATGGCGAAGGGAAAAAAATTTGCGCGGCGCATGCGCGCCCATCACCCAACGTGGCCGGTACATGTGCACAGTAACTGCCACATTAAATCGAATCTCGATATTTTCCACTCATTTATCGCAATATTTTTTTTCACTCACCGCTCGCCATATTTTTGTTTCGCCTCGACGCACGTTTCTGACTCCGTGCTGAATGTTTTTGGGTTTTCGCGAACGAGCGACGCGAAAATGGCGCGCGAGGCCGAGCAAACTCACAAAAAACCTCATCGACTCGCAACGACGACGATTCATCGATGAATTATTTTTTCGTAGCACCGAACGCTCCGCCACGAATATTTTCACCGCGAATTTGAAACACACGGAGCTCGAGAATTAGCGAAAGACAATAAATTTACCGAGACGCGTTCAACAAGCACGCCGTTATCGAACAAGCACGCCGTTATCGAACAAGATCCACGGACGAGAGAGAATGAGAGGGCGGGAGTCCGGGAGTGGGAGTAGCGGCTGGAGCGGGATCCAGTGAGAAGGAGAGAGAGAGAAAGAAAGAGAGAGCGACTCTCAAAATGCGACCGCAACGCCATCTCGGTCTTCGTTTCTCTAATCTCTATTCGTCGCGCGTCGCTTTCGCCCACTTCCCTCTCTCCTGCCGCTGCCGGGCGCTGTTCTATCGGCCGCACTCTCGTCCGTGGATCCAGTTCGACAACAACGTACTTCTTCCGCGTTTTCCGGGTAAATGTTTTGTTTTTAATCGCTTCTGAGCTCTGACGAGAAACAAAGATGTCGCGAACGATGAGTGAACATTTTTTTTTGATAGTGAAAAATCAAAGTACTTTGTCGGGGTGTTCGTTAAAATATTGTGATAAGTAAATGAAAAACATCGAGATCAAATTTAGTGTGGCGTCAACTATCCATATATACATATGTATAATGTTATTGAGAACGACCGCTGGCAGATTCGTAGTGTTTTCGAGACTTCGTTCTCTCTCTTACCCATACGCATCACGCGCGCGTGTGGCGAGTTGCCTTCTCTCTCTCGCTCCCTGGTTCCCCCTCCGGCCGCTCCCCCACGCGGCGCGCTCTAATTCAGTCTCGTCCGTGAATCTCGTACGATGACAACCTGCCTGTTGATCGCGTCTCGGTAAATTCATTGTTTTTCGTTAATTCTTGAGCTCCGTCTGTTTCAAAATCCCGGTGAAAATGTTCGTGGGGCAGCGTTCGGTGCTTCGAAAGAATAATTCGTCGATGAATCGTCGTCGTTGCGAGTCGATGAGGTTTTTTGCGAGTTTGCTTGACCTCGCGCGCCATTGTCGCGTTGCTCGTTCGCGAGGACTCAAAACATTTAGGACGGAGTCAGAAACATGCGTCGAGGCGAAACAACAATATGGCGAGCGGTGAGTGAAAAAAAAATATCGCGATAAATAAGTGAAAAATATCGAGATTAGATTTAATGTGGCATTTGCTGTGCACGTGTACCGGCCGCGTTGGGTGGTAGGCGCGCATGCGCCGCGTAACTTTTTTCCCTCCGCCATCTTTTCTGTTTCTCTCGCGAGGTACTCGCTTCGCGCGACCGTAGAGTACTTGCTTCACGCGACCGTAGCGACGATCGTTTCTCGAAAAAAATCGTGTTTTTCGTTTTTGGTGTTTGACGCGAGGTAAATTCTCGATAAACGTGATCATTCTTTCTTTAGGAATCGAGGGCTAAAAAAAATATCGCGTATTCGGAGCTCGGTGAAAAAAAAGCTGGTGGTAGTGTGGAATATTTTTTTCTATGTTCGGCGCCTTGCACGATTCTTCATCGTCATCGTTGTTGTTGCTGCAACGAGAGTGGGGGGAATTGGTAGGAGAAATTCTGGAGAATCGGAGAGATGGCGTGGGAGGTGGGGATTTAAGTTTAAAAATTTATAAATCGTAAAAAAAGCACCAAATTAATTTGGAAAAATTCCGATTGTTACAAGTTCTTCGTTCAGGTGAATTTGGAGGGTTTTCTTTATGAAAAATAATATCTGCTGTTGGGTGAACTCTCTTAATTTCTATATTTTTAACGAAAAAGTCCTCACAACTCACCGGAAGTCATCGTAAACTAATTTAACAAACGGCATTTAAAAGAGGAAGAATTCGGTTTCTTTTCCAGTTTTTTGAATTATCTTTACAATTTGTTATCAGATTTGCAATCTATTTTGAAAACAACTGTTTTTTGCCCTTCTCCCCCTGTCTTCAGGTGCACCCATCTTCTAGAGGAGCTTTTTTTTAAATTTATTTTTACGATTGGATTCATAAAGGAGAAAGTCTTAGCTTCAATTTCTCTTTTTTTAAATTTGAGTAATTTTTTTTCCAAAGTTACTTTGTTTTTTTGTGAAAAAAGAGGAAATTTGAAAAATCCTGTGAAACACGAAAACAAAGAAGATTCATGAAAAACTTTATGATAGCAAAAAGTTGCGTCTGTTTTCGTTGAGTTCAGAGGAATTTTTTCAGATTTTGTTTCCAACCTTTTTTTCTCATTTTCTGGGTCGGAGCTCGTCAGATCATTCAATTACCATAACTCGAGAATATGGGATTACGTATTAATAAAATTTCAAGAGGGGAAAATACTTTATTTTACCATTTTCAACACATTGGAAAAAAAATTTGGAAAAAAAATCGGAAAAAATTCCTCTGAACTCAACGAAAACGGACGCAACTTTTTGCTATCATAAATTTTTTTATTAATCCTCTTTGTTTTCGTGTTATACGGGATTTTTTAAATTTCCTCTTGTTTCACAAAAAACAAAATAACTTTGGAAAAAAAAATCGCTCAAAGTTTAAAAAAAAAGGAAATTAAAGCTCAAACTTTCCGCTTTGAATACAATAGTAAAAATGTATGAAAAAAAAAAATTCTCTAGAAGATGGGTGCACCTGAAGAGAGGGGGAAAAAGGCGAAAAACAGTTGTTTTCAAAATAGAGGCCGAATCTAAAAACAAATTGTAAAAATAATTTAAAATACAGGAAATGGAGCCGAATCCTTCCTCTTTAAAATGCAATGCAATGCATGAAGAAATAATAAAAATTAGTCCTTTTCAAGCAAGAAGAGACGGTAAAACTGCCAAAACAATTTCATTCTTATACGAGAAACCCACTTTTTGAATTTTATAAATTCATAAATAGAAAAATCCTCGATGAGGGATGACTGTAGAAAAAGAAGTGAGGAAGAGAAAAAGAATAAGAAAATCACTCTCCAAGAAGCTTAAGGATGATAAGCGTGAAAAAATTTTCATCGTATCCTCGATCCAAGAGAGAAATGTAGGCGTTTCCGTAAAAGTGTTTTGCAATGCTTATGCATTATGTGTGTTCGTTCAACGGAACGTGGGAACCGCGAGAAGATACCTTCATGTAGAGCAAACCGCACTGATTTAATTACCTACATAGTTGGGTATACATATATATATTAGGGTGGGTCAAATAAAATGACTAATTTTTTTTACCTCGATATAATGAAAAATGCATTGTTTGGCATCTCAAAAAAACCCTCTGCAAGTATTAGCCCTTCATATTTAAATCAAGAGTTCCCTCATCGCAAATTTTTATTTCCCATTTAAATAACAGGAATTTTTTTTTGAACTTTGGTATTTTATTAGATTTTAACCATTGAGGTTAGGAGAGTTTTTTAGCACATTTTCGTAGAACATTTGATGCACTACAAAAAAGCTCTCTTGTGTTTAATCGATAAAACTAACCGTTCAAAACGAGGTAAGTAGAATCCAGAGCTAATTATCACCGATTATTTTTCGAACGGTTAGTTTTATCGATTAGACACAAGAGAGTTTTTTTGTAGAGCATCAAATGTTTTACGAAAATGTGCTAAAAAACTCTCCTAACCTCAACGGTTAAAGTCTAATAAGATTCCAAAGTTAAAAAAAAAATTCCTATGTTATTTAAATGGGAAATAAAAATTTGCGATGAGGGACCTCTTAATTTACATATGAAGGGCTTATACTTGTAGAGGGTTTTTTTGAGATGCCAAACAACACATTTTTCATGATATCCAGGAAAAAAAAATTAGTCATTTTATTTGACCCACCCTAATATGTATATAGATATATATAGCGAATATATAAAACATATGTGGGTCTGCTAGAGGTGCATAATACATAGATATACCGGTCGGATATAAGGGAGAGGAGGACACGAGGAAAAGGTTAGCAGGATCAAGGACGAGTTCGAGAACTCTGAGAGTAGTCTAATAATCCTTAGGCTAAAGGACTTGAATAAGAGCTTCAAAAATCCTTATTTAAAAAATCCGTGCCCAAAATATCTCGCAAATTCGATATAGGATCCTCGTTCCAGTCGTTTTCTGAATGGCTAATTTAAAGGACAAAAGTAGCAGTTCTATGAACAACTTTAAGTAGTTTACCAAAGTCTGCCAAACGGTGAAGTGAAAAAAAATCAATTACTGGCAAGTTAATTGGCAATTCAATTGTAATAACTAATCTTGTCCAAAGTATGGTTACTTTGTCTGAAATATTTTTACTGAATAACTTTAACTTACTTTGGTTTGACTGGTTTTTAAATTTCTTTTTTGTACGGGAAGGTTGATGTGACTGAACTTAGAAAATGCCGTTTGGTTCATCCCGATAACTCAGTTTTTTTTAGAATTGAGAGCATTTTGAAAATCGCCGAAAAAAATGGAAAGGCCTCAAAAATTTGTGAAAATGGACGGTCAAACTTTAAAAAATCTGCCAAAAATTGAAAAATGATCAGAATTCAGAATTGGAGGAATCAAGCGCGGTTTTGAAGCTATAACGGTCGCGAAGAGAATGAGCTTACAGAGAAACCGAAGTTTCATTTGGAAAAAAAATCTCAGCGATTTGACTAAAGCGATTCAATTTTGGCCAAAATGCGAAATAAAAATTGATTTTTTTTTCTGTCTTATATCGATGTATTTTTCTTACTGAACACGAATTGACTAATAATTTCTGCAAAAACTCAAAATTTGCATGAATTTTCATTTAAAAACACATTTTTTCCAGATTTTCCTTGCTTTTTTTCAAGAATAAATTTATTTTCGACAAAAACTCTGCGTGATTTGCAATTCGGTTTTAAAAAATTTGAATTTGAAAATTTTAAAAAAATATTCACCACTGGAAATTGGGAGGGAAAGAAAAAACGTCGAGAACTTTCAGTTTCCCGACAAAAAAGGTTAATGAGGTTTTTGTTCCACGCTACAATTAATAAGTTATGCTGAAAATCGAAAAATGCAGATGCAGAAATCTTGAAGGCTATAAAATACATTTTTCAATTTTAAGGAATTTTTCAAATTTAATTAATTTAAATTCATTTCTTAACTTGATGGAATATATGTGGTATTCCAGCCCAAGTGTGTAAACCCGTGACTCTGACCCTCTTGGATTTATTTGATTTTTTTTTCATATGATCGCATTGAGTCTAAAATACACCCTCATAATTTTTTTAGATTTTTCCAAACATCCCTTATTTCGAAAAAAAATGTTTTGAAAATAAAAACACCATTTTATAAAAATCTTAAAAAATTCTGAAAAAACCGTGATAATATATAAAAATTTTCGAGCTATCACCCGTAGTGGGCAGATTTTTTTTCTGTGTTTTACAAGCTATATTAACGATCTCAAAATTCCAAAAAATTCTCAAATAGCTCACCTTGAGAATTTTTTGGAATTTTGAGAACGTTTATAATTTGTAAAACACAGAAAAAAAAATCTGCTCACTACGGGTGCTTGAATATTATCACGGTTTTTTCAGAATTTTTTTAGATTTAAAAAAAATGGCGTTTAAAAAAAATTTTTTTTTTTTTAAATACAATACGAAAAACAGACAAAAAATCTGCCCACCACGAGTGATGGCTTGAAATTTTTTATATATTATCACGGTTTTTTCAGAATGTTTTAGATTTAAAAAAATGGCGTTTTTGTCAAAATTTTTTTTTCTCAAATAAGGGATGTTTGGAAGAATCTAAAAAAATGATGAGGGTATATTTTAGACTCAATGCGATCATCTGAAAAAAAATCAAATAAATCCGAGAGGGTCAAGGTCACGGGTTTACACACTTGGGCTGGAATACCTCATATTCATTGACAAAAGTAAATTGATTTTACACGAAATGCCCCTTATATCAGTAGTAGTGCATGCTGTAAGCTCATGCTGTTCGCCAGTGATGCATCTCGCCTGTCAGTCCGACCATTGTGAAAGAGACAGAGATATATATATATATATATATATATATATATATATATAAATATATATATATAGAAAAAAAATAAAGAATGGTGAACCGCTTCTGCTGCGCTGTGTGTTTCGTACGTCAACCCCCGGGATAGAAGAATACGCATTAATTTATATCTGCATACGTCGGGTATTGTTATGATAATGACCACGAGCTACGAGCTCTCTTCGGTCCGACGTCGTGTCGTTGTCGTTCTTACCAGAGTTTCGTATAGTTTCAATATATATATATATATATATATATATATATATAGATATATATGGATAGATGTATAAATGAATATTGTGGACCAGCTTTTCTGGTACGAGATTTTCTTCTCTTGAAAATTAATCTCGAAATTCTCCGAGGACTCCCGACTCGAAAAATTCGTTCATATTTTTTTTTCATCCCTTAAGGGTTTTTATTCCATCAAAAAATCGAAAATATAAAAAATGATTGAAATAAATTTTTTTAAAAATATCAAGTCGCGGTAGCGACGCGAGACAAGTTCCCTACCTTATCGACATGTCTATCAAGAAGCTCCCAAGACTTTTTTTATGTGAACAACCCTGCTTAAATACAGAAGTATATCTATATAGAAAATCGTACTTGCTGGATGAGTTATTAATTATATTAATTATGGAGTTTGGGTTCTATTATTTACTTTGAAAAATATAAATTTTCCACTATAAAACTTGAATTCTGTTTCATGTGATTCAAACTGGGATTGGGATTTTCCATGAATTTTCATTTTCCTCGGTAAGTCACAAAGTCGGTTGGGGCAGCGCCTTAATTCGAAAATAATGTTTGGGAAAGCGAAAAAAAAGGTAATTTAAAAGTGATTAAAAGGGATTTTGAGCGATTGAAAAATTAAACTCACCCTCTTGCGGGTGCTGGGCGATGGCAACGCTCGCGTTGGGATTGCGTATGCGTGACCGCGCGTTGTCCGTTAAAATATGCGGCAGGAAAAATCTACCTGGGAAAATCGGGATAGCATCCACTTTCTTGCAAGCGCCATGAAAAAGAAAAAAAATTGTATGGGCGCGAGAGAGAGAGCGAGAAAATGACCCCGGGAGAAACCGCGAGGAAAACGATACATTTTTATATGGCCGATTCGCTGGAATATATTTCTTTCATGCAGTCAAAATAATTGATAAAATAATAGAGACCGAATAATGAAAATAATTTAAAAAATTTCACATTTAAAAATCTCATCTTTCCAATAGAAATAATTAAATAATCTTTCCAATACCAGTAATTTTAAAATATCTAAGGCTTTAGTAAAAAAAAATCGCTGAAAAATAATTCCTTTAATTTTTTTAAGGACCTTTTAAGATTGAGCTCGGATTGGCGATATTTTTTTTTTTGAAAGTTCAATGTTTTTTACACGAGAAGACATTTTTTGTGTTTAATTATAACCGTCTTCAGTGGTAGTCAAAAATGATTCCTACAATCGAAATTTTATAATCAAAAAACAATTTTTTAAACCTATTGAATAGAAGTATTACAATGAATTCTGATGAAAAAGCTATTCTGGAGAGTTGCAGGGAAGCTTCCCGATCCCACTGAAATTAGGAAATTTTTGCAATCTATTAAGGCGGTATTCTGGTCTAAAGACATACATTTTGAGCGTTTTTTCGAGCTCGATAAAAAAAAACGAAAAATATTTTCACCATTCTTTTTTTTTTTACAACATACTTATCAATATTTCTACAATAAACAAAAACGTTTTCGAGAAAAAAAAATTAAATAAGTTAAATTAACAAAAAAATTATATAAGTTAAATTAAATAAGCTGGTAAAGTTGGGGGTAAAAAAAGTGTGCTGGCTGACGTGATTGCAACTTTTGAGTCATCCGATATAAAATAAAAATAAAAAATCTTAATTAGTAAGAGTGTAATTATAGCTTCTACCTCAGAAATAACGACCAAAAAAATCGCAAAATTGTGGCTGTCTGAACAAAAAAAGGCGGTTTTCGACCCTTTTTTTAATAGTTTTTAATTTTTTTGAAGTCATACCTGAAAATGGCTGGATCTTTTAAGATTAGTACAAGGTATCATATAAAAAAAAATTAAACCAAATATAAAATATGGAACTTGGATTTTTACGATTTTTGAACATTCAAAATTCTCAAAATTCATCATTTTTCAACATTTTTTTTCGGAATATTTTTTTTTTTTCGTAGCCCCCAGTATACTCTTTAAAACTAATACAGAACGATTTTTCGTAACTATAATAGTTTTCAAGATATTTAAAAAATCAGATTTGAAAAATTGTGAAATTTTAAATTTTGCATGACTTTCGAAAAAAAAATTTCAATTTTTTTTCCTTTGGTAGAACTTTGTTTTATTGAAAACGAAAACTTCTGACCAAATTTCATCGAAATTGAAAGGGGTCGATTCCAACTCTTGGTCGATTTGACATGGAATGACCGATATATTTATTTTATTTATTAACTGTTGAAATATAACTGATTTTGCCATATTCAACTTTACATTTGTTAACAGTTAACAAATCCTGGTACATTGTTTTCTCCATGTAGTCCGATTTGCTCTGACGCTATAACTCCGTAAATTATTGGAATTTAATCATTTCTTTTCAAGGATATATTCTTAGAGGTATAAACTTTAAAAATATAAGAAATTTTTTTTTTTAAATTCTCGACCAGAATACGTCCTTGAATAGAAGTTTTACGCCTCTTTTGGGTATTTCAATGTTTCCCGATGGAAAAGCTATACTGATTAATTGCAGAGAAGCTTCTAGATTCCACTGACATTCGTATTTTGAAGAATCAGTGATATTAGTGCACTTTTCATATGTATATGGGGCATTCCATACCAATTCGACCTGGGTCTGACCCTCGACCTCTCAAATCTGGTTCCCGATTTTTCCTATCATTACTCTCACTCTATCGAGCAATCACCATTTTGTTTTCAGATTTTTCAAAATAAATTTGAGCGCGTCATGAATTTTTGAATTTTTTTTTTGAACAAAATCTGAAAAAATTCCCAAAAAAACAGTGTCAGATATAAAAAATGTTAGTGTAAAATTCATAATGTCTGGGCTTTTGCTTCAACCCGTTTTTTAGTTTTTTGAGAAAAAAAAAATGAAAAAATAACAGCTCAAAAAGCTAAACAAGCTCAAAAAGCTAAAAAACGGGTTGAAGCAAATTTACACAAACATTTTTTATATCTGACACTGAATTTTTGGGCATTTTTCCAGATTTTTCGATTACGGCCATCGAGGTGTTCAAAAAAGAAATTCAAAAATTCATGACGCGCTCAAATTTATTTTGAAAAATCTGAAAAAAAATGTAATTGCTTGATAGAGTGAGAGTAATTATAGGAAAAATCGGAAACCAGATTTGCGGGGTCGAGAGTCAGACCCAGGTCGAATTGGTATGGAATGCCCCATATATGTAGGCGCCGATTCACAGCTTGCACTTTGCTGGAAAAAGTCGTGACCGCGCTCAGGGTGCAGCACAGGTCTTGCACGCATGACGCCGGACGCGGTGCGCAACGCACATATCGTCCATTTTCTCTCAGCATAAATGCACGCACACACACACATGTGAGAATAGAATCTAATTTACCCTTGCGAACACCCCGTATTAAACATTTATAGTGTGTTTATACATTCTGATGATAATTGCCGTGCGGTAAAGAGAGAAAAAAAAATGCCAAGTAGCTATTATAGGCCACGGGTATTACGGGAATAATGAGACATTATATGTACGACAGTTGGGACGAGAAAAAAAAATTACATATTTGCGGTTAACTGAAAAGTGTAGCACGTTCATTTTGGAGGGAAATGCGATAATTCATGTAAATTAATAATGAGCGACACAAAATTGCAAATATTCTTGGAAAAAAATGATGAATTCGTCATGGATTTTTCATTCAATTTCAATATAATTTAATTTGAGAATGATGAAAAAACATTATTATGAACAAAAAACGTTTAAGGATGCGTTGAGTCCCAAATCGCAAATAATGAGAAAATTCTGAAAATTTGGTATGTTTTTGGATGAATTATTTAAGAGGTCGTGTAAAAATTTCACGACGATTAGGAAGCTCGTTATCGAACAATTAACATTAACAAATAAAATTAAATTAAATGTAGTCTTATGGAAACTTTGCGAAAAGTTTTTTTTTGACCTCTCAATTTTTTAATGTCTACACTATATTGAAAGCAACGGAAACAAAACGAAGTTTATTGATAAATATTTTTTTTTATTTGTTTAAAAAATTGTTCTTAACAAAATGTTAATATTTTAATAACGAGCTTCCTAATCGTCGTGAAATTTTTACACGACCTCTTGAATACTTGATACAAAAACATACCAAATTTTCAGAATTTTCTCATCATTTTTCATTTTAACCCTTAAGGAGGTTGAAGTAATGATGATAGAATTCTGAAAATTTAATATGTTTTTACATGAAGTATTCAGGAGGTCGTGTAAAAATTTCACGACGATTAAGAAGCTATTTATTGAACAATTAACATTAAAAGATTTCATAGGGACTCAACATCCTTAATTTAACGCCGAATGATTTCAGAAATGTGTAATTTTCTTTATAGTTAAAAAAATTATTTTCAAAAATTCCTGGTACCAGTGCATCTATTTTGAAGAGAAACTTGACGAATAATTTAAATAAAAGAGGGAATAATATTTCATTCGGGGCTATTGCAAATTATTCTCAGAAAAAAATATCCGAAAATTCATTTGCTATAAATTTTTTATTTCATTTTCATTTGATCCAGAGTTTTTATTTTCTCACGATAATTATGATAAAAAGAATCATCCACATTAATGGTTTACACAATTTTTTTACCGATAATAAAATTTTTACCGAAAAATTGAAAGTTGATCATTTACTAATTATGACTTTTTTTTTTTAAATAAAAGCATTTTTATAGGCCACCCTTTTTTTGAGATTACTCATTCGTGGAGGATAAAAAATAAAGCATATAAAATTTATTATCAAAAGTAAGTGTTGGTTTCCAAAAATAAAAAAATAAAAAAAATAATAAATTCTGAATGTACCCGCAACTTGATAAAATCTTTATTCACCGGAGATTGTATGGGAGAATTTATGTGTATTGTTTATGCCATGAGGGCTTACTTAGCCGACGGAAAAATCATTTTTCTCTCTCCCAAAGTCCACGAGGTGCGTCGACATCCGTGATAAGGATCAACGTCGTGCAGAACCCTCGAGCAACGTGCAAACGTTTTACCCTCTGTGGCATATGGATGTGATTTTTTTTTTTCGGGGTGTCAATGGGACATTACGAGTGTTGGACATGAGTGTGAAAATCTGGGAGCGTCCGAAAAATGTCGTCAACAACGACTTTATCACGTCGTGTTTATCAAATGCGTCGAGAACGATGAAAATCTTTGTGGTTCTATTTCTTCTCCTGCTGTTCGTTACCCCAAACGAAGTCAATTTTTCAACATTGATATGCGATGTCAGCACGATTTTATTACCCGATAACAGAGCTAGGCAGTACTTGAAAGTACTCGGTGTACTTGCAGGTACTTGAAGTACAGTATTTGCAAGTACAAAGTACTTAAAAAGTACTTCAAGTGTTGTACTTGAATTTTTCAAGTACTTCCTGTACTTGAAGTACTGTGTTTGAAAATTTCAAGTACTTTTCTATACTTGAAGTACTTTTTTCAAGTACAAGTATCAAGTACTTTTGAATGTGTCTTCCTGATGGTTGCATGTGCAGCAAAGCCTTTGAATATAAGTCATTCCATGTCAAATCGACCAATATTTGGAATCGACCCCTTTCAATTTCGATGAAATTTGGTCAGAAGTTTTCTTTTATCATAAAACAAAATTCTAACAAGAGAAAAAAATTAAAATTTTTTTTCGAAAATTCAAAATTCCACCATTTATTCAAGTTTATTTTTTACATATTTCCAAAACTATTATAGTTACGAAAAAATCGTTCTGGGTTCGTCTTAAAGAGTATACTTGGGCTTACGAACAAAAAAATATTCTGAAACAAATTTTTGAAAAATGATGAATTTGAAGAATTTTGAATTTTTTAAAATCGTGAAAATCCACGATCAACATTAAATTTTTGGTTTTATTTTTTTTATATAACACCATGTACTGATATTAAAAGATCCTGAAATTTTCAGAAATGTGTTTTTGTTTTGTTTCAAAAATATGAATTTTTGAATTTTGGTAAAACTCTTTTTTTACCTCTAAGTTAAGTGAAGTTGATCAATCGCGTAATTTTGACTGCTCAAAATTACAAAATTACACAATTGCTCAACTTAAAAAAATTCATATTTTTGAAACAAAAAAAACACCTTTCTGAAAATTTCAGGATCTTTTCAAATCAGTACAAGGTATATTATATTTAAAAAATTGAACAAAAAATTTCACGATTTTCACGATTTTAAAAAATTGAAAATTCTCCCCATTCATCATTTTACAAAAAAAAATTTTTTTTTAATCCTAAGTATACCCTTCACGACGAACCAAACGATTTTTCATAACTATTATAGTTTTCAAGATATTTAGAATAAAAAAATTTAAAAATGGTTAAATTTTGAACTTTGCATAACTTTTGAAAAAAAAATTAATTTTTTTTCTTTGGTAGAACTTGGTTTTATGATAAAAGAAAACTTCTGACTAAATTTCATCGAATTTGAAAGTGGTCGATTCCAACTCTTGGTCGATTTGACATGGAATGAACCAAGTACCAGAATTTACGAGACGTACTCGAAAACTTGGAAAGTACTTGATACTTGAAGTACTTTAAAGTACTTTGCCCAACTCTGCTCGATAATAATTTTTAATTAACTGTTAATATCAATTTAGTGATCAATTCAATTTTTGTTATCTTATAAATTTGATTAATTATCGTAATAGTTATTTTGAATTAATTGAGTTGAATATCAACTGAATTTTTTCGTCAATCAATCAATCAATCAATTTGAAATTTTGCAAAAAAGGGTTCTCAATGTATTTTTAAAGTTAATACATTTTTGTGCATCGATAAATATTTATTTTAAATAAATTATATTAAATTAAGGTTATTTCAAAGGATTGACAATAATTGGAATGAACTTCAATTTCTTCCATTAATTCGAGTATGGTTGCTTTTCTGAAAGTAAATTTTATTTCAATACATTAAGTTAAATTTTAACGATATTCTGTACATAAACTTATGAGATATTTTTTCTATCTCCTTTCGTTGATGTTTACTCGTGGCGCGTTAGTTGATGAACAGTATCCGAGTTATCGTTGTGTTTATACTTTCAGGATAGTAAGTGAGGTGATAATAATATAATGTTTTCTCGACATTATTTATACACACGTTCCACGAGCGTCGTATTTACTTTTTTTTTTTTTTTTTATAAATAAGCTTGTGATAGAAAGTAATTGATTAATCAAACTTGAATAAACTGTTATTGAAGCTTTGATTTCGTCAACTCACATTTTAATGAAAATCTACAAACTTTGGACAAATTTTGTTTGATTTTATCGACATTAAGGGGGAACGCCACTGCGACGGGGCTAAAAATAGCCGATTTTCGGGAATTTTTTTTTGTAAGTAGGGATGATTATTTGAGGATCAGACAAAAAAGCAATTTATTAAGTATATATTCAACGATAACCATACAAATTTTTATTGGAAAATATTACAAATTGACAAAGTTAACATAAACGTAATGACAATATAAAAAAATGACTCCTGGTTTCAGCGATACAGCAATGAAAAATCATCTGAAATAAAACAAACCAAATATTTTTTTAATCTACACAACAGTCATTATCGGGTAGCCATTTTTTAAAAAAAATTTTCACAAAATTGCGCTGATTAAATTTTTTTTTGTTACCATTTTTTTTTTAATTTTCAAAAAGTCTAAAGAAATATTAATTTTTAAAAATTTGACAATCGGCTACGCACAACCTTAGCCAATATGATTACAAAAATATAAATTTTTTTTTTTTAATTTCTAGCCCCAAAGGACTACCTTGCTCTTCCTTTGGATATATCTCAGTCAATTTTTGAGATTTTGAGTTAAAAATTTGTTTACAGATTTTTGAATATACATACTTTAAGAAAATAGAAAAAAATTCGATTTTGTTGACCCGTCGCAGTGGCGTTTCCCCTTAAGCGATCATTTAAATTGATTTTAAATATTAACGAATATAGAAAATTATTTGCGCTTATTAAAGCACACGAATCTTTCATTGCAAGATCATAATGAGAACAAAGAAAATTGTTCGACTGAATTCTTTGGAAAAGCGGAGAAAAAATTATTTAACTATTAAAAAAAGATATTTTTCTTAAATGGAAATGAAGAATAGATAATAAACAAGATAATCGCTAAAAAAATGATCGTCTCGGAGTAAAAATAAAGATCATAATAAATCCTCCCTAATTAATTTTTTTCATTAAGGAAAATCATCCGAAACATCCCTTGAATTCCAACGAGTTTGACGCCCTCGAGTCTCGCAAATCAAGATCCAAAACAAATGTATTTCATCTCAAAACCCTAAAACATTTTTCCCCAAACCTCCAAATGACTCGAAAAAAAAAGTAAAAATCATTGTCCCTAAACAAAAGTAATACAAAAAAGAGGGTACCTCAAACACTCCTCGAATTCAAACGAGCCCTACTAAGAAACTTCACCCCTTTGACTCCCCCAAACTCTATCCCCAAACTCCACTTCCCTCCGCGCAAAAAAACGACCCGAGAGAGGCGTGAAAGTCTCGGGCGAAAAACTTTTTCCGCGTCATTTTCCGTTCGCAGCAGCAACCCTCCCCCCACCCCTGAAATTCCCAAAGCTCTCTCTCTCTCTCTCTCTCTCTCTCTCTCTCTCTCCCTCTCTCTCTCTCTCTCTCTCTCCTTCCACGCGGTTCGTACACACGGGGGTTGCAACAAGATGGCGGGAGCGTCAAGTTGCGCGCGCAGCCCTCGTAATGCTCTCCCTCTCTCTCTCTCTCTCTCTCTCTCTCTCGCTTCGCGCTTTCCTCCCCTCCTGCGGAAAAAAACAGCGTTGCCGTAAACGCTTCTCGCGTGTACACACGCCGTATATGCGCGAAGCAACGGGAGTCATCCCCACTCCGCGATGCGGGCAACCCTCTCTCCCCCCACTCCGCGTCCGCGGCGCAGCGAGCAACCCCCCTCCCCTCGGGAGAATATCCTCGCGCGGCGCTGTGCGGAGATGTCCTGGCTTCCCGCCACCGACGCGCGCATGCGCGCGGCGCCGTCGTCACGCGCACGAGGAGCGCCGAACTTTCCCGAACGAGGCACGAGACGGCGCGCGGCGCTTGAATCGGTCCGCGCGCGGCAGCTGTGCGCTCCTATATCCCGCGGGAGAGTGCGAGCGAGAGAGAGAGAGATAGAGAAAGAGAGAGAAAGAGAGAGAGAGAGGGATGCCCGACGGCCATTCGGGACAAAGAATATACTTCTCTCGCGGAGCGAATACACAGTCACTGTCGTGCGCGGCGAGCACACTCAGCACGGGGCAGCCCGCAACCAAAGGTACACTTTTAACCGAGTGACCGATTGGCTACGTTGTTGTTGTTGTTTGTTTATTTATTTATTTTTCATTATTTTATTTTTTTTTCTTCTTTTAAATCCCGCCGTTCCACGGTTCGAATCCTCGATTCTTCCGCTGGGCGTTTTTATCGTGGCGGGAAAATTTGAAATTTGCGACGAAAAAACAGTGCAAAAGTACGTCGTTCGTATTCGCGATATTCGAAAGAGACGCTTTTTGACGGTGAAAAAGTTTTTGACGGATTTTTGATTGAAAAAAAAACAAAACAAAAAAAAACAACGTGGTGGCGCGCGGGAGTTTCAACGCGTTTTCTCCTGCGCCGCCACCCCCAAAGTTCAAGGGTTCGCGCGTACGGAAAACACCCCCTTAAAAATACCGCAACCCCCTTCGATCGAAATCGTGAATGAAAATTTCGTGATCGTTGACCAGGATACGTGGATTTTTTCCTAGTTTTCGTCGAAAATGAACTGATAATCGGCCGAGAGTCTTGGCGTCGAATTATCGTCGAGAGAGAGAGAGAAAGAGAGAGAGAGAGGGAGAGAGAGAGAGAGAGAGAGCGGTGACACGAGATATGTGCGATATTGCGTGACCATTAATTTAAACGTGAGAGAAAAATCGTGGGAGAAATATTGAATCGGTGAGAAATTTGAAAAAAAAAATTTGTTTGAGAAGTTGAAAAAAAAACAGTGTCCAAAGGTTTTTTTTTGGTTTTTGTGTTTGTGCGTGTTTTTTTTGTAGTTGTGTGCATTTTTTTTGGGTTCTTTATTTTGGAGCTAATATGTTGGTTCTTGTTCTTGATTGAACTTTTTGCGAAAAATTTCGTGATTTATTTATGAGAGAAAGAGAGAGAGAGAGAGGCAAACAGAGGGGCTCGTTTCGTGCATTCACTCTCGCTTTCGTTCGTTTTTCGCGCTGCAACGGCGAAGACAACGACGATGAGAATTCGCGCTCTTCGGCGTCGTTTTTTTCTTCTTTCATTTCTTCTTTTTTTTTTATTCATTTATTTTTTTTTCTCTCGTTCTCCGTTGGTTCGCGTCGTCGCAGCTGCGAGAAAACCGACGAATTCGTTGCGCGAGTCGCGGGTGAAGAATTCTTTGTGCATATGAAGAGAAAATTTTTTGTGAAATTTTTGAAAAATTGTGCTCCGAAAAAAAAAAATGAATCGACCCCAACGTCGAAGGGTTTCAGTGAGATTTTCCCTTTTGACGAGAATATTGTGAATGCTCCGATGAATAATGCTCCGATCGAGGAAATACAGAAATGGCCTTTTTTTCTTTATTCTTCTCCGGGTCGAAATAAATGCCGCGAGGTTTTCGCTCGGACCTTGGAATTTATTCGCGGCGAGAAGTTCCATGGAATTATTTCTCCGGCGACAGGAATGCTCGGAAATTATTTTGTCTGCGCGATGCATGCTCCGAATTTCCTTTTCTTTCTTCCCCTGTGAAGGAAATATTTTAGACACGCCGAGTAACTTTGTAGAAAATTTTAAAATTATGCTCCAAAAAGTTGCCTGGAGATTAGGAGGGATTCGCAAAAAATTTGGAAATTTTTATCGACGGTTTATGATAGTTATTTTTGATCCGGAACTGTCCGTTAATTTTTGGGAAGTAATTGAAAATTTTTTGGAATTTCACTTGCATATCGCTAATAATATTTTTTAACGCAAGATTGTTCACCAAAATGCCGGGAAAAAGTTTTAAAAAGCGTGTACTTGAAGTTTCGAACGTTGAACGAAAAATCGACAAATTTATTTATTTTTTAATTGAAAGATGTTTGAAGAATTATTTTTAAAGTGTTGAAGGGCCTTAAAACTGTCTCTTAAAATAATAAATTATTTGATTTTCCGTTCATTTGAACGTTTGGAACTTCAAGTCCATTAAAAAGCTTCTAAATCTATTCTAAGCTCGCGTAAACGTTTGGCCGTAGTTTTTTCCTTATTTGCTACGAAAATGCTCTTAAATCGAGCGGGAATTATTGGAGTCCTTACAAATTGTTGAAAAATCAATTCAAAATCAATTGTTTCTCAGGTAAAGTCAAGTCTTCTATAAACTAGGAGCAGAAAAGTCAATCCTTTGGTCCAAAAAATAATTCAAAATGGCGCAGAGTCCCTCAAAAAAACAGCTCCGATGAATTTGAGCTAAAAAAATTCGTCCATCGTTTAAAAAACTTCCATAATGGAGCAGAACTCCCTCGAATGCTACGACGTAGTCCCAAAATCGATTAAGGATGTTGAGTCCCAAATCGCAAATGATGAGAAAATTCTGAAAATTTGGTATGTTTTTGGATGAATTATTTAAGAGGTCGTGTAAAAATTTCACGACGATTAGGAAACTCGTTATCGAACAATTAACATTAACAAATTAAATTCAATTAAACGTAGTCTCATGGAAACTGATATAACTTTGCGATAAGTTTTTTTGTTGACCTCTAAATTTTTTAATATCTATACAATATTGAAAGCAACGGAAACAAAACGAAGTTTATTGATAAATATTTTTTTAATTTGTTTAAAAAATTGTTCTTAACAAAATGTTAATATTTTAATAACGAGCTTTCTAATCGTCGTGAAATTTTTACACGACCTCTTAAATACTTCATACAAAAACATACCAAATTTTCAGGGTTTTCTTATAATTTTTCATTTTAACCCTTGAGGAGGTTGAAGTAATGATGATAGAATTCTGAAGATTTAATATGTTCTTACATGAAGTATTCAGGAGGTCGTGTAAAAATTTCACGACGATTAAGAAGCTATTTATTGAACAATTAACATTAAAAGATTTCATAGGGACTCAACATCCTTAAACCGCTCTCGAGGGCAATTCCGTTTCGAAAATGATATTCCTCAAAAGTGAGGCAAAAAATTGTTCAAAAATTATTAAAAAACCTGGTGTGCATTTCCACGCTCAAATTTCCCGGATATATCTGCATCGATGGTCGTCGATGTAAGGGAAAAAAAAATAGATCGATATTTTATTTTCGTCGGAAATAGAGCGTCTTGGAGTTTGACCGGAAGTTCCGGTCGTCTCGAACGAAGGTCGAGGCGGAGTTTTCTCGAGTACGCGAAGCATGTGCTCTCGTATACTACGCGGAAGTTCCTCGAGGGCCCTCCCTGCCCACCCTCGTATCCGTCATGTATACATACACCTATATGTAGGTATTTATATATATATATATATATATATATATATATATAATATATAGATATATATATTATATGTATACATGGATACATAGTCTGCGGAGGAAGCAACGAGCGTTTTTCGCCACGCTCGACTCACTCCCGTTTGCGAGTCACAGACACGAAAAATACTCACGAATAGACGCACATACACTCGTGTAAGAACCGCCAAACGATTCGCAGGTGTTTCGCGTTAATTCGTGACATTTTTAGGAGGGTCAATCTCCGATTGTCTCTGCCCACCGTTGTAATTTCGTCCGCCTGAAAACACGTTTACATCGGTGAGCTCACACTTTGCATTCTTATAAAATCTCAAATCTTAAATTTTGCTTTCAACAAATCGTACGAATTCGGAACATTTCTTTTTCTTTTATAGATTCTCCCTTGAGAATTTCCAACGTACACTATTCTAAAATGCAAAAATCAAATTTCAACTCTAATATCGAATCTTAAATTTTGCTTTCTACAGATCATACAAATTTTGAACATTTCTTCTTCTTTTATAGATTCCTACTTGAGAATTCTCAACAAACACTATTCTAAAATGCAAAAATCAAATTTCAACTCAATTCTCAAATCTTAAATGTTGCTTTCAACAAATCGTACAAATTTGGAACATTTCTTCTTCTTTTATAGATTCTCACTTGAGAATTTCCAACATACGCTATTCTAAAATGCAAAAATGAATTTTCAACTTCATTCTCAAATTTTAAATTTGGCTTTCAACAAATCGTACAAATTTGGAACATTTCTTCTTCTTTTATAGATTCTCACTTGAGAATTTCCCACATACGCTATTCTAAAATGCAAAAATCAATTTTCAATTTAATTCTCAAATCTTAAATTTTGCTTTCAACAAATCATACAAATTTGGAACATTTCTTCTTCTTTTATAGATTCTCACTTGAGAATTTCCAACATACGCTATTCTAAAATGCAAAAATCAATTCTCAATTAAATTCTCAAATCTTAAATTTTGCTTTCAACAAATCATACAAATTTGGAACATTTCTTCTTCTTTTAGATTCTTACATGAGAATTTCCAACAGACACTATTCTAAAATGGAAAAAACAATTTTCAACCCTTAACGCTCAGTCAGGAGAATTTTGCGAATTTTTTTTTCTTTGAAAATGGTTTTTATATTTTTTAAAAAAGATCGGTATTTTGAGAAGTAACATAGGAGGAATATTCGGTAATTTTTGGGTGTAAAAATATGATTATAATAGAGTTGCGGCTCATATTTTGGAAATACTTTTCAAACAATTTTCTTGCTCTGAGCAATGCGATTTGGAATCAGGGCGTTGAAAATATTAAAAAAAAACTAATCTCGTTAGAATATTTGTTTATCTTGTGATTGACCAATGAAATTTCTGAAACATTGAATTGAAACAAGATGACGGGTATTTGGAATGAAAGTCTTGATTTTTGGGGAAAAAATGAGCATTTTTCATTTATCGCATCGAAAATTTAATTCGGACTAAAAATTTTGTTCGAAATCAGGCTTTTTTTTTTGAGAAATTGGGCTGTATTTTGAGAAATCAGGCTGTATTTTCAGAAATTCGGCTGTATTTTGAGAAATCAGGTATTTGAGAAATCAGATATTTGAGAAATCAGACTGTATTTTCCAGAAATTGGGCTGTACTTTGAGAAATCAGGTAATTGAGAATTCAGGCTGTATTTTCAGAAATTGGGTTGTATTTTGAGAAATCAGGCTGTATTTTCAGAAATTGGGCTGTATTTTGAGAAATCAGGCTGTATTTAGAGAAATCAGGCTGTATGTTGAGAAATTAGGTAATTGAGAAATCAGGCTGTATTTGGAGAAATCAGGCTGTATGTTGAGAAATTGGGCTGTATTTTCAGAAATTAGGTAATTGAGAAATCAGGCTGTATTTTCAGAAATTGAGCTATATTTTGAGAAATCAGGTATCTGAGAAATCAGGCTATATTTTCAGAACCAGCTCTGAAAACAAAAAAACAAAAACCGTGTCGATTTTTTTTGTCTCCTCCCTTTCACGTTTTTTCTCCCCAAAATTATTGGACGTTCGAATATGCTGCTAGAGCAAAATTTCAAATTCGGCCCTGTGCACTGTTCGTCGGCTCGTATGTGTTCGAGGCTTTCAGAAGATTTCGTTCGAGAACCGATCTTTTCGAGGGCACACGGCGAGAGAGAAAGAGAAAGAGAGAAAAAGAGAGAGAGAGAGAGAGAGAGAGAGAGAGAGAGAGAGAGAGAGGGAGAACCGCGAGCGCAGAAAGCTGAACAGAGCAGAGGACGAAGAGGGGGTGGATCAACCACACACATATATATATCACATTTTATATGTATGTATGTATATATATGTATAAACATGGCGAATGGTCTCGCTCGAGCGCGAGAACAACGGGCGCCGAAGAGAGCGAGAGAGAGAGGGAGAGAGAGGCGAAAAAAGTGAAAAAAAGAGAGAGAAAGAGAAAGAGAGATTTACGGGCGCGCACCGGTCCCTCGGGTACCCTTTCTTATTTTTTATTGCAGTTATCGCCCGCCGCCCCGGAATCGGCACGCGGGGCCACAGTCTGCCGATCTCTCTCTCTCTCTCTCTCTCTCCATTTTTTCTTTTCTCTTTCACTCTCTCTCGCTCTCTTTCTCTCACATTCTGTTTCGTTGGTCCAAGAGCACATCGCGAGAACGGGCAAGAGAGAGCCGCCACAGTTTCGCGAAATCTCGTGAGAGAGTCTGCACAAGAGACTCGTTGGTAGGAGACCCGCGGGTTAAAGTTTTCGTCTCCTTCTTTCTCTCTCCCCCCCCTCTCTCTCTTTCTCTGGCTCTCCGCCGCTCTCTTTCCCTCTTTTGCGGAGTTTGATCGGTTCCGATCGCAGAGATACATCGTTGTCGCGGTTGTCGTCGGGTTTTCGCGTCTTCGTCGTCGTCGTCGTCGTCGTCGTCGTCGAAACAAGCACTCTCTCTCGTTTTGCCCTTGATCGTTCACGAAGCACCTCGAGATACGTAAAAAGTACGCGGCGCGATTCATCTGCCAGCGTTACACGCTATTTTTGCATTTGCCGTTCTGAATGTATGCAATCCCGAGTTATTTTGATGATTTCACGTAAAAAAAAATGGCATTTTCTCTGCGTTGCTCGATAGCGATGGAGGCGTTGAAAAAAGTTTGTTTATTCGTGATTTACAGACGGTTTGGAGGGATTTAACGTTACAAATGCTCTTTCGAACGTTTTTAAGATCGCCAGCATTCGATATAATGCAAAAGTGTTTTTCGAAGGATCCATAAACTGTTTGGATGCAAAAGACGTTCAGTGTGAGCCTTTCGAAACCCTTAAGCATCGAAATACGTCAGCCTTCAATTAGTCTCAAGCTTGCCCGTAATCGTTCTATCGCTAAATTTTATATTTAACCAACATGATTCGGATGAAAGTCACCTTCCAAACATCCCTAAACTCATCAACAATCAATATATGGGGTATTCCACGGGTAGCGGGACAGGTTTTGGCCGCGGCTCTCAAAATTTTTCGTCCATCAATATATCGTCTTCTTACATCATATAAAAACATTTCCATGTAGTTATGGACCCCAATTGAGTCTGGGTTTTTGTTGAGTTCTGATCGAAAAATAAAAAAATAATATATTTAACGTACCTTTATTTGTGTGTCTCTTAAGTGTCGATACAGCAGAAGTAAAATCTGACCCGTGCTTTTTAACTGGGAAAAAGCTCTCTTTTCAATAAAGCGAATGGAATATCAATCCGATATGTAAAAAAAATTGACAGCCAAAAAACTGAGAAAAAAATAATTTTTATTTTTTTTCGGTCTTTAGGGTCTACTGAATTTTACCAAAAATTTTACTGAACATTGTTCAACATGGTAGAAACGTACGGTAAACTTTTCAGCTTGCCTCTATTTTTTGTTCACTGGCAACAAAATTAATAAGTTTTGTCTCGAACGAGTTCCGATGGAAAGGAAGCGTCGACTATTTACGGAGTAACTACACATTTAATTGCCAGTGAACAAAGAAAGAAAGCAAGTTGAAAATTTTACCCGACGTTTCTCACGTGTTGAACTATGTTCAGTAAATTTTTTGATAAAATTTGGTAGACCCTAAGGGCCGAAAAAAAATAAAAACGGGTTTTTTCTCCGTTTTTTGGCTATAAATATTTGTTTACAAATCGGATTAATATTCCATTAGCTTTATTGAAAAGAGCGCTTTTTTCCGGTTGAAAAGCGCTGGTCAGATTTAATTTTTGTTGTATTGACGCTCAAGTGACACACAATTAAAGGTATGTAAAATATTTCATTTCTTTATTTTTCGATTAGGACTTGACAAAAACCAAGTCTTAATTGGGGCTCATAACTACATGGAAATGTTTTTATATGATATAAGAAGACGATACATTAACGGATGAAAAATTTTTGAGACTCGTGGCCAAAACCTGTCTCGCTGCGCATGGAATACCCCGTATACGACTAGAGTCTTTTTTCGACAATTTACAAACTGTTTGCAATTGAAACGACACAATTGCCATAATTAACCGTAAAAAAGTCATTTTCCAACCCCCTCAAGTTTACCAATTGTCAATATTTAGGTAAACTTTGTTTCCCAATAATTCCCTTTCAAAAAATAATTTTCTAAAGCGCCCTTCAATTAGCCTACTGTCGGCAATTGCTAATTGCTCATTCGAACGAGATCACAGTCGATTTGAATTATAAAAGCATATTCAATAAACAGAATTTTACGTGAAAATGCACTTTTCGCTCGAAAATCCACTCTCTAGCTTGTCATGCGTCAATATGTCGCCAATGTGCCATCAATACATCATTAATGCACAATCATGCTTGTTTAAAATCATTAATATCGTGCTTGGATACAAAAGGGCGTAAAATCGAGAAAATGGCGCGAAAAGTCACATTTGCTACGGCCATTTTGCTCGGCCAGTATTTTCATACGTTTGTATATACATATATATTTTGTATGCATTCGAAGTGTGTGTATAAAGTTTTGGTCGCTGTTGCATCGTATATACAACAGCAGCACGACCGTAGAACCGGATCCCCGTGGTCTCGTGAAATTCATCGCGAAAACTCGCATTCGCTCTCGGTCAAGTCTCCTCGCCGACGCGGCGAGGCCTGTTTAAACCCGGTGTGCGTGTTTCTCGTACACGAGACCATTAAAATACCGAGGATTTTTTTTGTTCGAAAAAGAAAACATAAAAAAAATGAGGACGTTTCAACGATTTAGTATGTGTATTTCAATTAAACTCATGTATACATGTGTTTTCATATATATAGATGTTCGTATGTGTATGTATATTAGGGCGATTTTTTTTCTTTTTTTATTTCTTCCACCCCCCACCCGAAATTTTGTTGTATATGTGTGAAAGAAAAATCCCTGAAAGTTACAGCCCTCAATATTAATATTAAGTACTTGCCCTTCGCGTCATAAGTTGTTCCATCTAAAATACACGTTGATGAAAAATTTTTTTCGTCAAAATTTTACCACTCCGCGGTTTTTTGTGCCATCACATTGATTTTGGTCGCAATCAACGTAGAATCGAACGATCTTTAAAAGTGTCCGAAACAGCGTAAGTGTAACTTACACTGATGCGATGGTACGGGTCCCTAAATTTGTTTTTTACCCAAAATTCTCGATTTTTCGCTGTTATTTCCGAAATGATTGACTTAACCGAAAAATCATAAAAGGAAATTTTGTTGGAAATTTAATTTCCTACAAAAAAGGTCCTCTAGAGCTAACTGCTAAAATTAATATTTCTTGGGATATTGAACCTTGACTTATTTATGGTATAAAATTTGTATAGTTTATCGAACCAAAAGTTTTTAATTGTTGATATTCCATATCATATCACCATATCACATATCACATCACCAGTGGTTATATGATATGAAATATCAACAATTTGAAACTTTTGCCTCGATAATCCATAAAAATGTTCATATCACAAATAAGTTAAGGTTCAATATTTCAAGAAATATTAATTTTAGCAATAAGGTCTAGAGGATCTTTTTTGTAGGAAATTAAATTTCCAGAAAATTTTTTCTTTACATTTTTCCGGTAAAGTTAATCATTTCGGAGATAACGGCAAAAAAATGAGAATTTTTTGTAAAAATCGACTTTAGTGACCCGTACTGTCTCACCAGTGTAAGTTACACCGATGCTATTGAGGACACTTTCAAAGATCGTTCAATTCTGCGTAAATTGCGACCAAAATCAATGCGATAGCATAAAAAACCGCGGAGTGGAAAAATTTTGAAGAAAAAAGTTTTTCATTTACCTGTATTTTAGATGGAAAAACTTATCACGCGAAGGGAAAGTACTTAATATTAATATTGAGGGCTGTAACTTTCAGGGAATGTTATTTCAGACATATGCAATAAAGTTTTCGGTGGGGAGTGAAAAAAAAGCAAAAAAAAAAATCGCCCTAATATTGATGTATGTATGTGTATGTATATATGGATGGTGCATCGTCGTCGCGAAGTCTCGACGTTGAATAATGCTTGCGGTACTTCGCGAATGGTCAGTGCCACCGAGAGAAGTTGCTCCCTTCGTTGCATTGGAAATACGGTGTTTCTCCGGTGAAGTTGTCCTTGACACTGTGTGCCACTGTGCTTCGTTTCTCGTTACTCCAAGGAAGTGGGTGTTTTTGTCTCGGTTTCCTCGAAGGATAAATCCAGCTCGTGGAATGCGTCTGGATGAGCAAGATGGAGGGAAGGGACTCATTTTTCTCAAAGGCCCTTTTTGGAGCATTCGGATTTTGTTCTAATTTTTTTGCGAATCATTCCAGGATTATTCTTGAGAAAATAATTTTTAGGGGTGTATTGTTTGTTTCAGAACGTAGGATTTTTACTTCGAGCTGTAGGATTTTTTTAAGGATGTTGAGTCCCAAATCGCAAATGATGAGAAAATTCTGAAAATTTAGAATGTTTGTGGATGAATTATTGAAGAGGTCGTGTAAAAATTTCACGACCATTAGGAAGCTCGTTATCGAACAATTAACATTAACAAATTAAATTAAATTATATGTAGTCTTATGGAAACTGATATAACTTTGCGACAAGTTTTTTTTTACCTCTCAATTTTTTCGTATCCACACTATATTGAAAACAACGGAAATAAAAAGAAGTTTATTGATAAATATTTTTTTAATTTGTTTAAAAAATTGTTCTTGACAAAATATTAATATTTTTATAACGAGCTTCCTAATCGTCGTGAAATTTTGACACGACCTCTAAATACTTCATACAAAAACATACCAAATTTTCTGAATTTTTCATTTTAACCCTTAAGGAGGTTGAAGTAATGATGATAGAATTCTGAAAATTTAATATATTTTTACATGAAGCATTCAGGAGGTCGTGTAAAAATTTCACGACGATTAAGAAGCTATTTATTGAACATTAACATCCTTAAGGACCTGCGAAGTTTGCTTTGTTAAAGAGGAATTTACTTTGGAGCTTCGTGATCAGCGATACGACAAAATAATTTATTTCGGAGCATTCCAGGATCATTAAAAAAAAATCAGTTTTGGAGCGTATTGTTTGTTCTAGAACGTAGAATTTTTACTTCGAGCTGTAGGATTTTTTTTTAAGGAGCTGCAAAGTTTGTTTTGGAAAAGAGGAATTTATTTTGGAGCTTCGAAATCAGTGGTGCGACACAATAAATTATTTTGGGGCATTCCAGGATTATTTTTAAAGAAACAAAATCATTTTTGGAGCATATTGTTCGTTTTAGAACGTAGGATTTTTCGTTTGAGCTGTAGGAATTTTTTTCAACGAGCTTCAAAGTTTGTTGTAGAAAAGTCGAATTTATTTTGGAGTTTTGTAATCAGTGATGCGACAAAATAATTTATCTTGGAGCATTCCAGAATTATTTTCAAGAAAAAAATAATTTTTGGAATGTATTGTTTGTTGTAGAATGTAGTTTTTTTCCATTGATTTGTAGGAAATTTTTTTGACGAGCTTCAAAGTTTGTTTTGAAAAAGAGTAATTTATTTTGGAGCTTCGTAATCAGTGATGCGAGAAATAATTTATATCGGAGCATCTGGACATTATTTTAAAGAAACAAAATGACGTTTAGAGCGTATTGTTTATTGGAGAACGTAGGGTTTTTTCTGTGCTGCAGGCATTTTTTTTCGAGCGTCAAAGTTTGTTTGGAGGAAGGCTTTATTTATTTCGGAGCATCTGGACATTATTTTGAAGGAAAGAAAATTGTTTTGAATTCCAACCTTTCCTTTCGGATTTAAAAATATTTTATTCCACTGAAGGAAATTATTAACTAGCTTAAACGTTTATTCAAAAAAATTATAATTTATTTTGGAGCATGAAAATTTTTTCTAGAAGAAAATAATTTATTTTCGCAGTATTGAAAATTGTTCAGTATGTAAAGAATTACATTGCGCATAAGAATATCCGATGACTCACGAGAATTGGTTCAGAACCATTGGAATTTATTTTGACACATGGGAAAATAATTTTTTGCGCATAAACTCAATGAAAAATTTCGTGAAGATTTTAGCGATCTGCGAAATTTATATTTTGAGCGTGATAATAAATTTTAGAGAAGGTAAATTAATTCTAGAGTAAAAAAATCGATCATTTTTCTGCTGCAGTCATTTATTAGCCCAAAAGTTTACCATAAAAAATTATGATTAATTTCGGAGCGTAGAAACTCGATCTGAACGAAAATAATTCATTTTGGAGCAAAATCATTTATCGACCATAATATAAAAAATGACTTCGAGTACAACAAAAAAATATATACCATTCCGAACTCATTTGAAATTTCTTTCTCGACGCGAAAACTTTTTAACGAGCCAAAAAATTCGCAAATTCCATTGTAAATTGAGAAAAAAGTTATTTTCGGAGCGTTTTCAAGAAGGCAAATTAATCATGTATCGTAACACGCTCATTTCGGACAACGACCATTAAAACAACCAGGGGCGAATTATTTATCGAGAAGAGAGAGGAAAAAAAACAAATTTCTCCCATTGCGCAATTCGAGGAGAGCATTAAAATTCGGAGCACGATGAGAATCGATCGGAGCATAAAAATGTTCTCCTCATGGAGAAAATTAATTTTCGAGTGAAAAAAAACCACAGGATATAAAAATTTATTCCCGAACACGTAAACAATTTTTCGAAGCACAATAATGCTCTTTTGGAGCAAAATAATTTTTTTTTGCTGCCCGATAATTATTTTTGTCACACAATAATTTTTTCTCAGCACAATCAATTTTGTGTGAGCACAAAAATATTTATCAGGGGCCAATAATTCTTTTTTTGCTGCACAACAATTTTTTTTTGAGCTTTATATTTTTTTCGGAGCACAATAAAGTTCTCTTGGAGCAAAATAATTTTTGTTCGCTGCCCGATAATTATTTTTGTCGTACGATAATTTTTTTTCAGCACAATCATTTTTGTTTGAGCACAAAAATATTTATCAGGGGCCAATACTTTTTTTGCTGCACAATAATTTTTTTTTGAGCTTTATATTTTTTTCGGAGCACAATAAAGCTCTCTTGGAGCAAAATAATTTTTGTTCGCTGCCCGATAATTATTTTTGTCGTACAATAATTTTTTTTCCAGCACAATCAATTTTGTTTGAGCACAAAAATATTTATCAGGGGCTAATAATTTTTTTTTGCTGCGCAATAATTTTTTTTTTGAGCTTTATATTTTTTTTTTCGGGGCGACGTTGTTTTTTCTTTACTTTTTGGAGCAGTTTCTCACGAGGGCCTCGTATTTGCAGTGTATATTTTTCGTGAACGAACAGACGAGACCACACGAATGAAAAACACACACACACACGACGAAAGAAAGACCGGATGTGTGTTTCGGAGTAACGAGGTAACGACCGTCGATCAAAGTATTTGTGTGCGTGTGTGTGTGCGTTTTATTCGTGTGTTCGTGTTAATACTGACTCAACGTCGAGTATGTAACATGGGCGAAGCTTCGTTTTGCCCCGAATGCCACACACATAGTGCATCGATTCTTCTCTCTCTCTCTCTTTCTCTCTCTGAAAAAAAAGATTTATAAATCTTATCGAATATATTTAATTTTTTTTTCCCCTCGCTTCATTCATGCCACGTCTGTTTGTTGTCTGAAAATTTTCTCATCGCGAATTCATCGCTTTCAGCACTCGACGTGCCCCCAATGTCATCATCGAATTCTCAATCGACTTCAAAGAACATTTAATTCCTCCCATTCAATATTCATTATTTTTCCGGTCCGGTTTCTCCAAACGAGCCTGAATGGAGAAAAAAATCCTTTTTGGACGTCGATTCAGTGTCGATGCAGTTTCTGTTGATAACGAGTGCATTTTTCGATTCGATTCTTTGAAAGATCGATTTTTTTGTTCAAAAGAATCGATCTTATGAATCGATTCTTTCCTTTTTGATCCTTAGGTTAATCGATTCTTGATCGTGAAAATCGAAAATTCGATTTTTTATTAAATTCATTATCTATGAAAAATTGGCAATTATGTAAAAATTGACAAAAGTTTATGAAACATCAACGTCAAGGATAAAAGAAAAAAAACGTATGCGAAAATGTGAAAACGTGAGACAAAGAGTAAAAAAATTTTTTGTTATATTTAAAACATGATACAACGAAAAAAAAAATGGAAAGTAAAAATGTTCAACAATCGGAAAACAATAGAAACTTATGTAATAGAAAAAAAGTCTAATTTGTTGAATATATTCATAATATTTTTAATAATATATTAAAAAGTGCAAATGTTTAAAAGAATCAAACTATGTTCAGCCAGAATGAAACTGCTTTATATTTGTTATTTTGTATTCATCATTTTGTATTAAAAATAAATTAATCCAATCTAATCATTTTCCATAGCAAAAACTTAATAAAGACTTACGCAAGTTTTAATTAGCAATTAATTCGTTTACGATTTTTTAAAATCGATTCTTACGAAATCGATTCTTTGGATTCGATTTTTCATAAAAATCGGTTTTTTGATTCGATTCAGAACCGATTTGAGAATCTATTTTTTCCGAAGAATCGAACATGCCTAATTGAGAGTTTTAATTATCTGACGAATTAAAATGAATGAAAGCATGTTGAAGCTTTTTTGGTTTTTGTTGAATGAAAATAATGTTGAAAAAGATGAATCTGATAATTAATTAAATATAAATATTATAATTTATCATTTTTTATAGAACATATTTTGAAAATTAGAATTTTTGTTTTGACATCGTTAATTACGTATTAGTGCAATGTTTTTTGGATATAGAAATTTTGAGAATGTTGGAAATTATTGCATTCCCCATAATCGAGCCATTTATTAATAAATTATTGCATCAGTTATTAAGCTTTTTAATTGCTGGACAAAAAATAATCAAACGTGACACGTTTTATCATTCACCATAAATTAATCAAAGAATGAAGCTAAATATCGGGATGTATCATATTTTATTCACTCCAATTGAGCGATTACTTTAGAAATAGATAATAATTCGCTGAAATTATTAATTGTAATTATCAATAGAATAAGAAATAAATATTTAAAAAAAACTTCAACGTTATTCACTCGGACAAACTAATTTTGAATTCATCATAATAATTGAATTTATAATTACCAAATGAATGAAACAGAATAGAAAAAAATATGGCCCTCCAAAAAAATCGTTGAATGGGAAAAATAAAATCTGGAATTTTTATGGTTAAAACATAAAAATTCGTCGTTTAAAAAAAAATAAACCTCCGGTTAAACGCGTCCTTATTTTTTCATCGCCCTTCTGCGAAAGGGTTTTTTTTTCTTTGCGAGGCCGTTTTGGACCTCTTCTCATTTCTGCTGGATTCGTGCCGTACAAGACCTATGTATTCATAATATGTACATAGTATATATAGTATATATGACATATATATATTAGGGTGGGTCAAATAAAATGACAATTTTTTTTCCTCGATATAACGAAAAATGAATTAAGAGGTGTAATGAAATTAAATTAAGAGGTCCCTCATCGCAAATTTCCATTTCCCATTTAAATAACATAGGACATTTTTTTTAACTTTGGAATTTTATTGAATTTTAACCGTTGCGGTTGGGAGAGTTTTTTAGCACATTTTTGTAGAATATTTTATGCTCTACAAAAAAGCTCTTCTGTGTCTAATCGACAAAACTAACCGTTCAAAAAATAATCGGTGATAATTAGCTCTGGATTCTACTTACCTCGTTTTGAAGGATTAGTTTTATCGATTAAACACAAGAGAGCTTTTTTGTAGAGCATCAAATTTTCTATAAAAATGTGCTAAAAAAACTCTTCTAACCTCAACGGGTAAAGCCTAATAAAATTCCAAAGTAAAAAAAAAAATTTCCTATGTTATTTAAATGGGAAATGAAAATTTGCGATGAGGGACCTCTTAATTTAAATATGAAGGGCTAATACTTGCAGAGGGTTTTTTTGAGATGCTAAACAATACATTTTTCATTATATCGAGGAAAAAAAAAGTCATTTTATTTGACCCACCCTAATATATAGTATATATGATATACATGATATATATATACTATATATAAAATATAAAGCGTTCAGAGAAGCAGCTCTCGCGTTTGCTCAACACACGCACGTTCCCTCTCTCTCTCTCTCTCTCTCTCTCTCTCTCTCTCTCTCTCTCGGCATTAATCTGTGGTTTAGCGAACCAATTTAAATATCAGCGCGGCGCAGTGGACGCAATTTTATATCATTTCCGATATCTCGAAGGTGTATTAGTGAGCTGATGGTGCATACGTTAAGGGGTACCAAATGGCAGCACGATCTATACGCTTATGGAGAATACTTATACAAAGACTCACTCTTTCTCTCTTTTTCTCTCTCGTACATGCAATAAAGGAGAATAAAGTATTTGTGTCCACTCTCGAGGTCCACGCACATAACACACAGCAAACATTCATACATGCCCGCAAATATGAGACTCTCTGTGTCAGCTGAACAATTTTGGAAAATTCGTCAAATCCTGCTTCCCAATATTAGCAATTTTTTTTCTAAAGTAAAATTACTGACTCAAATAAAGAAGAAATAGAATCCTGAACCACGAAATTCTTTTCGGAAAACTTTCAAAGCCAAACATTTTCCAAAAATTGGCTTAATTTCGATCATCACAATTTTGAAAAAAAACACAGCTTGGTTATTTTCTCTCAAATAATTCTCAAAGTTTCCTTTGCTCTGTCATTTTTCAGAATATTGCAAATTCTTCCAGATAAAAAATAGCTCTTGATTTTTCTTCTCAATTTTAAAATTCGAATTTGATCACTTTTCCATTTTCCAAATTCGTCAAATTCTATTGCTCTCAATATTAGAAATTTTGTCTCTGAAGTGAATTTACTGACTCCAAAGAAAAAAAAAGAAAAAGAATCCTGAACGACGAAATTCTTTTTCGAAATCTTTGGGCTTTTGAATTCAAACATTTTCCAAAGATTGGCTTAATTTCCTCACAATTTTCAAAAAATTCAAGCTTGGGCTGCGTTATTTTCTCTCAAATAATTCTCAAAGTTTCCTCTGTTAAAATGATCAATCTTCAGATTCTGGCAAATTCTTCCAGATCAAAAATTGCTATTTTTCTCCACAATTTTGAAATTCGAATTCGAGCACTTTTCCTGTTTCCAAATTCATAAAATTCTCTCTCTCAATAGTTGCAATTTTTTCTCCGAAGTGAGATTACACTGACTCCAAATGAAAAAGAAAAAGAATCCTGAACCACGAAATTCTTTTTGGAAATCTTTGGGCCTTCAAAGTCAAACAATTTCCAAAGATTCGTTTTATTTTCTCACAATTTTGGAAAAAATAAAGCTGGAATATTTTCTCTCAAATAATTCTCAAAGTTTCCTCTGTTAAATGATCAATTTTCAGATTATGGCAAATTCTGCCCGATTCAAAATTGCTCTTGATTTTTCTCCTTAACTTTGAAACTCGAGTTTGAGCTCTTTTCCAATTTTCAATCGTTGACATTTTCGCAGGAAAAGGCTCAGTTTTCCGAAGAGAAGGGGAAAGAGGATTATTTTGAAAAACAAAGATCCATACATGCGTAGCACACGTGTGTATATATTCGTGCGTGACGGCGCATGCGCGAGACGCGCTTTTTCGAAGCGTCTCTCGTTTTGCGAACGCACATATTATGTACATATGCGCGTTCGAGCACACGCGCTTGCGTTATGGAAGCTTCTTGAATACTTTTTTTTAAATTTTTTGTTCGGCCGTTCGTGTCGCGCAGCTTTGCTGGGTTCGCTCCGGACGAGTTGACTAATACGTCGAGGAACAGGGTCTTTCCTTTTTAAAGTTTTTTTAATCCCCCCTCTCTCTCTCTTGATTGAAAAATCGGTTCGGACTGTCGGTATCAATAATTGCAAATCCAAACGATGAGACTTTGCAACAAATACCATTATCCCATTATCAGTAAGAACAATTAAAAATAGTTGAAAAAAAATCAACGTTTTTTCAGTAGAATCAAAACCCTTCTTTATTTGAATTTTTTTGATAACGACACTTTTATTGTTTAATTGAAAATTTTGAGTATTTTTGGCAGCTTCTTCCGGAGCGATTGAAGTCGAATCAATTATTCGGGGAAAATTTCTCATACTTCGAGACCCGATTATTATTATTATTATTAGCAGCAAAAAATCATTCGATGAAAATCGTTGAGCAATTGATTCGAGATAAAACCGCAAGATCAATCGATTCCGAATGTAAACAATTGACTCTGACAACCGAGGATCCCTAATATCCAAAATTCAGATCCGAAAGTTTTGAATTCAAAACGGCGGATTCGAGATAAAACAAAAAAGCTCGGATTTTAATTTAAAAAAAAAAAGCTTCTCCCAAAGAGTTTAAGAAATCGCACCAAAATTTTTGTATTCAAAATGACGGATGCAAAATGAAAAATTACCAATTCAATTCTAATAAAAACATTGTTTCAGGATTGACTAAAATATGAAAATGGACATTTCACACGACGTAAATAAGAAAAAAAATAGTTTTCAAGAAAAATATACTTGTAACCTCTCCTTTCGGATCAGGCGAAATGCAACAAATGCAGTACACACGCCTTTACATATATTTGTATACATACAGACACATATATATATACATATATATATATAAACATATGCATACTATGATAAACGCTATATCGGGCTTTATACGTGATCCCGCGTGCGAGGGAAACGCGCAAGCGCAATTTTCGATTCACACACACATTTCCCTCTCCCTCTCTCTCTCTCGCGCGCGTCTCACAATGAAAGGGGCGTATCCCAGGTCCTTTTCGCGGGCAAAATCCATCAGGATACGTCCTTTTGACCTTGAAAGCTCTCTATACGGTTTCCAGCGTGTGTGGCGCGCGTTTAACGAAAACTACGAGACTGTATGCGCGTGTGAGTGCGAATGTGTGTGCAGGGACCTTGAATCAAGCAGCCTTTGTCGCGCGAGACTCGACCGCGCGGCGTAGCTCTCTCGCGGCGGTGGCGGCGGCGGCGGGCACACCACGAGGTCGGCGAAAGTGTACCCGGAGAGCTTTTTTGCTCTCTCGCGGAGAGAGAGAGAGAGAGAGAGACTCCGACGGTCGCTCTCTTTTTACTTTTTAACGGAGAGCGTGAGCGGGCTCGCGCCGCCGCCACCACCGTTCCAAGCTCTCTCTCTCTCTCTCACTCCCCCCTCTCTCCCTTTCTCTCTTTCTTCTTCTTTCTTCGTTCTCCATTGCGCTCCACACTCTTTTTCCTCGCCTATATATCCGTCGTTCTCTTGTCGCCGTTACGGCCATTTTTGCCACGGCGCAAGGCCGGAATTAGCGCCGGCTCGCGCGCGCGCGACGCTCCGTGGAAAAACCGCTGTTTGCACGAGTATTTTGCGCTTTTCGGGTATCTCGCATCACTAAACGATATTCTTCAAAAATCGCCCTTTTCAAACGCACACCCGCGCGTCTTCGATCGGCCGAAATGTGCCACGAGGAAAGGAACCGCCTTCTTTTACAGATTCTTAAAAAAAAAAAAAATTTCTTTACAAAGAGGGTTACCATATCTCAGGATTTGTCCTGAGATTTCAGGATTTTTAAGGTACTGACAGGATTGCGGCCGGATTTCGGAAATCTCAGGACTTTTCGATTTTTAATCACAGTACATTTTTCAGATTTTTTTATTAAAAAGTTCCAATCAACAAAAACAAAAACATAATCTTCTTTGGATAATATCACAAATCAACGTAATTATCATCAACATAATATAAAAGCACAATCTAATTTACCCTCCCTGGTTTTTAAAATCAACTTTTATTGGTACTAGTCTACTTTAGAAGACCAAAAAAGCAATTTTTGATGGTTTTTTTTCTCAGCGCCTTTATCGGATATGACTTTAAAATTGTTCTTACAATATTATTTCATCCTTCGAAAGTACAAAACAAAAATTTATTTTATATTTCGATTCTTTAATCTCGGTATTGGCAAGTCTGAAACAAAAAAATAAAAAAGCATTTTAAAGAGAAAGGTTTCTTAGACAACAATTAACCACCGTTAATGAAAAATCGATTAACAAAAAGAATTGCGGATGTTTGAACTAAATTGTGAAAAATTAAATTTTTATTTTAATTTCAAACATCCGCAATTTTTTTTAAATCGATTTTTCATTAACGGTGGTTAATTGTTGTGTAAGAAACCTTCCTCTTTAAAATACTTTGTTATTTTTTTTGTTTCAGACTTGCCAATCCGGAGATTAACTGTCGGCCATGGGAAAACACATTTTCGACTTTGGCCCCTTCTATAAATTATTCAAAGAATCGAAATAAAAAATAAGTTTTTTTTGTACTTTCGACGGATGGAACAATGTTGTAATAACAGTTTTATAGTCATATGTGATGAAGGAGCTGAGAAAAAATCTTAAACACTTGCGTCTTTTGCCCTTTAAAGTGGACTAGTACCTTAAATGAATTGTGGAAATAATCAATACTTTCATTAATCTGTGAAACTAATCAGTTTTATCATATTTCCTTTGCGCAATTACGTTCGCGACAAAATGTCAGGACATATCTATGGAAATCAGGCTTTATGTCAGGACTTTTCAATTTTCCATCTGTTAACCCTAAATTTCCGGGGAGTTTGGTGAGGTGGGAATTTTGACCCACCGGAATAATTAATTTTTGCACATTTTTATTGGAGAGGCTTCCTTGGATAATTTTTGAATTATTGAAAATTTTGATGAGGCAGCAGTTTCCCCGAAACTTGAATTTTTCTTTTTGTCTAGAAGCCATTTTTGAAAATATTTCAAGTTTCTACCCTTATTTATCGATTGATGTTACGCAAATGATGTTCTTAGAAAATTTGTATAAGTTTGTTTGTTTGGTAGCTCTTAAGTTTTTTTGTAATGTATCAATATTTTTGCGTAGAAAGAGATAGTTTTTGGGCCTTTTGGTGACGTTAAAATTTGAACAGACGAAAATATAGTTGGTTTCCGCACAATTTTGTATTTTCCAATTTTTATTTCTGAAGATTGGAATCTGTGCCCCGAAATATCATTTTTTTCAATATTTCACGGTGAAATGATTTTCAATTTTTTTTCTCTTTTATCGTTTTTTACTCGATGACGATTCATTCTTTTATGACAATTTCTTGTGTGTACATCAGAACACATTGTAAGAGCCGCTCGGGAGAATTCGTTTCATGGTCATTTCTCGCGTGTCACGCGATCTTCCCGTTCTCACTCTTTGTGGCGCATCGTTATGGCCCATCGAGAGGGAAAGAGAAATGAGAGAAACAAAAAAGAAAATAAGGAGCGAGAGAGAGAGAGAGAGAGAGAGCCATCTTTCCGAATAATTCACTTTTTTTGCACGTTGAGAGCAAAACGCTTCCACGAATGTATATTTGAAAATTTCAATTATTTTCTATCGCTCATGGTAAATACAGAAATAAATTACATTTTTTTCGCTTTTATTATTATTCTATTATTTTTTTCATTAACAGCATTAAATAATTTTGCTTATTTGAGTAATGACAAGATTTCGCATTTGAAAGGCCATCAATGATGAAATATTTTCAAAATAATTATAAAAATTAATAAATAAAAATAATGAATATGAAAAAAAATAGAAATAAAATAAAAAATCAAGAAAAATTAATAAAAATAATGAAAATAATGTGAAAATTGTCAGTCATTTTTTTTTCGTCACTGGGTATATATGGTCTCGCGCTATATATTTTTCTTTCTCTCTTTCTCTCTCTTTCTCTTTGGAGCCTCGAAAAACCTCGGGCGCAAGCAACACCGCCAGGGCGGTATTGAATTTTTGTGCGTTCGCTACGGTCGATTCAGCGAAAGTGCAAGGCATATTCTATGGCCTTCTATGCTCGTATGTGTGCGCGAAATAAAACGACCAGTCGAAACGAACGTGTATATATATATGAGAGTCTCACCAGCTGCCTCGCCCCAAACGACTCGCTATAACGCATCTTCTCATTTTATCGATACTTTTACCGTTAAACTATCAAAAACCCCGTCAAATTATATTTTTTTAATGACAAAAAAAATTTCTTTCGGATAAAGGCCACAAAGACAGAAAAACAGTTTAGATAATTTTCGCACTAATAAGTTTGCTATTAAATCGATTATAAAATTTTTTCTTTCAACTCCAAAAAATTCTCATTGCGATTGAATTATTTTGCCACAAGAAATTTCTGCGCGAAAAACCTTGCCAAAACATTATTTCATCATTCAGTCAAAAATACTGCTTGCAATTGAATTATTTTATATTTTGAATATTTTGCAATTAAATCAATTATGAAATTCTTTCTTTCAACTCCAAAAAAATTGGCATTGCAATTAAATTATTTTACCACAATAAGGAAAAAATATGTCTCAAAATTTCTGCACGAAAAACCTTGTCAAAACAGTATTATTTTTTTCTTCAGTCAAAAATAATGTTTGCAATTGAATTATTTTTTATTTTGAATATTTTGCAATTAAATCAATTTAAAAATTCTTTCTTTCAACTCCAAAAAAAAATTGGTATTGCGATTAAAGGATTTTGCCACAAGAAGGGAAAAATACATCTCAAAATTTCTGTACGAAAAACCTTTTCAAATCAGTCTTTTTCCATTCAGTCAAAAATAACTTTTGCAATTGAATCATTTTCCGTTTTGAATATTTTGCAATTGAATTAACTATAAAATTCTTTCTTTCAACACCAAAAAAATTGGTGTTGCAATTTAATTATTTTCCCACAAGAAGGGAAAAATATATCTCCAAATTTCTGCACGAAAAATCTTGTCAAATCAGTATTTTTTCATTCAATCAAAAATGATTTTTGCAATTGAATTATTTTCCATTTTGAATATTCTGAATACACATTTTCCTCCCTTTAACCGCGCATTAAGAAAAAAACACCCCGAAAATATGATTAAAATTTTTTAGTGAAACTAAAAAAAAAAAATGTCCCAATTGTTAAAATTGAGAAAAAAAATAAACACACTTGTGTTATTTTTTTCTAGTCCGCGCGAATTCGAGAAGGAATATATATGGAGAGTCTCGAAAGGGCGATAAGCGGAGGGCGAGAAAATAAAGTATATAAATGGCGTCGTGAGGGAAGGAGGGAGAGGAAAGGAGGAGAAAATTTTCCGCGCACGTGTCTCGAAACATAGGTATAGATTTTGCGAGGGATTCTTCTCGAGAGCAAACGGTAGCATTTCTGGGTCTCATCCTCGGGCGGCAGTAAAATTTTACTGGCAACTTCGCGCGCGTTCCCGCCTCGAAGAGACGCCGATTTTCGACGTCTCTTCTTCTCTCGCTCTCTCTCTCTCTCTAATCTTCCCTTTTTTCCCTTCTCCCTTTATCTCTTCCTCTGTGAGGAAATTCCTTAATTACAAAAGATCGAAATTCTTCATTCAAAATTTTGGACAATTTTTATTTTTACATCTCTTTAATAAATTAAAAAAAAAACAAGATGGCGAATCACGATGTCGTGAGGTGACGATGTCGAGACTATCTTTGAGCCTCGCGGGCGCGATATCGCTTCTCTCAATGTTTGAGTCCCGCGCCACCAGAGCTTAACCTTTAAAGACTAAAGTTCGCGTTTTGTATCCAGTCCAGACGATTTATGAACCTCGGAAAAGTTCAATTGCCCATTGCCTGTTAATACTAAGATGGAAACGTGATTCGCGCGTGTGAACGCATTAAAAACGTTTTTACATATATTCTTTTTTTTTCACCAATGAAAATGAAAGGGCGATCACAAAAATCCGAATAGTTGGGCAATTTTTGAGTTTTTTGGAAGAATCCTTTCGTACTTCGAAGAACGTCTTTCCGAGCAATCTTCAGATTTTTTATAATTTTTGAAGAGCGTTATTATTATTATTATTATTATTATTATTATTATTATTATTATTATTATTATTATTAGGAATAAAAATGGTCGACTATAAAAGTGTCAGCAATAAATTTATGATTTTCGTAATAACGTTTTTCATTAATTCAAGCGAGGATTTAAATTTAAACGGAATTTGGTATTCGTATGAAATTATCGAGCCATTTTAATAAAATATTCGTCAAAATATTTTAATAAAGTGTAATATATAATGAAGTGTAAGATATTTTAAACAATTGTAACAAAGGGAAGCTGTGAATTATGGGAAATAAAAAAAATAACTTTCCTCAACAATCGTTTAAAAAATCAAAAAAGTGACGTTGAACCGTTTTTTTTTTGGAGCAATAAATAATATTTTCAAAGCTCCGGAATCGAGATCACATTTTTCACACAGCAATGGGAATTTTGACATTAGCGATGAATTTATCGTAACCAGTCCACATTTTTTTTTTCGGGTAAACAGTAAATCAGCTACATAAAGTATATGCCTATATATATCTATATTTTGATAAGGAAATTCCTCTTCTCGAAATCACGTGCGCCGAAATGTCGTAAATATCGACACAGTTTGTCTCTCTCTTTTTCTCTCGCTCTCCGAATTTCTTCTTTAACGTTTATTCTGGATTTCTCACCCCGAAACTTGGCCGAAACATCCCCGCATACAATCTTTTTTGAAAAATAAAAAGTGGAGAAAAAAAAAATGGTCTTTGACCAAATATTTTACCACAGATCAGGCAATGAAAAACAAAATCTTGCCCGTTAATTATCTGCAAAATTCAGGCAATTTGGGCGGAAAAATTCTCGGAACATCGAGAGGGAAAATAATGGGGGTTGCGAGTGAAAGTGCATCAGGGGGATGAAAACGATAGTGCAAGTTTCCGTTTGCGGGGCTCCGATAGCGAAAGCCAGAAGCGTTGCAGGGCGCAATCGCTCACAGCACGAATGATTCGCACAGCTGTAAAGCCATTACTACGTCGTTCGAATATATATTCTATAGGGGATGAAACAGATTCGGAGAGGTCGGGGGTGGGTGGAGATGCTGAGGGAAGGTGCCGTGAATTTATATCTATATATGCAATTTCGTCATCGTGTATACTCATGGGTTTACACGTCCACCGGAATATATATTGGAATTGCACGCATACGCACCCCCTCACCCCCTCATGCCGAAAGCCACCCCTGAGCCCGAGAGCCATCGATCTATATATTGCACAGGACAAAATTGGGCAATGCGAATCACCCTGTTTAATTTGCCGGTAAAAGCTTTCGAAGAAGTCCAAATCTAATTTTCCAAGGGTGCATTTTCTTCGGCAAAAATGCGCCCTTTGATGTGCACGGAGTTGAAATATTTTTAGATTTTTTTCAATCGTTTTTTTTGGGGGTAATATATTTTTTTTAAATTTTTCTGCCATCATCAGAGTGTCATCCACCATTTTGTGGCAAAATGGATTGACTTTTTGATGGAACTTTATAACAATTCTGAACAAAAATTTAGGGGTTGTATACTTGGGCTTATTGCATAAATGATTAATTTTCAATATTAACGCACGAAAATGGCGAATGAAAATTTTGCAAATCACAGACGGAGGCTTTTGTCTTTTTTAGTGACGATTTTTAGAACGGAATAACACTTTTGAGGTTTTTTCAAATTTGATTTTGAGATAGAAATTGGTGGTCCAATTTACCTGCCGGGCCATAGTCCTCGATTCTCCCCTGTATGGATGCTGGTTATATTGCCTCCCGTGCATGGGGGATGGACGTCGTCGAGCTTCGCACATAGTACATAGAAACAGAGTGGGAAGAGGGGGTGAGAGAGGGGGAAAGGGAACTTAAACAGCCCCGATCGATATTTCAACGGTGTATAAGCCACCCTTCGACGACGAAACGCCACAGTAACGCAGCGACGGATTCAAACTCCTCGTGAGAGCTAGTTTCGAGTTAAAACTTTCGTCAAAACGCCAAAAATCGTTCGAGAAAAATTAACCACGCCGATTAAGCAAATGCCAAAAAAAATTCTCCAAATTTACTTTATTTAAGTTTTTTTTTCGAAGAGTTTTTCTAAAGACTAGAAAAAATGGAGTTCGAAGGTTTCTAACATCGAATTGATATTCTTGCAATTTTTAAATTTATTCAATTATTTATTTACTTCTATTTATTCTATTTATTTAATGGCCAATCGTTTGAAAAGGATATTTTTCGAAGTCGCTAGACAATTAGAAATAAAAAAATTTTCTTATCATATTTAAATAATTGATTTCTCAAATCCACCATAAAAAGGGCGTAGTTTCCTCAAAATGGCAAAACAAAATTCAGACCAATTAACATTTAATTGTGCATGAATAATTTATTATTTTTTTTTATTAAAAGGGTAGTTTTCTTAAAATCACAAAATGTCCACGAAAAAAATTGACCATTCTGATGGACCATTTTTCGAAGTTGCTCGACCATTAGAAAAAACAAATTTTTCTTGAATCTATTATAATTTAAATAATTCATTGCTCAAATCCACTATAAAAAGGGGGTAGCTTCCCCAAAATGGCAAAACAAAATTCAGACTAATTAACATTTAATTAATATAAAGAAAACTTCCCTTGGATCAATTGAACGTGCATGAGTAATTTATGTTTTTATTTTTTCCTAAAGGGGTAGTTTTCCTAAAATCACAAAATATCCACGAAAAAATTTGACCATTCTAATGGACGATTTTTCGAAGTCGCTAGACGATTAGAAAAAATAAATTTTTCTTGAATCTATTATAATTTAAATAATTCATTGCGCAAATCTACTATAAAAAGGGGGTAGTTTCTCTAAAATGGAAAAAACAAAATTCAGACCAATCAACATTTAATTAATTTAAAGAAAACCTCCCTTGGTTCAATTGAACGTGCATGAATAATTTATTTTTTGATTTTTCCTAAAGGGGTAGTTTTCCTAAAATCGCAAAATATCCACGAAAAAAATGCGCCATTTCAACGAAAAGGATTTAAAAAAACCTTCAAATGAATACATTTTTTCAAATAATTCATTTCACGAGTGCAAACATCCCTTGCAACGTTAGCGTGAGGGGGTTGAAAAATTCAAAGTCGCAAAGAACGAATTTAAATTTTTCCAAGGTATGAATAGAGTATCTTTTTGAATGCAGAGACCTTTTGAATGAATAGAATTTTTTCGTGAAAAGATTTTTTTTTTTTTCGCAACGGATGAATCGTAGCCATCGCTACTACGTCAAATCGCCGGAGGGTTGTGTATCGTGAATGACCAACGGTCGAGGCGCGCGGTCGGTAGCATCATTTACGAATGTCAAAGCGTGGGAATAGAGGTGTCGACGAACGCGGGGGCGTCGGGTAGGCCGATCGAGCAAACGAGCGAGTATATTCTCTCTCTCTCTTTTCCTCTCTCTCTCTTTCTCTCTCTATCTCGTAATAGTAACCTTGGTTCTCTGTGAGAGAGCCTCGTGGTCAACGTGCGAGACCTATGACACGTGGTCGGGAGTTGCGTGATACGTTCGCGTTTCCGTACGACGAGATCTCCGTCGCTCGAGCGTTTTGACATCCGGTTCTTGTGATAAACTTTTTTCCTTCACCTCGTGAAGAAAAAAAAACATCGATGTCCCAACTTGAAAATAAAAAAGACAAAAGATCATCACAAGTTTCGCGTTTTCGATACGAAAAAAAAGCTTTACCTAAAAAAGGACACAATCTATTCAAAGAATTTTTCAAATGCTTAAGGTTTTCAGTAATTGAAATAAAATCCTTTTTTTTCGTTGCACGAGTATTTGTTTGGATAAAATTAATTTTTCTAGAGTAAAAATTGTTTGGAATTACGAGAATTGCACCATGTTGAATTTTTTTTAGCAGTGAAAAATCTATGAAGTATTTTTTTACTATTGATTGTTGATGACAAGTGCCAAAATTCGTGGGTTCTGATATGGAAAATTTGTAGAAGATATTTTGTGTGGAAAAACAAAATATGAAGTAATTCATTTTTTGGATTTCTTTCTTTTTGGAACCTACATTTTTTACGAATAATCATTCGTGAGCAATTTTCAATACGAATTTATTTATTGATGGAAAAAAAAATTTGGTCAAAGGGTATTTTTTGCCTGTAATGATTCAACCTACTTCATTTCTATGAATTTGAACAATGTGATATTTTTTTGCATTAAGATTATTATTAATAATAATAATAATAATAATAATAATAATAATAATAATAATAATAAGATTTATTTAAATGCTTTACCCATTTATTTTTAATCTTGAAAAATGAATTTTTTCTGTTGCAGATCGTACAAATCAACCGCCTTCAAAACAAGCCACATTAACTAACCTCAAGTGATTTATATTTTCTTACGAAGTGCGAAAGAAGTAATTAGCGTGTTTATATCGTCGTAATATCCCAAGAGCTTAGGTACGAACGAAGAAGAAGAAAAAGACGAACAAGACGAAAAAGACGAGGAAGTAGGAGAAGAAGAAGAAGAAGAAAGAGGGACAAAGAAGACGGAAGACAAAGGATTGGAGACAAAAATAATAAGAGCTATAGTATCTATCTAGTGTACAAAGATATATCTGAAACAGAACAAAAAAAAAGTCCGACAGTGCCAAATCGAGAGAAAAAAAAACGAGGAGAGAAAGCAAAAATAAATAATTATAATAAAACAAAAAAGTGGGAAGAAAATTAAGAGAGAGAGAGAGAGAGAGAGAGAGACAAAGTGAGCTAAACCGTAAACCAAAGAATCTACCATTTTCTACTAATCATTTCAACGAGGGATAACTCTCTGAAAGCGCAGCAGTGCCGACTAAGTTCGTGAATAAAACGCAAAAAAAAAAACTAAACAAAATAACCGAGACGATCCCAGAGGACAAAAATCTAAAAGACAAATCACACGAATAAATTAAGAAGTAAAGAAACAAGAAAGAAAAAATCATAGAAAAACAATCGAGAAATTTATAGCTAACCCTGTAAGTATTAAAACTTTTTAGAACCCACGACGAAAGATCGTGAAGGAGGAAGAAAATTTTTTTGTGTTTTTTGCAAATCGCTCATCGTGTGTGATTCGGGAGAAAGTATAAAACCGATCTACTTCAGTTCGTAGCCTAAACCTGTCGAGTACAAAGACAAAAGAGATAGTGAGGGAGAGAGAGAGAGAACACTGAAAAGCACAAAAAAGCACCAAGCTCAACGACGAAGGGAGAGAGAGAGAGAGAGAGAGATTTCAAAAAAAGCCAGAAGAATAGCGCGCATCAGAAAGTCGAATTGGCTCCGAGTCCTCAAGATTTCCTTGACCGCCTCAGAACAACAAAATCAGCAGCCCATTGTGGGCTTTTAAACAATTAGGCCAAGTGCAATAGCAAAGGGATTATCAAAGTGGAGGGTTGAAACGAGTAAGGATTGAGGCCCATTAAAAAAAAAAAAAAAAAACCCGTTGGAACGATGGATCATAGGATGATTCGCGGAAGATGAGCGCCGAGGTCACGAAGGAGGTCGTAGCCCCCGAGAGGGTGAGCCCTCCGGCGGCGGTTGCGACCTCGCCAGGTTCGATCTGTCCTGGCGATCCGAGTCGACATCTGCCGCCCTTCAGCAGTTTCGCCGGTGACGTTGTCAGCATGGACACCGGCACGACATTGACGACCCTGCACAGTCAGGACGTTGGTCTCGGTTTAACGTCGTCCTGGGACTATTACGAGGGTTTAACGGGACGTTTGATAGATTCGCGGGGCGAGGTTGTATTAGCGAGTCAGTACAGACCTTGGGAATCAAAGCACGGAGGTGTCGGTGGTGGTGAGGGTTTACCTAGTTTCGCCAGTCAATTTGCTCCACCGAGCGAGGCTGAGCCACAATTGACGGCACTCACGCCGTTGTCACCAGCCTCGATATCCCATTCCCCACCGGTCAGTTCGGCCCTTGGTTTGCCCAGTTTTCACACCCTCGGCAGTCCGTTACCGGTACCCCACCCTCACAGAGGTCCTCCGGTTGGTTATCCATTGGTACCGGCTCCGGTTCAGGCCCGGGAGGTTCCGGTACTCCAGCAACAGCTGCTGGACGAAAGGCACATCCAGCTTCTGGGGACGAGTCCCGTTCAAGCGTTTCCACCTCCGCCACCGGGACATCCTCATCACACGGTGCTGACCGTCGTCAAGCAGGAATATCCCCAGTTGCATCATACTAATTTTCAGAATCCAATGTCAACGGTACTGGATTCGTCGCCAACGTCGCGGGTAATAGCCGGTCACGACGGCAGAAAGAAGGAGCGTAGAAAAATTCGCGCTGGCTCGATGGAGTCCGAAGATGGTAGCGGCAATGTCGAGAGCTCGGGTCAAGTTGCCGCTGTTTCGTCGACCGGGAATCGCGGGCCTCATGGTCACATGAACAGTGGTTTGGGTGATACGGACGGTGACGGTGGTATCGGTGACAAACCCGCGAAAAAGAAGCGCAAACGCTGCGGTGAGTGCATCGGTTGCCAGAGAAAGGACAATTGCGGCGATTGCGCGCCGTGCAGAAACGACAAGAGTCATCAGATATGCAAGATGCGACGGTGCGAAAAACTCACGGAGAAGAAGGTAAGCTGACGACGTCCTTGTTCATTTTTTAATACACAGTCCTTTTCGATGAAATTGACCTTATTTGACTTTGGGGCTGAATGGATGGACCTCATTGGTCTATTTGAGGGTAGTTTGCAGACTAGAGCAATTTTGAGGTACCAGAAATTTTGGAAACATCTGATTTCTTGAAGTTTTAGCAAATTTCAAACCTACTGACACAAAAAGACAAATTTTTGTCACAAAAGCAAAAGCTTCCTTCATCAGGAAGTACGAATGGACTAAAGTCTATCTTAAAACACTTCCAACCATGCATTCCAATTATTTAGCAGGAATTAGACATTCATTGAGTCTCCAGCAAATAGTGACTTCCCACCCAATTTAAAAAAACAAAAATCTTGAGAAACTCAACAAAGCTTGTTTGTCAATAAGTGCTGAACGTATGATAGTTGAATGAAGCGGGGAATCTTCTGAGCTATCGGCGAGTCTAGGTCTTATTTGACTTCGGATGTGAATGGATGTACCTCATTGATCTATTTAGGGTAGTTTACAGACTAGAGCAATTCTGAGGTACCAGAAATTTTGGAAAAATCTGATTTCTTGAAGTTTTAGAAAATTTCAAACCTACTGAAACAAAAAGACAAATTTTTATCACAAAAACAAAAGCTTCTTTCATCAGGAAGTAAGAATGGACTAAAGTCTATCTTAAAACACTTCAAACTATTCATTTTAATTATTTAGCGGGAATTAGACATTCATTGAGCCTCCGGCAAATAGTGACTTCCCACCCAATTTAGAAAAACAAAAATCTTGAAAAACTCAACAAAGCTTGTTTGTCAACAAGCGCTGAACGTATGAGCGTTGAATGAAACGGGGAATCCCTTGAGCTATCGGCGAGTCTAGGCCAGAGTGTGCCAGTGAAAAGAGAGAGAGAGGGAAATCGGAGAGCGCAAGAGTAAGACCAGACCAGACCAGACCAGACCACCGACACGAGGTTTACTGGTCGTATAGTTGTTGCACAGAGAGCGTTTGCACGCTTCGTGTATACGCGGTGTGTTGTCGACGGGATAAACGACAAGCGGAGCCACGAGGGCGCTACGTTACACAATATATAACGCATTCCACGCTATTTCGATCAACATCTTGCCTAGATCATTCCGATTTTCCTCTAAATTTTTTATATAAAAAAACACATTGAAATACGTTTTCCCAAATTTTTTCAGATTTTTTTGGCCTCGCGTTTTTTGGATTTTTTTTTCTTTGAAAAAAAGGACCACTTTGTAAAATCTGAAAAAATTCAGAAAAATCTAATAAAATATAATAAATTTTTTGGGCTTCGTTCCAAAATAGAGATTTTAATACTCTATGAGCAAAGTTCAAAAAATTGCAAAAAAAAATTTTACTCATAGAGTATAAATCTCCATTTTGGAACAAAGCCCACAAATTTTGTTATATTTTATTAGATTATTCTGAATTTTTTCAGATATCACAAAGGGGTCTTTAAAAAAAAATCCAAAGAACGCGTGACCCAAAAATTCTGAAAAAATTTGGAATTTTTTTTTTCAATGTGTTCTTTTATATAAAAAAATGAGAGGAAAATCGAAATTTTTTATATAAAAAAACATGTTAAAAAAAAATTTCCAAATTATTTCAGAATTTTTTGGTCACGCGTTCTTTGGTTTTTTTTTTCTTTTTAAAGGAACCCCTTTGTGAAAGCTGAAAAAATCCAGAATAATCCAATAAAATATAACAAAATTTGTGGGCTTTTTTCAAAAATGGAGATTTTAATACTGTATAAGTAAAATTTTTAGAGTTTTTTAAAGAATTTTTAGAGTATTAAAATCTCCATTTTGGAACGAAGCCCAAAAAAATTGTTATATTTTAATAGATTTTTCTGAATTTTTTCAGATTTTACAAAGTGGTCCTTTTTTTCGAAGAAAAAAAAATAAAATTAAAAAACGCGTGGCCAAAAAACATTGAAAAAATTTGGGAAAATATATTTCAATGTGTTTTTTTATATAACAAATTTAGAGGAAAATCGGAATGATCAAGGCAAGATGTTGATCGAAATGGCGTGGAATACCTCGTATATATGTATATTACAGCGTAGAAGAGCGTGTTACATGCGACTCTAGGGTGGCGTATAAACGGCAATGAGAGAAGCTTTGTACACATGTACATTAGGGTGGTCCTTACATTCAGAGCTCGGACGAATTTTTTATCAGTCGCTCCACCAAATCGACTCCAAAAAATTCTATAACAATACCCTAATTTTTTCAGATTTTTAACCAGACACTAACCCCTCCCGGCAAGAGGGTAGATGTCCCCATTTGAAATACACGTGTTTCGGCCATATTCTCAGGATATATTTTATTCTAAGTGTAAATATAAAAAAATAATTTTTGTTTTTCCATACGTATTATAGTTTCCTCACTTTTTATTGTTCAACAAATTTTTGAAGTAGATATACTGTAAAACAGAAAAAAAATGATTTCAAATTTTGGAAAATTTGATAATTGAATTGCAAATTGATTGTGAGAATTTCAATGGGCAACAAAATGTAAAAAATAAATTTTGACACACCCTATTATATACGGGGGAATAGTATGTATAGAGCTGTTAGGCTTTTCTATATGTGTATATATGTAATGAACTTGGCCTCGATGTTCTCTCGGATAGTACGAGAGAAAGTGGAGGGACAGCGAGGAACGAGCGAGAATAGGAGAGGAGGAGGAGGAGGGGGAGGAGGAGAAGGAGAAGGAGGAGGAGGAGGAGGAGGAGGATCGTTGAAAGGGTGAAAGGGAGTGGAAAGTGAAAGAGAGTGAGGAGAGGGAAAGAGAGGGAGAGTGAGAGTATACGAGGAGGGATCCCAGAGGGAAATACAGAAATACAGATATCCGAGGTGGTTTATTATTGGACTGACATTGAATAGGGGGTTGGTGGGTCGCCTGTTGGATCCTTTTCCTCATACAGACATAGGCTACCGATGACGTTTTCCATCGAAAATATCGTACCACGAAATATTCCGCGTCATATTTTCAGATAACGATTATCGTCCTTCCATTGATACCTCGTGTCCTTTCTGCAGGATAAATCCCCTTGAAAATGAAGTTTACCCCTACAAAAATTGTTTATTTAGTTTGAATTAATTTATTTACATTTGAAAAATTTTCATTCAAATATCGACCTTCGACTATTGTCAAGCCATTATTCAAATAAATTTATTCGAATCGAATAAATCGTTACCTGTAGTCTAAAAATATATCTGGAATATATTAAATAATAATAGTTAATAACTTTTCATCATAGTTTCATTATTAGCTAAAATTATCATTCTTTTTATTCGATATTTTCATTTTGTTAAATAAGTCCATCCATATAAAATTTGGTATTGTCATGAAATTTTTGCAAAAAAAAAAGAGCGCAAATGTCGAGTTGAAAATGGACAAATTTGCCATTCTATTAATAACATTTATTAGTAGGTTTTTAAAAATTTATTGCACAAAAACAGCTGTTTTATAATATAAGTTGAAAGAAATATTTATTTCTTCTCGTGAATCGTAATTTTCTTTGAATTACATTATCTGGAAATATTTTTTTTTCTTTTTCAAAGGAAATAAAAACAAAAAAGACGCGATTGAAGTAGCTGGGATGAAAGAGAAAAATGTTCTTCTTTATTCTTTTATTTTTTAATCAAAGAGTCGATAACACGTGACGTTTTACATTCGAGGCGAATGAGCTTGGTCAAGCTCATCCTCTCGCTCGGACACGATTTCTCGATGTGTTTTGCCGGCTTATCGTAGAGCAAGTTCAAGGCTTGAACCCGGGTCGTAATAATCTCACGTATATATCGAACGGCGCCGTGGCGTATCGATACGTCGAACTTCACTTTGGAAACCAACGTGTTGTTTTGTCAATACTGGATATATTATATTACAATTTTTCATTCGGTCTTTAGCATTTTATTATTTTTATCAATACTTTTCTTTATTGATGCTTTTCTTCGCCTTTTCTTCGCGCGTCCGAACCGACGACGATAAAATAATAAAAAATTGCATCGAACTTCGATACCATTAAAATTCTCTCGTGCAATATTTATTTATTTTATTTCCTTCAAAAGTACGTCGTAAAGTTTTATATTCCATTTCATTTTTCACTTTGTAAAATCTGAAAAAATTCAAAATAATCTAATAAAATATAACAACATTTTAGGGCTACGTTCCAAAATGGAGATTTTGGAAATTCAAAAGTTGCAAAAAAAAAAAAAATTTTACTCATAGAGTATTAAAGTCTCCATTTTGGAACAAAGCCCAAAAATTTTGTTATATTTTATTAGATTTTTCTGAATTTTTTCAGATTTTTCAGTGGTCCCATAAAAAAAAAAAAAAAAAAACGCGTGACCAAAAAATGCTGAAAAAATTTGGGAATTTTTTTTTTCAATGTGTTTTTTTGTATAAAAAATTTAGAGGAAAATCGGAATCACGAAGGCAAGATTTTGATCGAAATGGCGTGGAATGCTTCATATATATATAAATCAATTGCTGTTCGTTAGTTTCGCTAAAACTCAAAAACAGCTTGATTAGGATTGATAATCGCTGATCAATAGTTGTAATAAAATATATTGTAGGTGACACGAAGTTTCCCGGGTCAGCTAGTGATAAATAAAAAATTCAATTCATCCAAATTTAGGGACATGAAGAGATTTAAAAAAATTAAAATTCAGATAAAACAATTTCAATTCTTAATAAATTGAGCAAAAGTTTGAGAAGGTGAAAGCGATTGTGCTCTTTCTACTATTCTTCGCGAAATCGCTTAATCGCGAGGTCAGGAAAGCTTATAAATCGACTTTTGCTGGGAATCCAATCGAGAGCTCGTTGATCGGGAGTTTTTTTTTTTTGCGTGCAAACAAATCAATTATGATTCTCGCGCCGCTGACATTCTCGTGTTGGCGGAGTTGTGAAGCTCGCGACGTAAGCTCGACGCGGGCGTGGATAGCCGCGAGAGAGGTCCGACGTGCTTTGACCCATGAGTCACGATTTCTCGATCGCGAGCATCGGGGCCTACGAACTCTCGAGCATTGCGTGCATCCTCGCCAATATAATGGACGATCGGCGACGAGGGAAGTGCAAATAAAAAAACATACCAAAATTTTCATTGGTAAAGATAAATTTGGTTTTCGTTCTAAAAATGGTGCGTTAAAAAATTGCATTTTACAAAATTATTTTTATTCGATATCATCAACTTTTAGCTATATTCTCTGGAACATTGGAATATTATAATATTCAAGTATTAAGGCGGTATTCTGGTCTAGAGACATTTATCTTGAACGTTTTGTCGAGCTCGATAACAAAAAACAAAAAATTTTTTTACCATTCGTTTTTTTACAACATATAGGTACAACATATTGATATTTCGACAATAAACAAAAAAGTTTCGAGGAAAAAAAAGAAAATTAAATAAGTTATAAGCTGGTAAAGTTGGGGGTAAAAAAAGGGGTGTGCTGGTCTAATTATCCGATACAAAATTAGAAAAAAGATTCATAATTAGTAAGAATGTTGTTGTTCGTAAGAGGAAACGAAAAAAAAAAAAATTAGCAAAATGACTGTCTGAACAAAAAAAGCGTTTTTCGACTCTTTTTCATAGTTTTTAATTTTTTTTACATCAGTCAAAAAGGTAATTTTGATACCAAAATGGGGAGGGCGATGGAGAGTTATACATTGACGAGTGATACAAAATTTGATGTAAATCGTTCGAGTAGAACTTGAAAAATAGCTGTAACTCCGTAAATTATTGGAATTGAAAAATTTCCTTTCGAGGATATATTCTTGAAGGTCACCGAGAATATGCAAATAAAAATGATTTTTTCAAAATTCTAGACCAGAATACCCCCTTAAATATTGTAATACTTATAGCTTCATAGCAGCTTTGAACATGTATCTCGAAAAAAATCCAATTCGGCCATTTTGATCTTTTTTTTTTAGGTAAATGCTATAGTCCATTAAAAAATTGTAGGCAGATAATTTTTGCTTCGCTTCTTTTATGATTTTTTCATTAAAGTCAATTTTTCTTTGATTTATTTATCGATTCATTTGTGCGATCGATTCATTTGTGACGGGAGCGAAAAAGACGGTTTCCCGAGTTTAAGGGAGGTAAAAAAATAAAGAAAAAAAAAATAACATCCACAAGTAAGAAACTGAGAAAAGGAAGAAAGATGGATGATGGATGGACACGATTTGAAGATGCGATATGTATATATATATATATATATATATATATATATATATATGTTGTCCCGCCGTCACAACAACTCACCCCACAAAGGGTGAAAAGAGTGAGAGAAGGAGAGATAAAAAGCGCCTTAACACCCTCTTTATCCCGAGGGAAAGCCCTCACTTTTTCTTTTCTTTGCTCGCATGTTTTCATACATCTTTCTCACTCTCTCGCGATATGTATAACGCACTAAAAGCCCGCGAAAATAAGCATCCGCCGAGCCAAACGAAAGATCCCAAAACCCACACGAACTTTGTATGACGAAAAAAAAAAAAAAAAACACTGAAATGTCTAAAAAAGTCCTGGCTTTGCGGACAGATTTCTATCGTCCACGTGTTGTTTTTATCGCTTGATTGTACGCTGAATAACACTCGAAAAAAGTGCATTTCCCGGTAAACATTTCGTTTTATTGTTGGAAAAATATTTTTTTTTTGCAATACTCGTCGAATTGTATTTTACGATGGATCGAAAACATGATGGAAATCATTTTTATCATTGGTTTTCCCCGAAATTTTAATATATATCAATGCATGATTGATTTAGGATTGAAATTTTCTTTATTTGCTAATTAATTTTATTGCTTCATTAATAATTGAGTTCAAAAATGGTGAAAAATAGATTCGAGCTTTCCATGCTATAAACTTTTGTGCCTTTGATGAATTTTTTAAGATATTGAGATATATTTCTAATAACCCAAAAATTGATCGATTTAAACAATTGCAATTTTATCATGCTGATAATTGTTGATCAAGTCATAATAGTTGAAAGCGAAAACATAAATGTCCCATTATCTCGCCAAGCATACAATTTTCGAAAAACTCTCCTGATCACTCTAACCTTCTTAGTTTTGCAATTATCGGTCTCGATTTTTTTTTGCACGAATGTACAAAGTTAGAAGAATGATTAGTGTCGAATTTGCACAGAATCCTTTAATGGATTCAATTACGAATTTAGAATTTCAAAGCAATCGCTTTTGTTGTTTTTTTCAATAACAAAATAAAATGCGATCATTTTGAAATTTTTACATGTTGTTTTTTGTATCTTGAAGAGTATAAACAAATTTTTATTTACTTAATTTTACACGAAAAAAGGTAAAAAAGGAATTTTCTCGAAAAAAGGTGATTTGTTTCGGGGAAGCACACAGCCTCTTCCGCAGTCATCTGAAATCAAAAATCCAAAGAGATTATTGTCTTGTGGGTTTAATCATAATGAACTAACCTATAATATGCATATTTAAAAAAAAAACGAAATGGCGGACTTGTGAACAAAAAGGTCTTCGATATCGATTTTTTTTGGATAAATTGTTTTAAAAAATTCATTTATTATAAAAAAATTGAATGTTTCATACGTTAGGTATTTAGCTATGTGTGTCTGAAATAACGGATCAAATTTTTAACCAAATCGGTTGAATAGTTTTTAGTCAGTGCTTCCGCGAAATTTCGAAAACGTATAAGTTTCCAGAAAAACGCGATTAAAGTTTTGACAACAGATTTTGTACAAAAAAATTATACTTAAATTAATCAGCTATGTCTGGTGCATAGAGCAATCCTTCCGTTTACTCAAAGTTTCTCTCATTCTCGAGAATATATATATGGGGCATTCCATGCCAGGTCGACCTGAATGTGACCCTCGACCTCGCCGATTTCGTTTACGGTTTTTAATATGATTCTTTCGACTCGAAATAGCATTCAGAATTTTTTTCAGATTTTTAAAACCAAATTCGAGTGCGTTATGATTTTTTGAACATTTTTTTCGAAAACCTCGAGGGTCGTAATTTAAAAATCTGAAAAAATTCTCAAAAATCCGGTGTCAATAATGAAAATTTTTCACCCAAAATTCATGATGTCCAGACTTTCGCTTTCACCTCGATTTTAGGTTTTTATGAAGAAAACGTAAAAAAAAATAGATGCAGACATTAGCCAACTATTTTTGGAAATTCTTGGTTAACGATAAAAATATTCAAGCCACTTTTCACGGTGGATCAATTGCTGCATCTATTTTTTTTAACGTTTTCTTCATAAAAACCTAAAATGACACCGAATTTTTGAAATTTTTTTCAGATTTTTAAATTACGGCCCTCGAGGTTTTCGAAAAAATTTTGAGTTGGAAGAATCAAATAAAAAATCGTAAACGAAATCAGCGAGGTCGAGGGTCACATTCAGGTCGACTTAGTATGGAATACCCCATATACATATATAGCATTATACTTGTTCTAGCGATAAGAGAAATATCGGTAATCCACTTACAGCAAAAGGTGCTCGAGTTGCGCGAGAGGGCGCGCCTTTATCTGCTTTCCAAAGTGACTTCTCCGTGTATTTCCCATCCCCTATTTTCAATTTATCTCTCTCTTTCTCGTGTTTCTTGGCACTGTAGCCAGTTAGGGCGCGGGATTATTCGAAGGCACTGAATATGGGGTGGTTTGCGTGAAAAAAACAACAATAATATTCTCTCAATAATTAAAAAAATTGAAGATCAATAATTTTTTCATTGAGGTTTTTATTTTTTATTTTTTCAATGCCTAAAGAAAAAATGGTGACTTTTTTATGGTACCGTCAATTTAGTTGGGGAATTGACCATGTATATGTAATATTCGTGCGAAATGAACTCGGTCTCTATCGTTTCTCCGGAAAGACGAAAATTTAAAACGTAGACCCAGTAATTTTCACCCCAATTTCACGAAATTTTCTCAATTGCCGAAAGCCCGGGCTTCCTCCCGTATAATTTGAAGCCTGAGGGTCGATATAGAATGTCGCGGAGATGAAGTGAAAGGGAGCGAGAAATGGTAGGGCATGAAAATCTCGTTGGTTTTTGCCTCTCTTGCTCTTTCTCTCTCTCTCTTTGAATTGAAAAAAGCATAACGAATTGGCCATGGAATTTTCTCAATTGTATTTGACGGTCTGGAAAAAATAATCAGATAAATTATGTTTATTGCTATTTTTTTACAACTTTTCATTTATTTATGTCAAAAAGTTGGCTGATTAAAATGGTATATTGTCTGGCTTTAAGAAGTCTGGACTCCTACTTTGAAATATTGTTATTAATTTTTCGAATTAGTTTTCTGGATGAAATTACATTCCACCCCTAGAAAATCTTTCAGACTAGAGAATTTACAATTTTTTAAAAATCTATTTTTGAGGATCTTGAAAGTTGAAAAAATGTTTCATATGCGTGTATTTTCGTACTTTGCTGAAACGTGAACGCCTCACTCGATTTTCTCGCACGGCCTGAAATGGCTTTTTCAACCCTTAACGAAAACGCCTCGTCCGATCACGATGGGGGAGAAAGACAATTTTAGAGAAAGAGAGGGAGAGAGGGATGATTTTGTACGCACACGAGAAAACGAGGACGCGATGCGTAAATTGGGATCTTCCATTTTGTGACTTAAGGCAGGTTAGGAAGTGGCCGTTTACGGGGTTGGAGAAGGGTAACATCGGGGTTAAAAAAAATTATATTCATAAAACTTTGGTTTTGTAATTTATAATTGGTGAATTACAAATTCGTATAATATAAATGAAATATAATGTTTATAGATACTCAAATATTTATAAAAATATATATTTTGAAAAAAAATTCTTTTTTTCAATCCCGAAAGTTGGTTGAATCTCACATGAAGCTAACTCCGTAAAGTTTGCATAATTTCGATCCTTAGAGACCTTCCCTTCTTTTCAAAGGGGCATAAAAATCGTGTTTTTCGTCTTTTAAGGGTGCAGCTGGTCAGTCTCGAATCGGAAATTGGCTGGAAAACACAAATATGCAATTTGCTAGCATAAAATTTCTGAAGAAACGTGTGCGGAATCTCAAAAAGCACTTTGGTCAGATTTAATCGAGTATCGAAAATAAATTTTGCACAAATCGACGGCAGTATGGAAGAACGTGCTATCTCAAATTGTGTTAGAAGAACGTGCTATCTCAAATTGTGCTAGAAGAGCGTGCTATCTCAAATTGTGCTAAAAGAACGTGCTATCTCAATTTGTGCTAGAAGAACGTGCTACCTCAAATTATGAGAGAACGAGGTGGCATCTCCAATTGCGATCAATTGTGATCAATTGGAGATTCCGCCTTCTTCTCTCATAATTTGAGATAGCACGTTCTTCTAGCATAATTTGAGATAGCACGTTCTTCTAGCACAATTTGAGATAGCACGTTCTTCTAGCACAATTTGAGATAGCACGTTTTTTTACCACAATTTCAAATAGCACGTTCTTCTAGCACAATTTGAGATAGCACGTTCTTCCATACTGCCGTCGAAATATTCTTCTCGATTTATGAATTAGTTTAATTAACAAAAGACAAATATGAAAAAAAAATTCTGCAGTCAAAATGGTAATAATTCGGTCGAAATCGTTTCCTTGAGAGAATTAATCAATAAGGATAATCAGTTAAAATGACTGAAGTCAGTAATGGAAGAAGTTGCAAAATATTCAATGTCAGATGTTTCGCAAAACTGTCATTCGCGAATATTTCCGGGTGATTTTTTTTTCTAGTGCTGGTCAGTAATTCGCATTATAGGCAGTGAGAGAAATGGGACTAATTTCATTACTATACTTTAATTTGCCTTCTAATTCGCCACGATTACCCGATTGGGGGTCATAATTTTTTTTTTTAGATTTAAAAAATATTTTTTTTCTTTTTTTAAATATATTGTTCGATTCTCATCGTGTTCGTCGCTCCTTTGGCGTTGGGTTTGTTGACCCTGCGAGAAACGATAACCCTGAGGAACTCTGGCAATACGAGAGACACGGCTTATCACGCGGTTATCGCCGGTTCTCCGTTATGCTCGATGGCGTACACGTCGCGTAAACTATATTTTTTTTTTCAAAGTTTCGCCCCGAAAGAAAATTATATTCTACACAGACAAACGAACACAGGTCGGCGCTTTTACATCGAAATGTAATAGGACTTTTAGTAATATAAAAATTAAGAGGGCTCAAGGGTTAGAAAAGCATTGAGAAAGCAATGTTCAATTTTTTTTCTTTTAATAATAAAAATAATAATTTCGTTACGAATATTAAATATTGTAATAGAAGTTACGTTCAATGAAATTTGTTCAATTTATTATAAAAGCTTCCGATATTTTTTAAGGGAATCATGGGCGAGCCCCCTTAATTATTTTGAATACAAGGTTAGGTTTTTTAATCTGCTTGCAACAAATTTTAAATCAAGGAGGTACAATTATCGTTGTAAACCGGTATTTTTATTTCGATTAACGAAAATTGCATTTTATTTCATGGATATTTGAGAAAGAATATAAATTTTTTATTTCGGGAACAATTTGAGTTTTTTGAATACGGTATTTTTCTTGATCGTTGTACCGCCTCAAGATAATTCGATTTGATTGATTTGCTCTCGGTTTTAGCACGTGCCGATCGAGCCTTACTAACATTAATCGTAGAGTCTCGAAATGAGACGATTTTACTAACTCCATTTGCTAACACGATTAAATAGATTACTAATATAGATTTTAAGAATCTTAAACCGTAAACTGGACTTATTGGAACAAATGCGTCCGTCTTAGTGATCGCGTGAAATTTTTCATTATCAAAGTGTACGATGATAGCGAAGACGTTCGTTTTTTATGATAATCAAGTATTAAAAAATCAAATTGTGTACTAATTAAAATTAATCCATTTACTAATCCCGTGGTTATTGATCCAGAAACTACTAACCTTGTGTGCCTAACTTAACTAACTAATTCACTAATTCAGTGACTAATGTAATTTTTTTTTTCCTAATTTACTAACCCGAAGATTCAGAATGACTAACAGTGTGAAATCATTACCAATTCAGCCTATTCAAGATGTTAATAAAATTTCATCAGATTATTTATACATTTAATAGTCAAACTCTTGACTATTGCATAGTGTATTAGTATTGACTATTATATACAGTGTATGGAACACTTTTCAAGAATGATTTAATTTTTACTAAAAAAAAACTTTCTTAACTGTTACAAAATTTGTTAGTCGTTAAGGAATATTTCATTTGTGTCAAAATAATTGTTTGACTGTTAAAAAATATTTGTTTAATTTATTAACTGTTAAAAATAATTGATTTCGCCCATATTCAACTTTACATTTGTTAACAGTTAAGAAATCCTGGTACATTGTTTTGTCAGTGTAGACTGATTAAAAAAAACGACTATTTTTTGTTTTTCGAAATAACATATCAAATACTTCTGGGGAGGTGAAAAAAGATGCCTGTTAAAGGCAGCGCTCTTAATATAAATATTTGGATATGCCTCATCATCGCAAATTTCTATTTCCCATTCAAATAGGAAAAAAATGTTCAAACTTTGAAATTTTATATCTCAGCTCTAAGTTAATGTACCAAAATGAACGACATATATTCTTGTAGAAAATTGAACGCTCTATAAAAAAGATCTGTTATGATTTTCCGATAAACTCATTCCTTCAAACGTTATTCAAGGTTAAAATTAAATTGAGAGTAAATTTCACTTTTTTTTTTAGTTTCCGGCAAAATGTTGAAACTTATTATTAAATATCGTAAAATCTTCCTTGAAACAAAAGTTTAAATTAATACATAAATTACCTAATTTATAAAGAAATGACCAATAGTAGTTCACTCATATTCACAGTACTAATGTACATCTAGGGCATTCTACGCCAAATCGACCACATTAGAACCCGACTCCTTTCGATTTGGCTGAAACTTTTTTTTTATCTTTTTTCACCCTAACAAAAATATTTTTCAGAATTTTTTCAAATTTTTTCACCCGACCGATAAAGAGTAGGACATTTTTCGAAAAAATTTCGAAAACTACATTCAAAAACAGTTTTCGAAACAAAATATAAAAAAATTATTTAAACGCATCTTCATCTTTTTTTTTTTTAGATTTTTGGAAAAAATTAAAAATTTCTCGACGATTACCATTTTCAATTTTTGTTTTTATTTATTTTTTTCAAGTTTGGAACTTCTCTGAACACCCTCAAAAATTTGCAGAATGGTGTTATGAGAAATAAGGCTAGTTAAAAGAAAGAAAGTTTTTTTTTCAATTGGAAACAAAAATAGAAATCGAAAAAACACCACCTTGACAAAATTTGAGGATTTGCAGAAAATGTCAAAGTTTGATAAAACGAAAAAAAATCAAAAATGGTAATCATCGAGAAATTTTCGATTTTTTCCGAAAATCTAAAAAAAAAAAAACAATGATGATGGGTTTTTATAATTTTTTTGTATTTTTTTTTTCAAAAAGTACATTAAAAACGAACATTTTGAAAAAGTTATAGCTATTTGAAAAATAAAAAGCCAATTTTTTGGAAAAATTTATAACTCTTTATCGGCTGGGTGTAAAAATTTGAAAACATTCTGAAAAATGTTTTTGATAGGGTAAAAAAAGATTAAAAAGTTTGTCAAATCGAAAAGGGTCGGTTCTGAAGTGGTCGATTTGGCGTGGAGTGCCCCATATATATTAGACCGTGAATAACTTTTGAAGGAGTGAGTTTATCGAAAAATCATAAGAGATCTTTTTTGTAGAGCGTTCGATTCCCTACAAGAACAAGTATCGTTTGATTCGATACATTGACTTGAAGCCAGGATATAAAATTGCAAAGTTTGCAATTTTTTTTCCTGTGTCATTTAAATGGGAAATAGAAATTTGCGATGAGATACATCTAAATATTTATATTGAGAGCTCTGCTTTCAACAGGCATCTTTTTTTACCTCCCCGAAAGTATTTACTATATTTTTCGAAAAACAAAAAATAGTCGCTTTTTTTAATCAGTCTAGTGACAACGAAATGAAAGGGGTGGGTTTGCGAAGTCCGGGGTTGAAAAAAAATTTCCCAGTATTTCGTCAAAAATAGGGTTTTTAAAAATTTGGGAAAAAGTGGAGTTAAATGAAACTCGTCGAAAATTCAATTGAATGCGAATATATTTATCGTCGATTGTGTACAACGTGCTTCCTCCTCGTCGCGAGGACGTCGACGACGACGACGGCGTCGTCCTCATACGCGGGTGACAGCCTTTTGGTAATCGAATACCCCGAGTTTTTTTTGTCCTCCGTCCCTCTCACTCAGCTGGTATCCACGTTCGACGCACTTTGCTCCCTCATCTCACCGTATCGTTGAACATGCATATATATGTATATATCGATGAACCACCCCGACGTGCGTATCCTCTTTCGCGTTTCATACTTTCACGGGCTTCCCCCGTTTCGATTTATCGAGGAAACCGGAACCGTGCTGCTTCTTTCGACGATACATCAAATAATGAACGTATGGGACATTTTCCGCAAAATCAGACGATTTTACAACGAAACATTTCATTTAAGGAGGTTCATCTGGTACACGATTTTCAATACAGATGTTGATAAAAAAATCAGAATATAGTTATTAGTATCTAAAAAGTAATCTGTTAAAATTTCACGACCCGAAGATACGTTGTTCGTGAGAAATAAATAGAAATGTAATTCCTAAATAAAATGGGCTCTTATGGGATTCCATCTATAAATATTAAATTCACAATCATTACAATACAGATTTTGACGGAAATTTAAGAAATTATGAAAAAGTATCTAAGGAATATTTTTAGAGCTTCATAAAATCGATTAGGTACTTGTGAGATTAATAATAAATTAATTAATCTCGAAAATGCTGATTATTTTGAGGTTAAGCATTGTCAATGACTACGCTAGTCACCGCTTATTTTGAGGTTAAGCATTGCCATTTTTCTTTTGACTCACTCGGTACCAGATGAACCTCCTTAACATCCAACCAGTCTCGTTTTTGAAAAATATACTTGCCTTTGCTCCCAGAAAAAATATTTGTTTGAATCAAACAAATTTTTCCTATTAATCTGAACATAGGCCTAATAAATAGATCATTAGGTCGATATTTTAGTAAAATTTTAGACATTCAAAATAAATTCATTGAAACTTAACAAAGCATTTCTCCTGGTTTCAACCCCCTCAAGAGAAGAGGGTTGAAAAATTCTTTCTATAAATAATAAATAGAAATTCTTTCTATACATAAATTTTTCGTATTCATCCGATCATCGGCATAATAAATAGCTCATTAGGTCGAGATTTCAATAAAATTTTTGCCATCCAAAATAAATTCATTTCAACTTAAAGCATTTCTCCTGGGTTCTCTTAAGAGAAGAGGCTTGAAACTGTCTTCTGAACATTTGCAATATTGCGAAAATTTTTTTTTGCAATATTACATTTTACATGATTACATTTTAATAGAATTATAATTTTTTGTCACAAAAAGTTTAACTATTTTGCAAAAATCGACGGTAAAACATCTCCTAAAATTGAAAAATGGTTGGAATCGGATGAACCGAACGGGGTTTTGAAGCTTCGACAATTCTGAAGGGAATAAGGGAAAAAATAATTCGAGATTCAATCTAGAAAGAAAATTAGGGTAATTTTAGTGACCAGATAAAATTTCGGCCAAAATGCACAGCAAAATTGACTTAAAATGTCTGTTTTCAATGTCAACACGGATGTACTTTGATTCCCCCATTTGATTCAACTCAAGAATTCAAAAAAACTTAACTTTGCGAATTATCGAGAAAGATAATTATTCTGATAATTTTATTTATTTATTTAGTGAGTCTTAATTTCACTATGCAATAATGATAATAATATTTTATAAACCACAATAACAACAACAACAACAACAACAACAACAACAACAACAACAATAATAATAATAATAATAATAATAATAATAATAATAATAATAATAATAATAATAATTTATATACATTCATGGACGTCTGAGCTGTCGATCGTACGCCTGCATTCGTGACTAACATATTTCAGGATTAGCATCAACCCCTTTCCCGAGATCGTACTGTACACAAAAGCGAGACGAAAGACCAGATCAATACGGAATAATATTGGATTGTGAAATAGAGTCCTTTTTTTTTGTTCTCCTCGTCGTTCTTCTCTCAATGCGCATTAATAACAAAAAAAGTAACGTGGTGTTGCAAACTATGCCAGATGGTTCATTAACATACGTACAAAGTATAACAGCATTCGATAATCCTGGGAGGGCGATCGAGTATCCCAGATTTTCTTGTAAAATAAATATTACAAATCATACTTTTCAAACAATTTGAAAGACTTTTTTTTTTATTTCCTCAATTTTTATTTATTTTTTAGTACCCATCAAAAGACCCTTCCTGTTAAATTTTGAAAATTTTTTGATTACCCGTTCAAAAGATACTAAATTAACAAAAAAACCGCTTTTTTTTTTTGGTATTTTGGTCATAACTTCTTTGATAATGATCCAAATTAAAAGTTTATTTTTTCAAAATTTTTGTTTTTTATGGCCTTTTCAGAAAAAAATACAACAAAAATATTCGACGAGTTTTTGAATGAGTTTTCTGAGTTTTAAACTTTAAATGGCGTTTTTATAAGGGAGTGCCATTTTTTTTTTTCATTTTTCGCTTTAAACATCTATCTATTCAACAATTTTGAAGACTAGTCCGATCGTGGGATTTCCATAACTACTATTTTTTCGATTTTTGAAAATTGAATTTTTTTTTTTATATAAATTATAATGAATACCAATTTTTGTTACTGTATAGTATTTTTTTCAATATTTAGAATTTATTTTGACACCTTTATATTGTTAACAGGTTCTTAAAATTAATCATTAATCGTTAAGTCTGGTTATGAACAATAATAATAACAGTTTTTATTTATTCACGTATTTTTTTGAAAACCTTACATATACGATTATTTCCCGAATTAGAATATTCCTTTGCCAATACGTTTCCGTTGCTCATTGGAATAATTGGATGAAATTTTTGTGTTCCCCTGTGATTGACTTCGCAGTATTGTATCGCAAATAAAATCTTTCTTTTGCATCTAAATAATGTTTCTCAGGTGAAAATTTGACAGCAATATTCGGTAGACTATTTAAGTTCAATGCCCACTCATACAATTCTTGAACTGTTGTATTTGCTCATCGATTAATTATTAATTTTGAAAATCTGTCAACAATAAAAAAGTGTCTAAATTAATTCAAAATGATTATCAAATTACTATACAGTAACAAAAATTGGTATTCATAATAATTTATGAAGAAAAAAAAAATTTAATTTTCAAAAATCGAAAAAAAATAGTAGTTATTGACTAGTCTTAAAAATTGTTGAATAGATGTTTAAAACAAAAAATTAAAAAATAAATAAAAAATGACACTAACTTTTAAAAACGCGATTTAAAGTTTAAAACTCAAAAAACTCATTAAAAAACGCGTCGAATATTTTTGCTGTATTTTTTTCTGAAAAGACCATAAAAAAACAAAAATTTTGAAAAAAAAACTTTGAATTTGGACCATTATTAAAGAAGTTATGAACAAAATACCAAAAAAGAGCGGTTTTTTTGTTAATTTAATATCTTTTGAACGGGTAACCGAAAAAATCTCAAAATTTAACAGGAAGGGTCTTTCGATGGATACTAAAAAATATAAAAAAGTTGAGGAAATAAAAAAAAGTTTTTCAAACTGTCCGATTTAGGATGGAACGCCCCATATATAGAGACTTTTCAAAAAATTTATCTCGCAAAGCTAGTGCGGAAGATTGCAAAAAAAATCTCACATTGCATGCACATCGATTTCCGAATTCTCGTCAATTGTTTAATTTCATGCATGGAAGCAATTCGATATAAGGATTAATATAATATTGTCACGTAGTATTCGCTTTTCGGTCACGTTTCATGTTCGATTATGTACTTTGTCATTTATAGCGATCGACTATAAATGCAGGCTTGTACATTTGGCAAAAGAGGGTGGGAGTGGTCGGGGGATGAAAATTTCATCAATGGTGAATTTACGATCTCGGCAATATCCCGTGCACGATTATTGGCTCTGATGTCAACATAAATTATTGGCTGTCATTTTCCCTGCTGTTTTTACGTAGAAGAGGCACGCGGACATCCTAAGAATAGAATATAATAATAACAACAACAGCAACAATAACAATAATAATAATAATAATAATAATAATAATAATAATAATAATAATAATAATAATAATAATAATAGTAATAATAATAATAATAATAATAATAATAATAATAATAATTACAAATAAATTGTAAACGTATTTGTTATATTTATATATACGAATGATGGATGTGATACAAGAGTTCTATGCTCTCGCACAGCAGGGTCACTTAATATTATATCAGCCGTAAAGTCTCGTCCATTGATATCAGCAAAACCGTCACGTCGTAATGGAAAGATAGTAAACACCTTCATTGATATCGCGACAACGGGGCACGCGCATATCGTCGTTCTTCAAAAGCTACTCTTCACGTACGTTTACGTGAGACATTCCATGTCAACAAGACCAACTCCTCGTCATCGTCCACTCAAAATTTGTTCAAAATTTATTTGACAATTGTCCCGAGACTGATTGAGATTCATAATTACTAGAATTTTTTTTCCCGTGAGCCCTTGATTGAAAAAATTAATTATTTGGGCAATGAATTTTTTTTTTTTAATTCTTGTGAATTTTTGATTTTATAAGAAAATTTTGAAGCGTAGAAAAAGAAGAGTCGATCCTGTCTGTTTAATAAACTCGGATAATTGAATCGAGGAATTGGGGGTAATGAGAGTCATGCGAAAAAAGAAAAATACGGAATTATTGAAGATGTGGAAAAAAGACAAAATATTTAAATCATCGTTTTTGAGTGGGAACAAATTTTTGCATCGAATAATGAGATTTATTCAATGATAATTATCATAATAATATGTGGAGAAAATAAAATTTGCCTATTATGACTCACGCATTATGAATTTTGTTTAAAAAAAGCGATTTTTTAATAATTTTTTCAAATGTTGAAATTTAGGTCCTGTTGAATTTTTTTTTCCATCAAGGGCCGATAAAAGAGATACAAAAAAATTTGGGAGTGCTCATTAATCTCTATACAACCGTATAATAAATCATGAAGCAAATCGTAGAGAGTCAGGATCGTTGGATGAGTTGACAAGAAATACTCTCTACATACGTTAGTATTATATGTTATTATGTACCTCATACAAATGCTTACGTGAAATCCTCGTTGGTTTTCGTGTTGAACAAAACATTCTCAATGACGCGATTAGTATTATACAAGCCTTTGTACAATGGCTCGTAATTTGCTCGAGCGTCTACAACGAAATTTATAACACGATTTTTTTTATTGATATTGTTTTGTTCGACGCCCTCAAATTTAGAATACATATCATCCTGTTTCGATTCAAAGGCTCCAGCAAAAAAAATGACCCACAAATCCGTACTATCATAATTTTACCTAAAGTAAATAAAAGTAAATAAAAAAAATAATAATTCAAATATTAGTGGCAGAAAAAAAAAAAAAAAATTCATAAAGAATTCTTCGATTGTTCTGCATAGTTTGAAGTCGATAAATGTACGAATCTTACGTAAATTTTTTCGACGATAAGTGTTCGAATAAAATTACGAAAATATCGTTTATATTCAGGGAGAAACGCCCCTTTGGGAATTGCGGTTTCTCCGGACGAGGGATGACGAATTCTCGCAGGATTGAAGCTAGTCCAGTGTCCAGCTGAAAATATGTACTAAGAATAGGGAATTGGAGGAGAAGAAAATGTAAAAAGGTATAAAAGGGCTGAGAGAGATGGAGAAATGGATTTGGTATGGAAACGCAAGAAACGTCACTGGATTTTCGTGGAGTCCGAACAAAAAGAAAAAATACCAGAGTGCCAAGTTTGCTACGCAGTTTCTCTGAGGCTCTGTCAGTGCCACAGCAACAGCAGTAGCAGCAGCAAGCAGCAGCAGCAGCAACGCGTTTCCTCGAGTCGATATATCGATCCCCTCCCCCACTCGTCGCTTCCTGCCTCGGGAACCAGGACTCTCTCTCTCTCTCTCTCTCTCTCTCTCTCTCTCTCTCTCTCTCTCTCTCTCTCTCTCTCTCTCTCACTCTCACTCTCCCGCAGGATGACTCACAGCCTCCCCGTTACTTCGTCCCCGTCGTACCAGTAAACTCACAGACTGTAGAATCGAAGATTCGGGGTAATGCGGGTCAGTCTAAAAGAAATTGAAATATAGCTGAGTTATCGAAAATTTCGTGCAAAAATGAAATTGCAGCATGAAAATCATGTTTTTTGGGTGGGAAAGAAAATTCTTTCGAATATAAATGTTCATAAAATAATAGAGTTATTTAATAAAAGATAAAAATACAGCTGAGTTACTGAAAATTTTGCGGAGGCAAAATATATATTTTGCCTCTACAGTAATTTATTACTGATTATTAATTGATAATTTATAATTATCAATAATAATTATATAATAACAATATTATTATCAATAATAATTATTGATGATTATTGATGATTGATAATTGAGTAATTTATAACTCAATTATTCCTGCTAAATTAGTAGGATTCAATTTCTTTGCGAAGGGAATTTTTAATGAATTGACCGATTAACATGAATTGACAAGAGACCGAATTGATTAAAAAACTTTATTTTATTTTCCAAAAAGACAATTCAGAATTATTATCTCGAACGAGTTGAAAACATATTGGGTGTAAAAAAAATTGATTTTTTTTTTGTTTCATTCGATGTTTTTGACTTTTCTGCGTTGACGAAGAATCGCAGTATTTCTCACAATAATATGCACAATGAAAATCTGCACGCAAAAAAATAATTTTTTTGGGCAATTAATTAGTTCGTAATTTTATTCTTAATTATTTTGATCAAATGCCGCATTTTCTTCTTTCACAGTCGAAATTAAACTTCAATAAACTTATTTTTACACCGATAATTCTGAAAAGTTAGCCGATAAAAATTGGCGCGGCTGTTCGAATAATTTTTAGAGTCAAAAAAATTATTTTAATTTTATTTAACCGATACTTTCGACTTTTTTCATTTTACTCAATATGGTTTCCCTGCAGTTTCCTTGAGGAGTTGAAAATTTTTTCCATCGATAAGACTGCTAATACACGCATTTTCGCTTAACTGACCCGCATTACCCCGTGCGGCTATAAAACGTCTTCCCTCTCGCTCGTTGACTCGCGTATCGCCCCTCCTTCACCAGCGACGCTCGAAATTCTCTCTCTCTCTCTCTCTCTCTCCGTTTCTCTTGCGTATAATAAAGGAGAGAGACGCACGCAGAAATGCGTGTATACGCATTCGATCGACCCATCCCCGCCAACTTGGTTCTCCGCTAGGTGAGAGTCGAAATCTCCCCCGCACACTTTCCCCTTCACGGTTTTTTCTTCTCTACTCCCTTTCTTCCTTATTCGTGTATTTCTCGCTCACTTTCTCCAGGAGTAAAGAGAAGATTATTTGCCAAGAGAAAAAGAGAGAGAGAGGGAGAGTGAGAGAGAGGGAGAGTGAGAGAGAGAGAGAGAGAGAGAGAATAAAAAGAAAGAGAGAGAGGAACGAAAAAAACGAAATTGTAAAGTCGTTTTTTTTACATTATTCAGCGCGTGTTATCCAGTCGTTTCTCGCAACTTCTCAGAATTGAGGAAACGCCTTCAAAAACATCACTGAAACATCTTTCATCCAAGAAAAAAAAAATTCCTTCTTTTTTCACCCTTTTGGTTTTTTCCAAGATTACGAGAAAAGCTCTTAATCTTGTGAGAAATGAATTTTCCTGTTCCTTCGATCAGGGATAGATAACAATTTTCCTTTCTTCCATCATCAACATCTGCCTGGAAATTAATTGATTACGATCGATGTATAAAAATCGAAAATTTATCGATATTTCATTCCAATCGATTGAAATTTATTCCACCCTTGATCGTACAATTTTTGCAGTTTGCCCTGAGGGATTTTCTTTGATAAGCATGACTTGTGCACGGTTAAAAAAAATTGATTACAGTCGATGTACCAAAATCGATAATTCATCGATCTTTCGATCGATATTCAAATCGACTGCAATTTATCGTACGTAAAAATTGAACAGTTTTGCAAGTTTGATGATGATGGTTGGATTTTAATTTCAATAAGGTCGTCGAGCAATTGGAAATAATTGATCACGATCGATTTACTAAAATCAATAATTTATTGATCCTTCGACCGATATTGAAATCGATCGAAGTTTGTTGCAAAAATTAAACGATATTGCAAGGTGCCTCGATGGATTTTATTTAACCCGTTGAAGCCCACCTTTTTCTGGCGTCCTCCTGACCGTTCCGTCCTGGGTCTGGAGCGACCCACAACTTCTTTTGCGTATGCAAGACGTTTTAAACAAAATTTTTTGACTCGTAAGTAGTGAAATCGAATCGTTATAACCTCAGGAATGAGAATACGCTAGGCCGCAATCGATATTTTCATTTTTAAAAAAAGTGTGTGAATAAATGCAAAAAAAGTCCGAAACTTGGCCTGTAGGACTTGTTGGTACTTTTTTAAAGATTCTTCCGTTGTTTATCGTGCTAAATAGATTTAATTATAGTGATTCGCAAACTGGAGACTTCCAGCTACAAGATGGTGAAGGTCGTTTTCATGAGTTTTTGGAAAAGTATATTTCCACCCTGGGTCTGTAGCGACCCAAAAAACGCCACTCAAGTGTTTCGTACGAAGACCAGAGGCCGACCGAGATAGATGGTGTATCTGCTCGATAGATCATATTTTTCGCCTAATTTGCCGAGCAAAAGCGCAGGACTTCAAAGGTGGCACTGGGTCGCTGTAGACCCAGGTGGCCCTCAGCGCGTTAAGGATGTTAAGTTCCAAATCGCAAATGATGAGAAAATTCTGAAAATTTGGTATGTTTTTGGATGAATTATTTAAGAGGTCGTGTAAAAATTTCACGACGATTAGGAAGCTCGTTATCGAACAATTAACATTAACAAATTAAATTAAATTAAATGTAGTCTTATGAAAACTGATATAACTTTTTAATATCTACACTATATTGAAAGCAACGGAAACAAAACGAAGTTTATTGATAAATATTTTTTTTATTTGTTTAAAAAATGGTTCTTAACCTCAATAAACCTCAGATAAATATTCTTTTTATTTGTTTAAAAAATGGTTCTTAACAAAATGTTAATATTTTAATAACGAGAATCGTCGTGAAATTTTTACACAACCTCTTAAATACTCCATACAAAAACATACCAAATTTTCAGAGGTTTCTCATTATTTTTCATTTTAACCCTTAAGGAGGTTGAGTTGAATGATGATAGAATTCTGAAAATTTAATATGTTTTTACATGAAGTATTCAGGAGGTCGTGTAAAAATTTCACGACGATTAAAAAGCTATATTTATTGAACAATTAACATTAAAAGATTATATAGGGACTCAACATCCTTAAATAACGTTAATTTCGATTAATTAAAAAATTTAAATTCTGTCGATTCTGTCAAGGTTTTCTTTCTCTCACTGAGCTTTTTCTTCGTCTGAAAAAAAGGACTTTTATGGATGAAAAGAGCCTGACGTTACTCGCAGGACCTCGACGCTCTTGTCAACAGAACGACTATCTCGCAAAGACGCTGATAATGATAAGAAATTTATCATCTACCTCTCGGAGTTTCTCACACAGATTTTCGGAGACTCCGGAACACACAACGAATATACGCTAGGCATTTTTTTCACCTCCATTTTCGTAATGAAGATTAAAAATTTTCTCCTCATAAAAAGCCACGTTATTCCACATTTATGGTGATAAGAAGGTTATAAAAATAAATAAATAAATAAATAAATAAATAAATAAATAAATAAATAAATAAATAAATAAATAAATAAATAAATAAATAAATAAATAAATAAATAAATAAATAAATAAATAAATAAATAAATAAATAAATAAATAAATAAATAAATAAATAAATAAATAAATAAATAAATAAATAAATAAATAAATAAATAAATAAATAAATAAATAAATAAATAAATAAATAAATAAATAAATAAATAAATAAATAAATAAATAAAAATGTACAAAAAGATTATAAACGTTGTGTCGTATTAATTATTCAGGTTCGGTCGTTGCAGACTCAAAGAAAATGTAGAAATTTTTTTAATTTTCCGAACGATTCCCGCGAATCGCATGTTTTCATCGATCGATTTTTCCCGCAATTTTCAAGAGCGTTCCCGAGGGGTGTTTCACCGATATTTTCGCAGAATCGAGGGCAAAGGGGTGCTCGTGACATGCACCTGAACGTCACGAACAATGACAGCTCGATAATTTGACGATTTCTTTTTTTAGAAATTTTGTCTTTATTTTTTTTTAAACATCATTTCCACTTTTCCTCGTATCGATCCTGCGCGTATGCGAATATAAGGACGAGAAATTGTATTTCACCGGATGGATGGTGCACGTGCGTATTTGCTCACGTGCGTTTAATGACAAGGTGCGCGGTCGCGACCCGTTGCTCCGAACGTGCAATTACCGTTGAAAAATGCAAAATGCACCCTGGACGATCAGCGAGCCTGTCTCGCGAAAAAAAAACCGCAACTCAATATATTTTATACATCGTATATACATGTATAGGGGAGGGAGGGGGCAGAATGGACACCATAAGAAGATAACGCAGCTTATAGGACGATACACACAGTTTAATCTTGTTGCTTTTCAACTATAAATACCAATTTTTATCGATTAGATTGCGCCTCGAAACAAAAAAATTCTCGGAGGCAAAATGCACCTTATTTTTGTATGTTGGGATGTTTCTTCTTTCGAAGCGATGAGAATCACAGTTTTCAAAGCTTCATTTTCTCGATTTTCTTGCAGTCAGCATGAGCCCGAAAACAGAACATTTTTGCTGGTCGCAAATCGTCAAATTTCACGTGAAATAGCCCATATATATGAGGTACTCCGTACCAAGCCGACCAATCCCGACCATTTTTGATTTTGTTCAAAATTTTTTTTATAACTTCAAAAATAGATAAAAAATAAAAGTTATGAATATAGCAAGCTGCCAATTACTTGTGAAAATGTCTCTTAAAAAGTATTGCATTTTTTCAAAAAAATCGAAATGGTCCAAGTTGAAAAAAAAAATATTTTGCGCTCAAAACTTCAAAAAAACATGAAAATGTATATTGATATTTTTTTTTTATAAAACTATAACTCGAGACGGAAAAAAATGATCTGTTTTATTTTGATATCTCCGTTACTTGAAAAGTTATGAGTATTTGAAAAAAAATGGTGTCCAATTTTGAAAACTTCATTGTGGTTAGTTGGGTTGAGAAAAAAAATCTAAAAAAATTCTAAGAGACTACTTTCAGTCCGTACAAAAAATGAGAACATTTTTAACAAAATCAAAAATGGTCGGGTCCACGGATTGGTCGGCTTGGTATGGAATACCTCATATATACATACATAAAATGCACCCGTGCACTTTATGAGACATGAATCTCTATAGACGTGACGAATGGCGAAGGAGTAGGGGGTGGTTCCATTATTTTCCATTTGCATATATATGTATATAATATCGGTAACTATAAAGTGTATCCATGTATAGGGCAAGTAATGTGCAACTGCTGTTTTTGAGCAATATCTGTCGATGTCAATGTCATGGGAAACGGTGGTAGTCTCGAGGTGCATTTTATTTTCAATCAAATTGAAAAATTTCTTCTCATTGTAATGATTTACATTGAATTTATTATTATTATTATTATTATTATTATTATTATTATTATTATTATTATTATTATTTTTAAATGAAATCAAGTATGGATTTTCCTCAACGCAAGGATGCGTCAAGAAAAAACTGGTCTTCTATACTTCTTTATTAATTGATACGTCGAGTCTTCTTACCCCCGAATTGAAGAATTTTCAATTATGGATGATAAATTTTCGAATTCATCCGCGTCTTTTTTTCCCCGTCAAAGAGATTGGATGACGGTCTTCCGCATCAGGGGGCACGCGTTATTAAAAATTCTTCACACATGCATGACGATGTGGCAGAGTATAATAAATTATCAAACGCGTTGAGCGACAAAAAAAAACCGTCCAAGCAGCTGCTTGTGATTTTTTATGCAATACATTTTTTTAAATTCGCTTCTGTTTACACACGCTGGAGAGAAAGGGGGGGGGGGGGGAGGAAGAAAGGGTTGATAAATGTGGTTTGATAAAAACTCTATTTTCGGATTTTTTGCTCATCGAGACACTGAAGGAAAATCAATTGAAAGAGTTTCTTTCTGCCGAAATCTTTTGCGAATAATTCTTATCTTTAAGGCAATGACCAAAAAAGGGCATATTTCGTGACTTTCTTTAACGGAACTGTAAAATAAATCGGATTTACAAAAAAGCGTTTTGTTATACAAGCGTTTTGTTATGTCAATACAAAATTATTTTTTCATAGCAATATATGTCAAAATGGCGACTGTGCAGCGTTCTTCCGATGACGCTTTATTTCTGGAAGGTTGGATTTCTGGAGGGAATGTTTTTTTTTTCTAAAAATGGCGCACTTTTAATTAGAAAAGGATAAAATGCCATGAGGAAATCGTCAGGAAATTGTTGATAAAAATTGTTTTTAAAAAAGGAACTATACAATATAATAAAAAAATCCTACATAGTGCTTTAGAAAACGTTATTTTGAATGTATAGTTGAAACTTTGGTAAATATTCGGAAGTGTAACTCCTGTCAGAATCTAGCTGATTTTTTTTGTGCGGTTTCTTACAGATGAAACACATCATATTTGATATTATTATGGCGGCGCATAATCTTTTTACCCAACTTTTTAAATTTTAATTTAAAAAAAATAGTTACTAGAATAGATATCCACGTTGCAGAATTTCTGTTGTTTTTTTGGGTTTGATAAAAGTCCAAGTTTTTATAAGTAAAATTTTTTTGTTTCTTGTCAAACCCCCAAAAAGAACAGAAATTCTGCAGCGGGGATATCTATTCTAGCAGCTAAATTCCTTTATTTTATTTTATAAAAAAAAAAATTAAAAAGTTGGGTAAAAACATTATGCGCCATTAAAGTATAACTTAGTGTTAGGTTTTATAATAATAAAGAATTGATAAAAAAATGTACAGCCTCTTATTAGCGGGAGTTAAACGTCCGAATATTTACCAAACGCGTTTAAAGTTTGTAGAAAGCTCGCTGCGGATGAAGAGGGGTTACACTAGAATCCAAAAATCGAGTACTTAGGGATTTTTCACGCGCACTACCTGTTGGAATATAATCCCATACATACTAAGCTACCTTTTCAACAACAAAAAAATCGATTTTTTTCAAATCTCAGAGTGGTCTAAGGCCACTCTAAGATTTAACTTGTTAAATCTTAGAGTGGCGACGAAAATAAAAAAAGCTATGCTAGAACTCATTGGAATTAATATATTAATGTGTATAACGATCCATTTATACGATAGATATGATTTATGATATATGATATATTATATATATGATAAATACCAACTAAATATATATATAGCGCTTTCGCGAGCGTTCTAAACTACCGGTCGTGGTTTACCGGGGGGGATTACGAGCATCGCGGGGAAGCCTCGTAAGGATATAATCCGGCTAGATTCGCCCTATCGATTTTCGAGGTGCAGCACGAACGCTCGCTCTCTCCCTCTCTCTCTCTCGCAGTATATTTGATATATATATATATGTACGAGTGCGTGTACGTGCGTGCTCGATATATATATTTCTCGGCACGAGGCTGACTCATTCGGATCGGTTTTATATGTACAAATGTGTATATACATATATATATATTTCTGCATATACATTCGTTTATATGTGATACATATATGGAAGGGCATCATATTATGCGCGAAAGCTCTTATATTGCACGCCGCACGTCCATTATCCCACGGTACCAAACTCTCACGATTTATATTCCATTTCTCATTCTCTCCGAGCGGAGCTTTCCTCATTTTGTACAAAATCCAATTATTCCACTGATATTATTCATAGCGAATAAAATCAATTTTTTTCCATAACCTCAATCAACACTTTTAGTGACAAAGTCAGAATTTGTCGTAGGAATTTTTTTCACCATAATTATTATGAATCCATTTGAATTTTCAATTGTCAAAAATAATACCACAACTTCCTGACCGCGAGAGTTAAAATTGAAAAAAAAAATAAAGTTATGAAATCAGATGGTCGAATAAATGGTAATTATTATTGCGAAGTGCGACTCATCGGAAAGGCGCATCCCAAATTTTTTTAAATGATATTCTATTAGATAATCATAAAAAAGTAAATATTAGCTCGGGGAGGCCAATCTTTTATTATTATTATTATTATTATTATTTAAAAAAAAAAATTTCAATAAAATAAAGGAATTTATTGCACTCCGTGCGTAAAATGGCACTCTCCGCACTCGTGCAATAAAATTTTGTACGAAACTCGTGCGAGAAACATTTTTCTGACTCGTGTGATTGCAGCATTCGCCTTCGGCTCATGCTCGTCAGAAAAAGTTTCAACGCACTCGTATCGTAATGTACTATTAGCTACTAGAATAAATAAAAATCTCCGTTGCAGAGTTTCTGTTGTTTTTTAGGTTTGATAAAAAATGTTGGATAAAAAAGAAAACAAATACTTATAAAACCAACTTTTTTTATTTTTTTTTCATCCAACGTTTTTATCAAACCCAATAAAACGAGAGAAACTCTGCAACGGAGATTTTTATTTATTCTAGTAGCTAAATTCGTTTTTTCCTTAAAAAAGTTATTAATCCTTAAAAAAAAATATCTATATATATATATATATATATATGGAACGTTCCATACTAAGTCGACCTGAGTGTGACCCTTGACCTCGCTGATTTCGTTTACGTTTTTTCATATCAATCTTCCAACTCAAAATAGCATTCAGAATTTTTTTCAGATTTTTTAAATCAAATTTGAATACGTTATGATTTTTTGAACATTTTTTTTGAAAACCTCGAGGGCCGTAATTCAAAAATCTGAAGAAATTCTCAAAAATGCAGTGTCAAAAATGAAAATTTTTGACCCAAAATTCATGAACAATTTCGAAAAATAGTTGGTTAATTTCTGCATCTATTTTTTTAACGTTTTCTTCATGAAAACCTAAAATCGAGGTGGAAGCAAAAGCCTGGACATCATGAATTTTGGATCAAAAATTTTCATTCTTGACACCGGATTTTTGATTATTTTTTCAGATTTTTAAATTACGGCCCTCGAGGTTTTCGAAAAAAATGTTCAAAAAATCATAACGTTCTCAAATTTAGTTTTAAAAATCTGAAAAAAATCCTGCATACTATTTTGAGTTGGAAGAATCATATAAAAAATTGCAAACGAAATCGGCGTGGTCGAGGGTCACACTCAGGTCGACTTGGTATGGAATGCCCCATATATATAAAGTTGGCCTCCCCCGAGCTAATATTTATTTTTTTGTCATTATCTAATAGAATATAATCAAACAAAAATTTTGGCCTGTAATGATTAATGGTCACGAGAAAAAAAATTTGTTTTCAGAATCGCAACGTTTCGCGTTTAAAAATTATATTTTCATGATAATCGTGAGCATCTTGATCGAAAAAAAAATCGTCGTGTTCGCAGAAGCGTCGAAAAGTTTTTTTTTCATCCCAAGATAATGGATAGCGAGAGGGATGAAGTGGCGGTGAGGGGGAAGAAGCGAGCGAAGAGTCGCTGATGAGGAAAAGCTTCTCGCAATATCGACTTTCACGAAACGAGGTTTTCCGGAATGGAGCAAAAGGGTCAGAGAGAGGTGAAAAGTGTGAGAGTCGAAGAAAGAAACTCGAGAGATTTTTTTCTCCTTTTTTATTTTTCGCCCCTGTCCACTTTGCGTCTTGTCATTCTACCGTTTGCTACGCGTAAGAAATTGAAGAAAATTTCGAGGACCCGAATTAGGGGTGGTTTCTCTTTTCCTCGCCTTTTCAACCCCCGCCGCCGTTATTGTCAGCATCTTTTTCTCGTTCCCGCAAACGTGTCGTCTTTGCGCGAGGACTTTGCGAAAAAATTGTGCGAGAGAGCTTTGAGAAGAGAGCGAAAAAAGTGCTTTCGCGGCAAAGTTCCGTTTTTTTTTTCCTCATAATCAAAGAAAAATATATATCCGAAGGCGTTAATCGACAATCCTGATTGTAGCATTTTTATTCAAATCTGGAAAAAAGTTTAATTCAAGAATTTCTCAATTAGGGTAATTATTTTCCAAGACTTACCATGCGAGAATTTATTTAACGAGAGAGGGAGAAAAAAGAAATCGAAAGAAAGAAAAAAATATAAATAAAATAAATACACATATTAACGAAATAAAAAAAAGAATTTAAAAAAAAAAAGTATTAATGCAGGCAAATTTGAATGTAGTCAGGATAAAGTATACAAAATGAAGTCGATCGATATTAAGGGTAGGAAGAGGGCGGAGGAAAGGAAAGGAGTAAAAAAAAGACCGAGGAAAGAGAGACAGAGAGAAAAAAGTCTGGTGGCTCTCGTGCACTTGAGACGGAACACGTGCTGCACTCTATCGATGCGTACAAACGAAGTTTTGCAAGTGCATCGTATGATCTACCTAATTGATTAAAAAAGGGCGTAACTCTGTCTCACTTTTTGCGAGAACTGACACTGCCTTCGCCATTTTGGTTTTCAGTGATCGATTTGTGCACCACATAGTATATATATGGGCCATTCTGTTCAAAATCGATCAATATTTCTTCATCAGGATTCTTCAAAAGAAATTATTCCAGTAATGCAATTTTTGCTTTCGGATGTCAGAAAATAATTTTCTCTTCGAATTAAAAAATTCTGAGAATTGAGAAGCATCGATGCTTTTAATTTTTTTCAATTGGCCTAATATTAATTCCTGAAGGATGAAAAACGAAAAATAGGAATCAAAGAGATGATGAAATAAAGCCTGTCCATTTAGGACTTTTTTTTGCTGCTATTCATGTATTTTGGATGATTGTCTTAATTAAAGTTACTTTTGCGCGAAATACCTCGTATGATTTTTTTTTTTTTAATTTAAAGAGAGTAAGACATCGTTGGGCGCCGGGCGAGGCCGTCCGACTGTTCATCTGCGTGTTCTCCTTCATTTTTTTTCTCTTCTCTCAATTCTTCCAGCTCTGTCGCACTTTTTGCCCCTGGTCAATTCGTCTTCGTCGCTCTCATTTAACTCACCTCTTCCGCGTCTTCTAACTCTATCTGACTCATCTCTCATTTTATATATCTATATATATAACCTACATGATATATATTATATGTAAATAAATATATGAGTCATTTGCCACTGATCCAAGAATTTTTTTCTATTTTTAATTTTTCGGATAATGTGAATTTTCTTATATCTATTTATGTTCACAAGATTTATCAATTATTTTAAATGCGAAAACCTAAAATTTTCAGCAATTGTGTTATCGTCAAAAATTCAATATATCATGCAAAGTATCGTACGAAAAAATTATTTATCTCTTAAAAACAATTAAATTCGTTTTTCGCTAATTTTCGTTATTAAAACGTCAAATTTTATTTAAAAAAATTAAATACATTGATTGCATTAATTTTTTTCTCCGTTTTCTTAAATACTTCAATTTTGCATCGATTTTGTGGTTCAAAGATTAATTAATTTGCTCCAATTGATGAGAAAACAATTTTTCCAAAAAATTTCAAAGTCCCACAATTTTTTTTTTTAATTTATAAATTTATACATTTATAGCAATTGAAAAAAAATTTTTTATAATTTTATTTTAAAAATTCATTAAAAACGAGGAAATGTTACTGAAAATAATACAAAATACAAAAAAAATTCTGAAAGCTTGGAAAATAAATAGTTGGCAGATTCGTGGAGAATTTGCCATATGAATTTCTATCTCTTGCTCGTACGAACGCGACTCTCGTTATTCTCACTCTCTTCTTCGGGGATGCACTCCGGTACACATATACGTACACATACATATGAGGCATTCCATACCATTTCGAACGGTCAAAAAGCTGTCCACTCTCAAAAAAATTGACATTTTGTCAAATTATTCAATTATATGAAAAAGAGTAGTGTACATTTTTTCAAAATTTTTTTGATCGCATTTTTGTGAGTTTTTCCAAATTTCAAAATGTTCCAAGTACCGTTATATCTTGAAAGCATACGATTGAACAGAAAAATGTTTCAGACAAAAAAGTTGCAGTTTCACATAAACTTGGTGAAAAATTTTTTTTTTTTCAATTTTTTTAATTTAAAAAAGGACCATTTTCATCAAAAATATACGAAAATAATTTTTTTCGGTCGGTACGTCACTTTCGATTTATGTCAAAAAATTCCAGAAAATACTCTGAAGTGTGTACATTTTTCTTTTAGATTGCTCGATTTTCTTTTAGATGGCTCGATTAGTTGTTCCAAAGTTATGCTTTGTTTTATTAATAATATTTTTTTTTGTTTTTGCTCCATTAAGCTCCAAAACATTAATATTATTATTGTAGATGTTCTTTTATCAAAAAATTTGAGAGAAAAAATTTGGGAAAGTATGATTTTCCATAATAATTGATTTTTCTAAGAAAAACAATGTTATTAATAAAACAAAGCATAGCTTTGGAACAACTAATCGAACCATCAATAAAAAAATACGTGTCTATCGTACACACTTCAGAGTATTTTCTGGGATTTTTTGACATAAATCGAAAGTGACATACCGATCGAAAAAAATTATTTTCGTATATTTTCGATGAAAATGGTCATTTCTTAAACTCGAAAAATTCAAAAAAAAAAATTGTTTACAAAGTTCATGTGAAACTGCAACTTTTTTGTCTGACAAATTTTTCTGTTCAATCGTATGCTTTCAAGATATAACGGTACTTAGAAAATTTTGAAATTTTGAAAAACTCCAAAATATGCGATCCAAAAATTTTGAAAAAATTTACAGTACTCTTTTTCATATAATTGAATAATTTGACAAAATGTCAATATTTTTGAGAGTCGAGAACTTTTTGACCGTTCGAAATGGCATGGAATGCCTCATATACACACGGAAAACACATACCAGAGTCTCGCGAGTACCGCAGCGTGTGGTGATCGACGAGGCAGGTAAAAAGGGCCTTACAGCTGTCGGACAGCTGCTCCGACTATGTCCTACATACATGCGTGATGAAGCGTCTCTCACTCTGGCGCTTATATATATACGTCGACGCAAATTTAACACGTATACACGCGTGTATCGTACACGGTATTTTTCATGTAAACGATGTATCACCGGTTACACGACTCGTGCGGAAAATGCATTTTATCTCATTCGAGTACGCACGCACGGGCGCGAAGCGTAACCGAAGACAAAAAGCACCCTCAATATAGGAATTTTTCGCTATAAATAATTTTTTTTTAAATTATTAACATACAGACGGGGAGCTTGAACTGAAATAACTTTTTCCTCCACGATCAATATAATTTTTTAATGAATACATTTTATTGATTTATGATATTTTTTATTGATATTTTTTATTATTGATTTTTTTATTGATATTTTAATGAATATATTGTACCAAGATTTGTTAACTGTTAACAAATGTAAAGTTGTATATGGCGAAAGCAATTATTTTTTAACAGTTCATAAATTATCTTGATGCAAACAAAATATTTCTTAAGGACTAACAAATTTTGTAACAGCTAAGGAAAGTTTAAGTAAAAGTGTCAACTAACTATGTATGGGGCATTCCATCCTAAATCGGACAGTTTGAAAAACTGTTTTTTATTATGTTCTCAAATTTTTGATATTTTTTAGTACCCATCAAAAGACACTTGCTTGTAAATTTTGAGATTTTTTGTTATTACTCGTTCAAAAGACCAAAAAACCGCTCTTTTTCGGTATTTTGGTCATAAGTTCTTTAATAATAGTCCAAATTGAAAGTTTTTTTTTTAAATGTTGTGTTTTTTATGGCCTTTTCAGAAAAAAATACGACAAAAGTATTCGACGTGTTTTTGAATAAGTTTTTTGAGTTTTAAACTTTAAATCGTGTTTTTAAAAGTTAGTGCATATTTTGTTTTTTTTTGAAAAATGTTCATTTTAAGCTTCTATCTATTCAACAACTTTTAATACTAGTCCATCAATTTTTGTTACTGTATACAGTGTATAGTCTTTTTTTCATTATTTATAATTTATTTTGACATTTTTTTATTGTCAACAGATTTTTTAAATTATTAATTAATAATCGATGAGCAATCAAGAATTGTATAACTGGGCATCGAACCCAAATAGTCTACCGAATATTGCTGTCAAATTTTCACCTGAGAAACACTATTTAGATGCAAAAGAAAGATTTCGTTGCTAGAAATAAACTGTTTTCTCAGTGATGACGATGAAAAAAAACTAAGAAAAATCTAAAGTTATGAAAATTTGAGAAATTGTTAAATTTTCACCTTTTTTAACTGGTAGTATTCAAAAATTTGATATTACATAAAATATATTTAAAAAGCTGCATTTTTGAATAAATTTAAAAAATTGAACTTCAAAGATGAGATCAAATTTTTTCGATTGGCCAAAAATAATTCCTTCGCAACATGAAATGTGTCATATGAAAAGGAATTTTTCGAGGTCCTGGGGGTTTTTTCGAGGACCAAAGGGAGGGATATTTTTCGTCGACACACACGTGTAGGTGACACGCATGAATTTCGAGCATTGACATTGAGATACCGGGAGAAAAATGAGAAGAACTGCCGTTACAAAATTAGCGGCGCATCGTTTCATCCCCCTTTTCTTTTTCCACACACACACACAAATACACATTTATACGTGTATGCATTTTTCACCCTTGCATTCTCGATTCGAGAGGGTCATAGTACAGTTATATATACATACATATATATATATATAAATATATATATATGCTGTTTATAGTTTTGCGAATCCAACTGTACATGTCAGCCTTTGGATCTCCATTTTTTTTTCTTTCGTTCTCATTATATCGTCAATGAGACCAGTCTAACCGTGAATATTCGAGTGTCTGCCCATTCGCATTGTTCGAATATATTGCTGATCTATCCTCGTGCCATTGCGAGTGATGAGAAAATTTTTCTCTCTACCGATTAATCATTCGCGTCAGAAAATTCACCCTCTCTTAACCACTCGAACGCAGTGAGACTCTGAACCCTTAAAAAAAAAAAATTCTTTTCTCGCATTCGTGTCAGTGGAATCATTTCGATTAAAGAGAGTATCAAGTATACCTGTAATTGCAATTTTGCTGGGGAGAAGAAATGGAGAACTCGGGTGAATTCGTTTTCAACTCGAAATTAAATTTCTGAGAGTTAGAAAATGAATTGCAGTATTTTGAGTTATTGTTATTCAAATAATCAAATACTAATAGTAAAAAAAAAACGATCATAAGATTGCAATTGAATGTAATTCTCTGCGAAAATATGAAAATTCATTTAAAAAATTGAATAAAACAATAATCTGAACTTATTCGTAATTTATTGACGAAAAAAAGAAGTCCCAATTGCTAGGACGTGAAATTAGTTCTCAAAATTGAGTTTTTGAAAATTTATAAATTGTCCTAAATTTTATTTTCATCACAAAACTCATCATATGTATGTTCATGTGAAATTGTTTTTGATAGTTGAATTTCAAGGACATTTCGTGCTTACATTGAATGGACAGACAAGAGCGAATATCGCAAAATTTTGCACGTGTATCTCGTGTTCTCTGTTTCAATGCAAATAAAACACCCGCAGAGAGCACGCATTGTCCTGTATATATGGGAGAAGCGCGTTTGCTCTCGAGATTCGAGTGTGTCAGACAAAACGGCACGAGAATTATGTCGACAATGCTTTTGATTGCCGACTCATTATGACGTCATGTTAAAGCGAATCTAGCTGATTCAAAGCGTAATACGAGGTATTCTATTCCAATAGGACCAACTTATTCGATCGATCGCCTCATCGATCGTATTAAATCAATAATTACTGAATTATACCTAATTAGGTGGCTGAGAAGGGATATTATATTTTATCCTATGATCGGTCGAAATTTCTGAAATATCGAATTAAGGGATCATTCTGGTTTAGGCGTTAAAAAAAAATGTGTAAATGTTTCAAGATCGTATTTTCATACCAAAAAATAACAGGCAAACGTAACTCCTCGAAAAGTAGATATATGTCGCTGGCGGCGTTGATATCTAGATAACGGCTCATCTAAATCGAAAAAGTAAAAAATTATTAGATTTAGTATGACTGTAGCTCTCGCGCATTCTACGGATATTAATATTTATTGATAAATAATAAAATGGCGGAGATTTTACAACAACAAAAAACGAAAAATTAGGTTTTTTTACTGTTTTTGGCAACAAAAAAATAGTAAAGATTAAAATTTCAATACGGTTATAGAATGCGCTGAAGCTATTTTATAGAATATGTGGTTAAAATTTCATAAGGATCGGTTCAGTGATTCCGGAGAAATAACATAGTTGGACTGCTCCGATCGTTCTAAAATTTTTACACAATACTTTTAGAAGCATATGGGGCATTCCGCGTCAAATCACGCGGTCATCGGCCTGACCCCCTCGGATTTTGATGTCCAACGAATTGTGGGTTTCGTTTGGCCCAAAATATGACCTCAAATTTATATAAATCTTATTTCATTTTTTAGGGGTTGCCCGAGCTAAAAAATCATTAAATTGAGAGAAAACATAAAGAGGGTCCTTTTTCAAATTAATGAAATTTTGTTCACAGAAACTGGGCCCAAAACAGATATTTTCGTCATAGTTCCATAATGGGCCAAAAATAATTACTATTTTTTTTAGATTTCAATTTTTCAATTGCGTTTGAATCATCCGTTTCATTTCAGGTCGTCGAGGCTAATAAATTTTCGTAAAATGTTGTCGTTCCACTCTTAAACCAAGAAAAAAAATCAAATTTTACATGAAAATAAAATCAATCAAAATAAAAAATTATTTTTTAAAAAATAGTAATTATTTTTGGCCCATTATCGAACTATGACGAAAATATCTGTTTTGGAGCCTAGTTTCTATGAAACAAAATTTAATCAATTTAAAAAAGGCCCTTCTCTATGTTTTCTCTCAATTTGATGATTTTTTAGCCCTAAAAAATGAAATAAAAATTTCTGAAATTTGAGGTCATATTTTGGGCCAAACGAAACCCACAATTCATTGGACGTCAAAATCCGAAGGGGTCAGGTCGATGACCACGTGATTTGACGTGGAATGCCCCATGTACTTTTGAAAAATGATTTTTTGAAAATTATAAACCAGAATGATGTCTCAACACAAAGTTAAGCTTACACAAACTTAAAACGTTTGTTTCATAAATTTCCCAGAGTCAAAAATTTGTATACAATTATCCCTGAATTTCGAGGTTGCATTTATAAGAATGATGTACCGGAAAAAATTGTTTCAAAAAAATTATTTTCAACGTTAACGCTTAGGTAAAAAAAAGGTACATCAATGGTGGGAAAGTTAATCTCAAGAATGGTCCCACTGCTTTTGTCATTTCGCCATTTTTACGACAAATCGTTTAGGGCTTACCCCAAATAGCGGATTTACATTCTAAATATTTGTGATTAACCTCGCTGTCGAAAATAATTCACTCATATATACAACCAGTGAGTAAGAGAGAGAGAGAGGGAGGTTTTATAATACCCTCAACGTGTGTTCATATATATATATATATATATATAGAACAGCTCATACAATGCTTAATTCTAATTCTAATGGGCGCGAACGCGCCAGTGCCACCCGATTCGAGCTGCCCCTCGTTTCGCGTGCCCCGTTGCTAATCCCAATTACGAATGGCCATTAGTTTTATTCCAAAGGAAAATCGACCCTGGTTCCCGGGCAAGCAGGACCTTTCCCCCACCCTTTTCTCTCTCCCCCAGTCTCTCTCTCTCTCTCTCTCTCTCTGTTTCTGCTGGATCTTCGACATCATCGAGATCCCTTCATTCCCCTCTCGACGATCATCTCGAAGGCTTCTCTTCCTTCTCAGCGTCCATCCCATTGCCAAAGTCTCTCTTCATCCCCCTCTCCTCATTCCTCACTCTCTCTCTCTCTCTCTCCTCAATCCCTTCTCTGATCGATCGCAGCCGCGCTGCTACCTTGATTTATGTTGCACGCTAATTACGCGCATTTACATGAAGATAGATCAAGCCTCTCGGACCAATTAAACTCGAGAGAGGAACGACAGCGATGCGAGAGAAAAAGCGTGATGGATAAATGCGAGAAGACATCCGCGAGGACTTTGAGAATTTCATCTCGTTCATCGCTGTAAGCAAATCGAATATTCTCAATATTAAAGTACTTAATCCAAAATAGGATACTATGAGAAATTTCGTGGATTGTCAAAAAGAAAAAAAAAGAAAAAAATTTCAACATCAAGAAAATTCCTGCGTTTTCCAATTAACTAATTTAATTTAATTATTAAATGTAATTAATTAAATTATGAAATGGATAATTTCATTCAGGATAATTAATATATGCTGAAATAAAAAATCCAACCATATTATCATACATTCTATACAAAATCTTGGCAACTCCCGAAATTCTTTTTCTTCTTCTTCTTCTTCTTCTTCTTCTTCTTCTTTTTGAGATCAATCTTGAATTCCCAAATAATAAAAACTGATTGAAAATTCAAAAATCGTCGTAAATCAAGCATTACTTTTGTCGCTTCCAACAAAAAAAAATTACATTACCGCAAAAAACTATAAACCACACAAATCTACTCTGCAGATTCTTCCAGTCGCGCGATTTAGGAAAATTGAAAAAATTTCTCGAAAATTTCGAGAATAAGCGGGAGAACGATAAATCTTCGTAAAAAGTTTTATTTTATTCCTCCGAACGGATCCAGTGATCCTTCGAATTTCTCGTCCTCGGCGAGTGTAACGCGAGATCTATGAAAAAAAAGATGGACCCGAGTAAGACTATAATCCATTTCTAGTCGGGTCAATCCTCGTTTCTTCTCGAGCACAAAAATTTCATCTGCATCTCTGAACGTGCTCCTCCCGAATCTTACTTCTTCTTATGCTTCCAAGACTCACATATATACATATATATATATATATATATATATATATATATATACATACACACGCATGTATGACGATTATATATATAGATATATACAGAGTCTAGAGAAACTAGATCCTCGCAGCTGCTGAGCCCGAAACCGGAAGCTGTCAGCCATCTTGTTTGCACAGTTGCCATGGTAACTCATGTGAGTCCTTTTTTTCTGTGAGGATTCGTGTGTAGAACGCTGTTTACCGCGTGCACTATTCCACACGTATACTTTGTATACACGAGGATCACAGAATATCAAACAAAAGGGCTCAAAACGAACGATTTGACGCCGAATGGTAACGCGGATTACGCCATTTTCTTCATCGTCCCTTCGATCTTCCTAGCACGCGATTGTATACACAATGCTCGGTCCAAAAATTGTACTCAAGACTTTACACATTTCGTGCGTATATACGAAATGCGTATAAATATTAGGGTGGTCGAGAAAAAAACCCGTTTTTTAGGGTTCCGTACCTTAAACGGAAAAAAACGGAATCCTCATAAGGACATTCTTGCCGTGTGTCACAAAACAGTTTTTTTGAAAATTATGTAACGTAGGAATTTTAAATTTGGCATGATATTAGGCTGATTAGAAAAAAACATTCTTTCACATAAAAATATGTCCCAAAATAGCCGAAACTGATTTCTGAAAGATGAAATTGATCAATAATTCAAAATCTAGTGGTCAGAACTAGTTCACACTCCATAGAAATATACATTTTTCGTCGTAAAAATTTAATATGATTTTTTCAGATTAAAAAAAAAAAAGGTTTTTCAGTTATTCTTGATTTTCGAAAAAACGTCGTTTCACGATTGTGGTGTTATAAATGGACCAAATGAGGGTAATTTGTGCTCATTTTGAAGGGTTTTGAATACAGTTTCGATTTCTCGAAGTAAAATTCTCGAATTCCAAAATCCGGCGGAGTTATACGCGAAAGCGAAAAAGTTGTTTTTCGAGTCGTTAAAAGGACGCAATTTTCAAAAAAATCATAACTCGTACGAATAATTTTATTTTGAGCTAGCGATTTAATAGCAATGTTTTCTCATGACAGAGAACACAGGAAAATATCGACAGTATGATCGGAGACGTCGGTTTTTTTGATATGCTGGTTTGACGTGGAATCACTCGTATACGAAATCGCAATTAATATACATAGTATTGGAAAATTAACAATTTCATCTTAAATTTAATATCCCCGTATATGAAAATGGTTGAAAATGTATATGAAATTTAATATACTGTAAATGCATAAAAATTTCATATTTTTTAAATTAAATTTAATACAAACATTTTTTACAGTGTAGATCACTCGAACACAGTCAGTTTTTTTCTAATAGTTTCTGAAAAAAAAAACAAATATTTCAAATAAAAATAGGTGTTTCACTTAATATTGGCCCGAAATCCTTTTTTTTTTTGCCGCCCCATCAATATCAAAATTGCGAAAAAACCGACTTTTTGGGAATTTCAAAATTCAACTTACTTGCCTCCATTTGGGTGAGCTCAATTTTTAGGGAAACGCTAGAAAAACGTCGATGAGAAGCGCAATCTGGAATACTTTTTTTTTCGGACCCCTCTATTATGTATCCATGTGTATATAATAAATCGCCCAATAGGGGTTCCCGTGGCTAATGCCTTTTATTGTACGAAACCACTGGCTCTCTCTCTCTCTCTCTCTTTCTCATCCCTGTCAGTCGCCATTTTTCTTTTTTCTCAATTTTTCTGTGTCCCTTGACTGGGAGCGATGGACCGGGGTCAATTCTCCATGGACGACGATTTTAGATTTCAGAAATTTATGGCATGAAAAATACTCGATCGCAGTAACTACGATCGCAGTATCGCTCCTCCAGCCCTCAATATATATATTTCCCAATGCCGAGAAGTAATCTCTATCTCGTTCGGTTGGAATTGTAAAGTCTGGTAACAGCAGGAGCAGCGCATAAAAGTCGTCATGGGATCGTGTACATTTTCATCGAAGAGCACCGCTGGCAGATGGCAGTTTTTGATTGCGATTAATCCGATTACCCGGCACGAAAAAGTCCCCCTCTTCTTCTTCTTCTTCTTCTTCTTCTTCTTCTCCTTCGCAACATGTCCTGACGACCAAGTTTAGCACGGTTTTGCAATACACTCGCTCTTCTGATACATGAAAGGACAGTCGACGAGTCCTTTAGACTTTTTTTTCGTTTTATTTTTTTTGCGCATATCGCACAAAAAGATCGTGGAGCTTACTCTCGAGAATCTTTATTGCATCCTCGTGGTAATTGCCTGCCATAATCGTTAGTCTCTGTGCGACACGATCGACAAGTTCTCCTTTCGTTTAGCTGAATTCGCGAAACGTTTTTCGATTCCCTGCTTCTTTTTTTTCGTTTTAGCATCAACGCTTGTTTTTAAAGAATCGGTTTGATCTTATCGCGAAGCTGAAAATCTTTTCTTTGATAATTTCAATGAATAAGGGAGGAAAAATGATTGGTTTTTTTTCAATCTTAACAAATTGTTTTCAACGTTAAAAATGTTTTTTTCTTTCTTTATGATGGTCCATTTTACCCCTGATGTAGTGCATCGGACTTGAAATGGATGAATACATGAAATTCATCATAATTTGAAGAAAAACAAAAATTTTCTGATCTAATTTTTTAGGGCTGTCGAAAAACGAGTCAATACATCAAATTTATGATAATTTGACAAGAAACAAAATTTTTTTTTTACTGAATTTTTTAGGCGTGGCCGTTGTGCCCCACCTTCCCGAAAAAATTTCTGACCAAAAATTTGTGGAGTTTTTAAGGTTCCGAAGGTTCAGTGCGACCGAAATTTCGACGTTTTTTCATCAATTTTTTTAAATAACAAAATAAAATGCGATCGTTTTGAAATTTTTATGTGTTGTTATTTGTATCTTGAAGAGTACAAAAAAAAATTTTGCTTACTTAATTTTACATGAATTTGTTTATGATTTTGTACGTCAAAGTGGAGGCCTTGAAAAAAAGGTGACATGTTTCGGGCAAGCACACAGCCTTCCGTAGTCATTTGAAATGAAAAATCCAAAGCGATTATTGTTTTGTAGGCTTAATTCTAATGAAGTAACCTATAATATGCATGTTTTAAGAAAAAAAAAATGAAATGGCGGACATGTGAACAAAAAGATCTTCGAAATCGATTTTTTTTTGATAAAGTGTTGAAAAAAATTCATTTATTATTAAAAAATTGAATGTTTTAGAGGTTAGGTATTTAGCTGTGTGTGTCCGAAATAACGGATCAAATTTTTAACCAAATCGGTTGAATAGTTTTTAGTCAGTGCTTCCCCGAAATTTCGAAAACGTTGTTTCGAGAAAAATGCGTTCAAAGTTTTGACAACAGATTTTGTATAAAAAAATTATACTTACATTAATCAGCATAGAGCAATCCTTCCGTTTCCTCAAAGTTATCTCAAAACTCTCTTCATTTCTTCGAGAGATTTACAGTTTCTGGTGATTGCCAAACCGTAGTAATTAGTCATTTTTAACAATAACTTATTAGTTAATTGCTCCCTTCTTTTGGCTGTAACTTAACAAATATTTTTAATTTCGGTCTGAAACTTTCAGAGTATATTTCAAAGATGTTTTTCTTGCGAAAAATGTAAAAAAAAAATCTTTTAAACGCGAGTATAGATTGAAGAGAAAAATCCTTAAGGAGAGTTTACGAGAGCGTAAAATGCTCATTCGATCCTGTCGTTTGGACGATCCGGAATCTCACGCGCGCGAGCGCAGTAATTCGGGATCTCGTCTCGAAATTTGGACAGATGTTGGGTTACATGGTCCACACGATCCATCGGGATATATTCTGGAGCGGTTGCAAGCGACATAAGCTCAGAGATCTCACCGAAAACCTCGAAACGAAACGAGGACCATGTGTGGAGGAAATCCATTTCCTTTTACGGGTGACCGTGAAAGATGTAGTCAGAAAGAGAGAGAGCAGGAGAGAGAGAGAGAGAGAGAGAGAGAGAGAGAGAGAGAGAGAGAGAGAGAGAGAGAGAGAGAGAGAGGGAGGGAGAGAGAGAGAGAGAGAGAGAGAGAGAGAGAGAGAGAGAGGAAAAAAAATAGAGAAACGAGTCGGAAATCAAGCGAGTTTTGCTCGCACACGTCGCCAGCTGCCATGACAGAAAAAGCAGGCAATCTCTCGCACCCTGTGAATCCTCGCGAGGAATCAAACATCGAAATATTTCCTCGTCATTGATTCGATCATAATAGAACTTTTTTTTCCCCCCATTAGAACCAAAATCTTTTCGATTCCCACCCGTTCAATTTTTTTTTTTTTATAAATCCTCCAATTGTTTCTCCCTTCCCTTCCAATGAAATAAACCCAACGAGGATTCATCATCTTATCTCGCAGTCGCAGCGAATGAACAATTTTTAACGCCTCGGAATAATCGCTGCCTAAAAAAAAGCAATGGAGGATTTAGGGGGGGGGGGGGGGTGGTGGTGGTAAGAAAAGAGAAATTTCATATGGCTCGACGCTCAAGAACAAGATTCAAAATGCAGAGCAGAAAAAAGTGAGAGAGGCAAAAAGGAGGGATGAAAGTTTGAAAAAATTAATTATCCAAATTCAGAGGGCATTTGTATGTGAATATATATATATCTATATTTATATCAGGAGAAGCATTTTGGAGAGGTGTTTCCATTTAGTACGGGTGTTGGTATGACTGAGAGCCATGCAAAGAAGAGACCTTAAGGGCTGTGCAGCTGTCTGCAATTATTATCTTTCTGACCTGGCCTTGCTTCTCTCTCTTTCCCTCTCTTTCTTGTCGGTTACAACGTCAGTCGATCTTCTTTTTTCTCGCCCAGGGCAAATACACACGCTTAAGGATCGTATACCTGAAATTTTTTTTTTCCTTTCGATCCCACGGGACCGCATTTTCGCTCTTTCACCTCGGGAATCGATGACGCGCATCGCCCATCCATTGTAATGTTAAACGCATTAAACGCGTCCTCGCTGCTTGCTCCTTTATTGCCATCGCGCGAATACACAAGGATGAAATTTTTGCAACGAATACTCGTCGTGGAAACGACGCTGAGATTCAATTTTCACGAATATAGAATTTTGTTTCACGCCCGAACGGTTTTATGGGGATTCCGCACTGAGAAAACAATGTACCAGGATTGTTTAACTATTGAGGATGGTGAGTCCCTATGAAATCTTTTAATGTTAATTGTACAATAAATAGCTTCTTAATCGTCCTGAAATTTTTACACGACCTCCTGAATACTTCATGTAAAAATATATTAAATTTTCAGAATTCTATCATCATTACTTCAACCTCCTTAAGGGTTAAAATGAAAAATGATGAGAAAATGCTGAAAATTTGGTATGTTTTCGTATGAAGTATTTAAGAGGTCGTGTAAAAATTTCACGACGATTAGGAAGCTCGTTATTAAAATATTAACATTTTGTTAAGAACAATTTTTTAAACGAATAAAAAAAAATATTTATCAATAAACTTCATTTTGTTTCCGTTGCTTTCAATATAGTGTAGATGTTGAAAAAGTGAGAGGTCAAAAAAAAAACTTATCGCAAAGTTATATCAGTTTCCATAAGACTACATTTAATCAAATTTAATTTTTTAATATTAATTGTTCGATAACGAGCTTCCTAATCGTCGTGAAATTTTTACGCGACCTTTTAAATAATTCATCCAAAAACATACCAAATTTTCAGAATTTTCTCATCATTTTCAATTTGGGACTCAACATCCTTAACAAATGTTAAGTTCAATATGGTGATATAAATCAGTTTTTAACGGTTAATGAATTGAATCAATATTTTTTTAACAGTTGATAAATTATTTTGACACAAATAAAATATTTCTTAACGACTAACAAATTTTGTAACGGTTGAGGAATATTTAAGTAAAAGTGCCAACTAAATATATCGTTTTACTACAAATAAACTGTTTTTTCAGTGCGATGAAAATATAGAAAGAAAAACGTACGAAAAGTTCTTGTCATTGAAAAAAAATATTCTGTCATTATTTTGACACTCCAAATTACACTGAAAAAACAGTTTATTTGTAGTAAAGAAATATATTTAGTTGACATTTTTACTTAAATGTTTCTCAATTGTTACAAAATTTGTTAGTCGTTAAGAAATATTTGATTTGTGCCAAAATAATTTACTAATTATTAAAAAATATTTATTTAATTTATTAACTGTTAAAAAATAATTGATTTCGTCATATTCAACTTAACATTTGTTAACAGTAAACAAATCCTGCAACATCGTTTTCTCAGTTTACTTGAAACTCTTCGAAATTTTTATCAATACGTTGGTGTATTTTTGACGGTAACATTCTTTTATTTTTTATTTAATATTGCCAAACGATCAATTTATTTACGGAAAATATTTTTAAAAAATTTAAACACAACTCCATACCAATATTATTTGAAAAAAAGGAATTCCATTTCTATATTTCACCTTCGACATCCCTTTCAATTTATTTTACTTTTTTTGGTAAAGTAATTTGATTTTTATTGAATATAGCCACAGGATTGATTAGTTTTTTTGTCAAAATTTTTTTTTATGGGACTATTTTTTAGAATCTTTTTTGAAAGTCGTTTCAAACAACTATTCTCGTCCTTAACGGGGAAGTTTCCCGGCAAAAATCGTTGATTGTGTTACTTTGACAGTCGTGATTCGTGATTTCACATCCTATCGACGAGGAATAATAAAACATTTGTATAAATTGAACCTTACCGTTATACGAGAGATCTCTGCGTACGTTGATGTACGTTTTGCGCTTTACAATGCCCAGATATTTTTATAGCGATTCGCGTCGTCGACTATATCAACAGCGACCGGTTTTTCCATCACGAGAATCTCCATTGCGTACATATATACATATATATCGATGTTTATATATCTATATACATATATATTAGTCTTGGATTCTCGAACATCTGTCGTTTTTTTTCGAGAGTATCTCGCTCTCGAGTCTGTCGATTTTCGGACGCTCCCGTATTTCATTTTCCGGCAGGAAAAGTAAAAACTAAAAATTCAAAGATTCATAAATTCTCTTCGAGCTTCGACGATGAATTTTATCGCAAAAATTTCTCGGAGAAAGATTAATAAAAAAAAAGTACCTTAAACTGACACAAAAGTCTCTCAAATCGAGGAGAATCTCCCACGATGATTTCCGCGGAAAAACCATAAATAAAAACGTCACTTTCACTTATTTCAGAGCAAGGAAAAATATTTATTTACAGTCGACTATTTGTTTTTTAATTTTCCCATGAAAAAATGTGTAAATTATTCTACTCTCGCTTATTTAATCATTTAAAAAGGTGTGAATTATTCACTTTCACCTGGAAATTGAAATGGACGTGGCGTTAATTTCGTATATATATATATTTCTTTTAGTGCCAAAATAGCATCAATTTTCCCTCAATTATGTCGTGGAAAAAAGTATCAACGTCAACGATGAATAATTTCGTTCGGCGAAGCGTTTCCGGAATAACAATTTAATGCCAGGGTCGAGTACAAAGACGAATATAGCGTGACGCAATTAGACATAATTTTGTCACATATTACTATACATATATGGGCCATTCCATGTCTAATCGACCCCTTTCAATTTCGATTAAATTTGGTCAGAAGTTTTCGTTTATAATAAACGAAGTTCTACCAAAGAAAAAGAAATTAATTTTTTTTTTTTCGATAGTTATGCAAAATTTAAAATTTCACAATTTCTTAAATATTTCAAGTTTCAAATCCATCCAATGAAAAATTTATTTCATTTTTAAGTGGCGATTAGGCGACGCGTGAAATAGAGAAATTTTCATAAAAATGGGTAACTTTTTGGAAAATAAATCATTCCGAATAATAGAAAAATGAGGAAGTCATGCGCGATTAAAATTTTTTTTTCTTTGACATTCATTTATTTTGGGTGTCTCACTTTACCTCCATTTTTGCAAGCAATTCTAATGCTCGTGGTTATTCGTGCTAGGAGCTCGCACGAAAGAGCTAATCAATCAATTCTCCGCCGTACAATTCTCGCAATGAGATCTGAGTGAATTGCATTAACCTACAGACATACATTAGTCTCTCTCTCTCTCTCTCTCTCTCTCTCTCTCTCTCTCTCTCTCTCTCTCTCTCTCTCTCTCTCTCTCTCTCTCTCTCTCTCTCTCGCTTTTTCCATCTCTCACTCTCGCTCTTTTTATCCTCACTATATTTGCTCCCGAGCTCTTTTGCTCGTCGTAGTCATTTGTCGGTATTATAATCTGCGTTATAACTCCGTTGATGGTCAACTCATCGCTGCGTCAATGAACGACCATCACACTTGAGAATTCCATTCACAAAAATATATAACTTCTGTGCACAAACACGCATACAAATTCATAATGAAACTCCGTTTTGTACAAGTTCTGTGGGGGAAAACGAAATTCGTCAAAATGTTTCTCCGAATTCAAGAGAAATTAAGGATGTTGAGTCCCAAATAGCAAATGATGAGAAAATTCTGAAAATTCGGTATGTTTTTGGATGAATTATTTAAGAGGTCGTGTAAAAATTTCACCATTAACAAATTAAATTAAATGTAGTCTTATGGAAACTGATATAACTTTGTGATGCGTTTTTTTGACCTCTCAATTTTTTAATATCTACACTGTATTGAAAGCAACGGAATCAAAACGAAGCTTATTGGTAAATATTTTTTTTATTTGTTTAAAAAATTGTTCTTAACAAAATGTTAATTATTTAGAACGAGCTTCCTAATCGACGTGAAATTTTTACACGACCTCTTAAATACTTCATACAAAAACATACCAAATTTTCAGAATTTTCTCAACATTTTTCATTTTAACCCTTAAGGAGATTGAAGTAATGATGATAGAATTCGGAACATTTAATATGTTTTTACATGAAGTATTCGGGAGGTCGTGTAAAAATTTCACGACGATTAAGAAGCTATTTATTGAACAATTAACATTATCAGATTCATAGGGACTCAACATCCTTAAGTCATTAAATTGCAATTTAATTTTTTTTTAAAGTCGTAGACAACAAATTTTGTGACTTGAATTTATAATCAACGAAAATGAAAAAAAAATGGAAAAAATTAATAATATGAGATTTTATGTGATTTTTTAATTTCTAATCTAACTTCTCCAATTGTATTTTGCTTCCTTATCTCATATTCAATAAGATGACTTACTAATAAATTTTTACTAATTTAAACAGCGTTTAAAAATGTATCAATATTTTTATTGAAATTTTGGGTCATTTTTTGAATTGTTGAATCTAAAAGCAATGATTTCTGTTCGCGCTTGGATAGCAGTTTTATGACTAACAATATTGCTGGGTCATTCCATGTCAAATCGACCAAAAACTGGAATCGACCCCTTTCAATTACGATGAAATTTGATCAGAAGTTTTCATTTTTAATAAAACGAAGTTCTACCAAAGGAATTTTTTTTTGTTTTTTCAAAAATATGAATAAATTTTTTTTTAAGAATCGTGCAAATTCATTATCAATATTGAATTTTTGGTTAAATTTTTTTATATAATACCTTGGACTGATCTTACAATATCCTGAAATTTTTGAAACAATGGTATTATGTCCAAGGTATTATGTAAAAAAAATTGAACCAAAAATTTAATGTTGATCGTGGATTTGCACGATTCTTAAAGATTCAAAAATTTATATTTTTGAAAAAACCTTTCTGAAAATCTCAGGATCTTTTGAGATAACTAGAAGGTATTATATAAAAAAAAATTAACCTGAAATTTAATGTCGAAAGTGGATTTGCACGATTTTAAAAATTTCAAAATTCTCCATATTTATCATTTTTCAAAATTTTTGTTCGGCATATTTTATTTTTCGTAGCCACAAGTATACTCTTCAAGAAGAAACCAGCACGATTTTTTCGTATCTATAATAGTTTTCGAGATATTTAAAAAAGAAACATGCATTTAAAAAATTGTAAAATTTTGAATCTTGCATAACTTTCGAAAAAAAATTAAATCTTTTTTCCTTTGGTAGAACTTCGTTTGATTAAAAACGAAAACTTCTGATCAAATTTCATCGAAATTGAAAGGGGTCGATTCCAACTCTTGATCGATTTGACGTGGAAAATGACCCTGCTACATTTGAATGTCATCCTTTAAAAATAAAAAATTGTTACTTGACTGAAAATTTTTGAAAAATCATTTTTGCACCTGGTTTTTATATCGCAATTTTTCCACTATAATATATTGCCTTATTCCAATGTGACTTCTTGACGAGTTAAGGGACTTTTATGGAAATTCGTGCCTTCGTGTCAAAAAACTTGAAAAAATTATAAAAATTGTCGACTTCCGGTTCAAGTCGTCGTTGTGAAATCCATATTTATAGGTCTACGAGGCAGCACATGTTGGGCAAAATGCGTGTATCATAATGGTACGTGCTCAACACAGGATTTTCGTCGTCGACGTCGAGTTTAACGAACGCAATCTCTCTCTCTCTCTCTCTCTCTTACTCCCTCTCTCGTATGTATTCTCGACGAGTTGACAAATCGTGCGTGCTCCCAGGACACTCGGGATATCAGCGGCGTGCATTATGCATCGTCACGTAGATATCCTCGTGTCACGCACACACTCACGCCCAGATCACGCGGAATTCAAATCTCCGCGCGCGATCATCATCCCCTCTTCCATAGTCTTGCAAGTACTTTTATTTTCATTATTTGAATTTTTTCATATATTTTAAAGTCCTTTTTTTTTATTGAACGCGTCTTTGACTTTGCCCAGATTGTTTTTCGTGTTTGAAAAAGGATATAAATTAAAAAATCGTCCTCAGGATAAGGCTTTTAGGCTGAAGACTGAAGGCAATGGTCGATGTCGCGGTGCCGAAGAAAAAAATCTGTTTTCCGGTCCAGGAAGTTGTTTGATCAGAGGGTATGCGGGCGTTTGAAAAAAACGATCGTGGGACTCGCGTTGTGATATAAGTTTGAAACTTCTGTTGGGAAAAAACCTACCCCTATGATGTGCATCTTCAAATTCTCAATCGCAAGATTATTGAGTCAACAAAGACAATATTTCATTGGAGGAAAATCTCAACGGGAGGTTTTTCAATAATTGGAATGAATTATTATTATTTTTATTTAGAAGCTTTTCTTTTGTATCTTGATGGTAGTCAAATATCGATGTCCTAAAATGATGCATTCAAAAAAGCGACTATTTTTTGTTTTTCGAAATGACATATAAAATACTTCCGGGGAGATAAAGAAAGATGCCTGTTGAAGGCAGAGCTGTTAATATAAATATTTAGATATTTCTCATCGCAATTTGCTATTTCCTATTTAAATAACACAGGAAAAAAATCTTCAAACTTTGAAATTTTATATCTCGGCTTCAAGTCAATGTACCAAAATGAACAACACATGCTCTTATAGAGAATTGAACGCTCTATAAAAAAGATCTCTTATGATTTTTCGATAAACTCACTCCTTCAAAAGTTATTCAAGATTTAAGTGAAATTTAAAATAAATTTCACTTTTGTTTTTAGTTTCCGGCAAAATCTTGAAACTTATTACTAAATATCGTAAAATCTTTCTTGAAACAAAAGTTTAAATTGCATTAATATAAATAACCCAATTTTTAAAGAAATCCCCTACAAGAATACGTATCGTTTGATTCGGTACATTAACTTGAAGCCGAGGTATAAAATTTCAAAGTTAAAAAATTTTTTTTCCGTGTTATTTAAATGGAACATAGAAATTTGCGATGAGACATATCTAGATATTTATATTAAGAGCTCTGCTTTTAACAGGCATCTTTTTTTACCTTCCCGAAAGTATTTAATATGTTATTTCGAAAAACAAAAAATAGTTGCTTTTTTTAATCAGTCTAATGCACATACTTTACTTTATTTTCAAAGGACTTTTTTTCGAATCCCTTTTTTTGCTATAAATATTTGACCAAATTAATAATTACTCGTTATAACTTATATCCAATCGTTGACCCGAGCAACCTTCAAGATTCAGCCCTTACACTCAAGAAGTCATCGACAGCGAGGATCATTTTCATTCTGTGAAAGGAAAAATTTTACCCTCTTCACAAAATCGATATATGAGGGTAGAAACTTTCTCGGATGAGAATTTATCAGTGAATTCTTTTTCGAAAGCTCACGTTCTTTCGTTTATAAGCACGAACGAAAACTTCGCCAACGAGAGGTCTTAAATCCGACAGAGAACTCGTACCCATATAGAAAACCTATTTTATATATGAGGCATTCCACGCCATTTCGATCAACATCTTGCCTTGATGATTCCGATTTTTCTCTAAATTTTTTACATGAAGAAACACATTGAAATACATTATCTCAATTTTTTTTTAGAATTTTTTGGCCACGCGTTTTTTGGATTTTATTTTTTTTCTTTGAAAAAAAGGACCACTTTGTAAATTTTACTCTATGAGTAGAAATGTTATTTTTTTATTTTCTTAATTTCACTCATAGAGTATTAAAATCTCCATTTTGGAACGAAGCCCATAAAATTTGTTACATTTTATTGGATTTTTCTGAATTTTTTCAGATTTTACAAAGTAGTCCTTTTTTTCAAAGAAAAAAAATAAAATCCAAAAAATTCTGAAAAAATTTGGGACAATGTATTTCAATGTGTTTTTCTATATAAAAAATTTAGACGAAAATCGGAATGATCAAGGCAAGATGTTGATCGAAATGGCGTGGAATGCCTCATATATATACATATATATACCGGGACAGTATGGCCAACAGTGCGGGTGGCGGATTTAATTAAAATCGTCGGAATTCTTGAGAATGATGTGTACTCCGGACCTCAAGAATTTCTTCATAAACCGAATGGGAATGACGACGACGACGAGAAAGAGAGAGAAAATCGCGGGTGCAGTATCCCTATTTAATTTCTGGTCCTGCGGCGCTATACTGTCCAAAGTATGCTCGTTATGCGCCATAATTAGGGTCGATGGGACACACGAACACTCACACACACACACACGCACGCACGCACACTCACACTCTTCAAGAGAGTTTTTCGAGTAATCTTTCCCTCGATCGCGAGTGGCTTTACAAAAAAATTCTTCTTGAAGTCGGAATTCGCCAAACGGAGACGTTAAAAAAAAAGCATTCAAAACTTTTGAATTTCGAATTCCATGCGAAAAATTATACGTAAAGTGTTTCACAAATAATTCCTGGATTAAGACATTTTTCGCGAGAATTTATATGAGAAGATTGTTTTCAATATTATGCAAAATACTACCTTTAAATATAAACCCGAAAATATTTAATTTTCGTCTTATTTAAAAAAAATAAATGTCTTAACATTATTCATAAGTGGCAAAAAATATGAAATAAAAATATTATAATCAAATGCAAATTAGGTTAATTTTATTTTTAAATATTAAGCTCTATTTGCTTTTTTAATATACGAAACAATTTCAATATACTCCATAATCAATATTATCGTCATAAAAAAATCATAAATATTTAGAAAAAAATAATTTTCGCGTTTCTCACGCATTTTTCGTGAGAATTTAGATGAGAAGATTGTTTTTAATGTTTATGCAAAACTACTTTTCTTTTATCTTCTTTATGATTTTTTTTGAATGTATAATCATTTGATTTTTCATAAACTATTTTTAGTACATCAAATTTAGTACATTTAGTACATCAAGTTTTATTCTAATATCTAATACAGAAGCTCAAAAAAACGTTTTCGAAAGTAAGCTTGTTTTTTTCGCTCTCTACTAGACACCTACTTTAACTATTTCTTATCTGTTACAAAATTTGTTAGTCGTTAAGAAATATTTTATTTTGTGTCAAAATAATTTATTATAACTGTTAAAAAATAATTTATTTCGCCGTATTCAATTTTACATGTGTCAACAGTCAACAAATCCTGGTACATTGTTTTCTCAGTAAAGCTAATTTATCCCGCCATTAAATAAAATTAAAAAAAAAAAAAACAATATAAAATCTTGTAAAAAATCGTGAAATGTCTGCCATAAGAAACAAACTGCACGAGCAGCTGGTATTGCCGATCGGCGAGTTTGGCGTCGTTCTCGGACAAAAAAGTGTCGAAGGGGTGCAAGAAGAGTCGGAGGAGGAAAATGAGGAGAATGATGATGAGCGAGCGGGGACACCCTGCGCGCATATAATCAGTGGTTAACAGGTTTTATGAACCTGTAACGTGGACGACGGAAGCCGCACTCAAGCAATCTCTCTCTCTCTCTCTCTCCCACTCCCTCCCTCCCTCCCTCTCTCTTTCTCTCACTCTCTCACTCGCTCACACACACAAACCCTTCCATGCAAAATGTATATGGCATAACGTCAGCAGAGGAGAGACATATTAGACGAGCCATGCAATGTTTCTCGCGCATGCGCGTTGTGAGGCCCGGACAATTTGTTCGTTTATCTCTCTCAATAAATTGATTAGTTAGTGTACTCGCAACTCCCGTACACGTTTATAGACGTATATACACGTGTATGCATGTATTTATATACATACATTTATTTTGTATATATATATATGTGCGTATGTAGAAGCTCTCGATCATGGATAGAAAAATCCTGGGAACGAGAGCCCGACAATCGGGTGAGATTGAGAGAGAGAGAGAGGAGACGAGAGCATCATCCAATGAAAATAAAAAAGGATGTCAGATTGCCGCGAGCATCGGCGTCGGAAGTTACGGATTAAGTTAGGAAGCAGACAGTTAGCGTTCAAGCTCTCGTATTTGTATATATATATATATATATATATATATATAATATATATAATATATAATATATTTAAAGAGAGAAAGAGAGAGTTCAAAAGTTTCGCATTGAGAGAGTCATATACAAATGAATGGATTAAATTGTTTAGCGTCGATTTTTTTGCATCCTTTGTCACTCGTTCGTTGCGAAAAATCATGAGAAGCATCATAGGAGCACTTTTTATTTCTGGTCTCTAGTAATGGGCGCAGACGGTACTTTTGGAATTGTGGATAATTTGTTTATGATTCTTGATCATTTATTCATTGACAAGGGTAAGAGAAATAATTTTTGTTTCTGGGAGCTTGGTTGATTTATTTCATGAAAAAAAGGGCTGAAAATAATGGCTATGGGTGTAGAATATTTTTTCGTCCTTTGGTTTATTCGTTAGCAAAAAGTAGGATGAGAACATCGTATGGGAAACTTTATGGGTGTCATTTTTTTAATGGTCCTTCATGATTTATCCGCTAATGAAAGAGAGAAAATTTATTGCACAATTACGGAATCGCTGTATTTGTTTCTAGGGTCATTAATAATTTATTCTTAAAAAACAAGCCTCGTTTATTTATTGACGAAAACGAAAAAAATTATTTCATACAAAGTTTCGCGTTCAGAACACTTTTTTATGGCTCTTAATAATTGAATCCTCCAAAAACTGTAGTGATAAAAAAAAATCATTCGCGAGACTACACTGTAAAAAATTTCTATGGAAATTTCATAAAAGAATATGAAGTGTTTATGCATATACCGTATATTAAATTTCATATACATTTGTGTAGTAATATTCCAATATAAATTTTAATTTTCAGAGTTTATTCTCTTAATTTCAATATACAAATATTGAATTTAAGTTAAAATTGTTAATTTTTCAATCTATGTCTATTAATATTGATTCCGTATACTCGTTATTGAAATTTAATATACAAAAGAATATGAAATTTCAATAACAAGTATATTAAATTTAATAACATTTTTTACAGTGTACATAAATTATTGTGCAATCTCCTTGATAAATCGTCCATAAAAAATTAGCACAAACCATTTTACATGAAACTACACAGTACAAAATTTTTGTATTAAATTTAATTTAAAAATATGAAGTTTTTATGCATATACATTATATTAAATTTCATATACATTTCAACCATTTTCACATACGGGGATATTAATTTTCAATGTTCACTCTTTTAATTTTAATATACAAATATTAAATTTACGATGAAATTGTTAATTTTCCAATACCATGTATGTTAATTTCGATTTCGTATACTTGTTATTGAAATTTCATATACTTTTGTATATTAAATTTAATAACATTTTTACGGTATACATTCGCTTATTACTTTTTCACTCTTGTTAATAATTTATTTATTGAAAAAAAAAAAATTGCCAAAAGTATCAAACACTAAATTTACATACACAGACCACTGTCTCCATCGTCCCTGATGATTTGTTCAAAAAAAAAAAATCCCAAAAACCATTTTCTATCCCTGAAGAAAGAGTTGATTATTAAATATAGGGGGCAGAAAAATTCCCTAAAATATCCGCCAACGTTACGAAAGTTTTGGCGCGAAAAAAAGCTTGTAACGAGAAGCAACAGTTGGTTGTATTGAATTTTCCGTATAACTATGTATACGAGAAACCGTGTATATAAGTGATATAATATATAAACGCATGGAGGCCGGCTAAAACCCCGGACCATTCTATGTCAGGGGTACAAAGGTCGATATATATATTTATACGGGAAAACTCCTCTTCTCCAACATATATCGCACGGCCATTTTCTCGACTACACGTCGGGATATATAAACGGCGAAAAACATATGTATATAAATATATCGTGCGCGATAACAGTGCCGTCGTCTTGAGTCAATGTGGGGGTTGGGGCGGGGGTGGTGGATGAGACGGCAATTCTCGATGGTCGGTGGCAAAAGGGCAGAGGGTTGGAGAACCTTGACCCCGAGAGGGTTTCTCGCGACGGGGTTTGTTTGGGTTCGCTTCACTCACGTCAAAGCACCGAGCTCTCTCTCTCTCTCTCTCTCTCTCTCTCTCTATTTCTCTCTTTCTCTCTGTCCTTGTCCATCGCGCGTTTTTTCTGTCTCAATCCGACTAAACTTCGTCCCCACACACCCCTAAATATATCATCTACAACCCCCATTGAAATTGAGTATATGCGAGTGATATAGAAAATATATCACGAATATATCGGTAAATATTTTTCCAAAAGATCGATATTCGGGTTGTATTTTGAGATAAATTGTATAATTATATTTCCAGGCTATTGCAAATATATCCCCTCTTGATAGAATTCGATTTTTCGATTTTTGAATTTTTTAAATACCAAGAGGTGACTGTAAAATCTTAAAAAATTCTGAAAAATCAGAAACATGTCAATGTTAATGGGCCACATTTTTTCTTTTTTTAAAATGCTAAACTCTATTTTTAATCATCGAATCTTCCTCTATTATTGTGTTGCGAACCGATTTTTCTACTATTATGATGAAAATTGACATTATTTTACTTCCCTACATTCCCTACATGATTTTCATTCCCTACATTAAAAAAAAAAGTCCTAAAATTCGACCAGCAACACATTGAAAAAAAATACAAACGACAACATTTCTCATTTTTCATTGGAAATCCATATATAAATCATTCTTTCGGTTTAATAAATAGTAGGGGTGAATAAACTAAAATTAGAAATAAAATCGTATTGTTTACATCTATTTGTTATGTCTCAGAACTACTCCAGTCATGATCACCCATTAATTAAACCCAAAAATAGATTTACGTATGGATTTCCAATGAAAAATAAGAAATTTTATCGTTTTTATTTTTTTTTCAATGTGTTTCATGTCGAATTTTGAGACTTTTTTGTTTTCGAAATGTAGAGAATGAAGAATAATCTCATGTCAATGTTTGTCATAATAGTAGAAAAATTTCTTCGCTACAAAATAATGTTTTTAAAGGAAGATTTGATAATTTAGCATTAAAAAAAATTAAAAAAATTCCATTCTACGAAATATTTTCAAAAATTCGAGGGAGCATTTATTTTTCCACAATTACGGTAAAATTACATGTTAGGGATGGTTTCCAATATTTTGAGGGAATGATTGATGCGCGAGTGCATCTCGACGGTGCGTCTGCAAGATGCTATCGGATGTTCTCTCTCGCACTTTTTCAGGTCGTGAAGCCATCTGCCTCGAAAAATTTTCCTCAACCGTGTAGCGAATGCCTTCTCTGTTTTCCACATCGCTGAATTTCGTTTCGCTCGCCGAAAAAATTGCTAATGGGGTCTCAAAACGAAAAAAATCATCAAGCATTTTCCCTCCTTCGCTGCCAAAGTTCTTGTACTTCCGTTTTACCACATCCGTAAAGAGAGCGCTGAATTCCATTTCCGCGAAGGAGAGAAAAAAAATGGTTACCCCAAAAACGAAGGGCGAAAAAAAAAATAGGGTACGCGTATATCTCGCGTGCAACCGGCAATATATCTCCCTCCCTCTCGGAACTTGCGCATGCGAGAGCGAATTTTTTTTTCTTTGGCATATCCAGCTGCGAAAAAGTAGCCCCCGGGGATTTCGAGCGTGTGCCGAGGAAAAAGGGGAGAGGGTTGGACGTTTTTTTTTCTCTCGCCGAAATATGGAGGCGGGGGTGCCTGTACTTAAATATCGGTGGAGATTGCGACGAGGGGGAGGAGAAGGAAAAAAAGTGACCTTGAGGTGTGTCTTGAGCATCAGCGATGAAGAGATGCAAGAAGAAGTGGAGGAGACGACGCGCCGACAGGCGCCCTCTTTTTCTCTCTCCTTTTCCTTGTCCTCCATCTTTCTCCCCAACTTGATCGTGGCTCGTGCCACCAAGAAATCGGGGTCCCCCTTTTCCCCATACTCGGCTTTCTCCCCTTTTTCATGGGGGAGAATATATATATACACACAGTATCGTGTAGAATGTGCTTCTCCATGACTTCGAGGGGTTCCACCGAGCTTGGAGGGATAAAATTTAGAAGAAGAGAAGAAAGTGAAAACAAGCACGGGGAAAGAACGAAAGTGAGGGAATCACCGGCAGGAGAGGATGCCTAATTATCTGGAAGTGTGTGCCACACCCTCGCCCCCCCCTTCTCCTCTGCTGCTTCTTCCAAAAAGAGGAAGCAAAAGGACCCCTAGAAATCTCCCTGACACCTGGTGGTCTAGACGTCTCTCCTCTCGAGACCGAACCCGCTGCACAAACGCTCTTTTTCCTCTCGCACTCTCTCTCTCTCTCTCTCTCTCTCTCTCTCTTGCCCAACGGGGTCCCCCTTTTGCTCTTGATCTCTCTCTCCATATATTCCCTTCCTGGATCCTTCCCTTTTGGATTTCGCGCCAGTCTTTGACCCCATCTGAATCCTGACATCGATACCACACCCTCGAACATCGTGATTAACCCCACGTAATCGCTCACTTCCGATTTGAACTCTGCACACTATTAAATGCCTGCAGCATCTTTTTCTAAATAGGGTGGGTGGGGAGTTTAAAATTCGATCTTGCGGAATTATTGTTCAATTCCTATTGTGTATGCCTGCGAGTATTTTTTCTAAGCTTTTGTTTAAATTGATTTTTGAACGGGGAGAAATATTGGGGTATTCCACGCGTAGCGGGACAGGTTTTAGCCGCGGGTCTCAAAATTTTTCGTCCATCAATATATCTTCTTTTTATATTATATAAAAACATTTCCATGTAGTTATGGACCCCAATTGAGTCTGGGTTTTTGTTGAGTTTCGAAAAATAAAAAAATAAAATATGTAACGTACCTTTAATTGTGTGTCTCTTAAGGGTCGATACAGCAAAATTAAAATCTGACTAGTGCTTTTTAACTGGAAAAAAGCTCTCTTTGCAATAAAGCAAATGGAATATTAATCCGATATGTACAAAAAATTTACAGCCAAAAGACTGAGAAAAAATTGTTTTTATTTTTTTTTCGGCACTTAGGGTCTACTGAATTTTATCAAAAATTTTACTGAACATTGTTCAACATGGTAGAAACCTACGGTAAATTTTTCAGCTTGCCTCTTTTTTTTTCGCTGGCGATAAAATTAATAAGTCTTGTCTTGAACGAGTTCCGATGGAAAGGAAGCGTCGACTATTTACGGAGTAACTACACATTTAATTACCAGTAAACAAAGAAAAAGGGTAAGTTGAAAATTTTACCCAATGCTTCCCACGTGTTGAAAAATGTTTAGAAAAATTGTTGATAAAATTCAGTAGACCCTAAGGGCCGAAAAAAAATAAAAACGCCTGTTTTTCCTCCGTTTTTGGCTATAAATTTTTACTTACAAATCGAATTAATATTCCATTAGCTTTGATGAAAAGAACGCTTCTTTCCGGTTAAAAAGCGCTGGTCAGATTTAATTTTTGCTGTATTGACACTTAAGGGACACAATTCAAGGTATGTAAAAATATTTTATTTTTTTTATTTTTCGATTACGACTTAACAAAAACCAAGTCTTAATTGGGGTTCGTAGGAACATGGAAATGTTTTTATATGATATAAGAAAACGATATATTAACGGACGAAAAATTTTGAGACCCGCGGTCAAAACGTGTCTCGCTACGCATGGAATGCCCCATTATTCAGTGACGATGAAAGCGTGGATTTTCTTGAACACTATTTTAATTCTTCTACTCTAATTTTATTGATTCCATAAATTATCAATAACAATAATGATAATGTAATTCTTGAACCGATTTATTTCTGATAAAAAAGACCTTGAAAAATTGGAGGGACAAAAAAGGATTTACCTCCTCAACAGCTTCAATGCGCAAGCATGACAATCGAGCATACTCGCAATAAAAAGAATCTCCAACCTTCGTGACGAAAAATAACCTGCGGGGAGCATCGCGGTAAAGAAAAAGGTAAATAAAGGAAAATAGGGGTGAAATCTCGTAGGTGGAGAGAGGTGTGAGGGTGGAAAACTGACCTACCATCTTCTGACCGACCTGCTATCGTCGTTTTCCGCTGTTCAGACTCGCACACAATACAGACACACACACATACATGTATATACACGATCATGGCGTTAAGTAAAATACGGGGGCGTATCTTCCACCCCTATCGTATTAAGATATCAAATGGCCAAATCCCGAGTCCCCTCTTCGAGACGTCATGTGCCTCAGTGACTCCTATACTTGGGGCTTCTCTTGGGTGGGGTTTTCTCTCGTTGTATGTACATAAATACATACACATGTATTAATATATACATATAGATAGGGACCCGGGACAGAAATCGTACCCTTTTCTCCATGACGCCTGGTGGATTCCCCAGTGCGGTAATGTATCGCTTGCCCTCGCCCGCGTATCCTTCGGGTCGCGGGGGATATTAGTTGGAGAAAGGAAGAGAAAAGCCCACGATGGTACGAACCGTACAGAAGAGCTGGCGAATTCTCGTCGAGGGTGAGAGGTGGTTTCATGAATGAAATCCCTCCTAGAGGGTCTCAAGCGCGTTGGTTCAGGGGTGTCCGGAACCCTCCTTATACCCATCTCCGATGGTGGTGATGCTCCCTATCGTTCGCCCACTATATAACCCACCCTGGGAGTAACACACCCGCATCCAGGGCTAACGCCCTTACATTCAAAACAATAACACCGCAAAACCCACGTGGCTGCCCAATGATATTGGACTTGGGCACGTGACTCTGAATATCGATGAAAATGTTGGATACCGTCATCAAGGATTGACCTTTGATGATTGGATCGGACTGAAGGTTCTAAGGGTTATAGATTGATAGGGTGTGTAGTCCCATATCCTTTCAGAAGCTTCGGGGTACAGACGCACCTCAGATTCCCAATAAATTGTTCATCGATAAAAAAAAATGACTTCTCCAACTCTTCGTAGTCAGCAGCCACCAAAAAATCCCACGTTTTACCATCTCCAGCCTCTGAATAAAAGCAGAATGTGAATGACACTTTCAGTGCCTACTTGAGAAATCCTTGGGTTTACAAACAGGAAGGAGTAAGGTTTCGAGAAATTGGAGAAGAAATATGTTGTAATTGCAGGGAAAAGGGTGCGGAAGCCATGTGCAAGCTTTTTCGTGCAAGTGCGTGTCTGTTCAACGTCAGGTCATCAATGGCTGATTGCGTAAACGAGGCAGTTGTCAGCGACGATCCTCTCGAGAGTTTGTGAGTCTGAGTCTTGTGAGATAAAGCGAGGAAGGAAAACGATGAGGAGTACGGGGTTGTTTTGGAATGCCCGACTTATACGTTTGTATCGAGGGGAAGAAATAGGGGTCACGTGAAATTGCTAGTCATCTATTTTGGGTGTTACGGAAGGAGAAAATAAGGACGCGGATTGTCTGCGGGGGTTGTCTTGGCGGGTCTCGTCGCGTCTGTAAAAGCGCCCTGCAGGGATGTTTTGGGTACGAGAATAAAACCTCACACTCTGGCACTCGATGCAGAGATGGAGGACGGAAAAGTAGGAAGCCTTTTCCTTGCCGGGGTGATGTTTGTTACGGCATCGAAAATCTTCTCAAACGAAGCAGGGCAAGCACGTGATATTGTTTTTTTTTAACATCACATTTTTGGTCCATCAAAAATGTTAAGAGATTTGCTTAATTGGGCTTAAAAAAAAATTGATTTTTAAAGTTCTTTTTCTCATGAGAGCAACTTCAAGAAAACAGCAAATAAGATCCTTGACAAAAATCGTCGTAAATTGGTTGATTTTTTTAATTTTTACAAGATTTTTGTTGTTAATTAAAGATAAGACTCTAGCCTACAATATAATACAATAATGAGTCGATTTGAAAAATTTCAAGTTTATGCAAAACCCTTTAATAAAATTACATTTGACTTAAATTTTTGAGCTCTCAAAAGCTTCTTTTTGACTCCTTCAAATGATATCTATGTAATATTTAAAAAAATCGTATCGTTTCCTCATAAAGGAAGCTTCGTTTCCGTGAAATTTTTTTTTCCGAGATTTTTATGCCCACACTTTGTCGAGTACGAAGTCGAGTTTCAATTCTAACGGGGGTTCAGATTTTATCAACTTTTTTCGTTTTTGCAACAATGGCGTAAACGTATAAAGATATTGCACTCAAACTTTGTACAGAATTAGTATAGCTATTAAGGTTGTTCGGTATTGAATTTGACAAAAATCGATCGAAAGATTAAATTTTTATCAAATTTTGAATTTTTCAAAAAATAGCGTAAACGCTCTAACTTGCACAATTCTCAAGATATTGCAGTGAAACTTTGTAAGGAATTAGTATAGCGATCAAGGTTATTCGCTATTGAATTTGGCGAAAATCCATCGAGGGATTAAAATCTTATGAAATTTGTAACATTTTGAAAAATAGCGTAAACGCTCTAACTTGTGCAATCTTCAAGATATTTCACTGAAACTTTGCACAGAGCTAATATAGCTATCGAGGATGTTCGTTAGTAAATTTGGCGAAAATCGATCGAATGATTAAAATTTTATCGAATTTTGGTTTTTTTTGAAAAATAGCGTACTCTAACTTCGGCTATTTGCTAGATATCGTACTGAAATTTTGTACGCAATCAAAATAGTGATCAAGGTTGTTCGCTATTGAATTTGGCACGAAGTAAATTTGGAAGAATTTGGAAAATTTGCACATCGATTAATCATGTTTTCCGATTTTCTTTATGAGGAAGCCAAATTTGATCGCCATACTTTGTGACAAAGGAAGCTGTGTGAACTATGGATAAAGATGATTAAGCACTATGCAAATGTCCAATTTGCAGGGTTTTTCTTATCAAAAGCATCAAAACCTTATTTCCTGATAACCGAAAAATCGACAGTTAAAAAAAAAAAACATAAAAATATGCAACTTTGTTGTTATCAGAGCGCTCTCAGGCGTTAGTCACGCCCTTCCACATGCCCTTAAGTGGTGTTTTTGTTCGCTATCTGACGATGAAAGTATCAGTGGAAGGAAAGCGGAGGTTAGTGTCGGTAATGGCGGCGTCAGGCGTCAGTAAGGGCGCCTGCTGTTCTCTCACAGCGCCCTCTTTCCCTCTTGCGCTCTGACTCTTCTTCGTATATACGTGCACACACGTGCATTGCGAGAAATACGAAAACTAGGTGGAAAGTTTCGTGAGTATCGCCGTCGGCGGGTTTTAAGGTGGGAGGAAGCATGAGTAACAGCCAACGCGACCGACGACGAAGACGGCCAGCGGTGATTATAAACACCGGGGTCGGCCTGCCTGTATCGTGCAGGGCTCACACGCAGTTTTACGGGAAAAAGGCGTGCATCCTGCGTGGGATAAGGGCGTAGCCGCGGAACTCTCGTCATGTTCGCATGTAAAGCGCCCATAGAGCGCGCTCACAGCCCTTACGATCTATTTCTCTCTCTCGCTCTCTCTCTCTCTCTCTTTCGCGCTTTTTATACTCTTTCTCGCTTTCTTTTACTCTGGATCTCGAGTTTTGCCCGTCAAGGGCCCGGGCAGACCCACAGAGGGCCAGCTGCGAGGCGCTCGACCGAAACGCCGCGCGTCCACCGAGAACTAACTCTCTCTCTCTCTCTCTCTCTCTCTCTCTCTCTCTCTCTCTCTCTCTCTCTCTCTCTCTCTCTCTCTCTCTCTCTCTCTCTCTTTCTCTCTCTCTTGCGCTTAAACTCCGGTATACTCGGAAACGTTGTAAAAATAATTATTAAAGCCGTTACCGCACAGTCGACCTCTATCTTCTTCTCTCTTTTGCAATAAATTTATTTTCCCTCTCTCTCTCTCTCTTTCTCTTTCTCTCCTACTTCGTTTTTTCTTCGCTCTCTCATTCTCCCTCTCGCGCCATTTTGGTTTTGTCCCACTGCTCGAAAAAATTCCGACAAACGCGACATTAAACAACTTTCGAGTACCCCGGATGCGTTTTTTTGTCTCCTGCGTTATATTTCGCGGTCGGCGATGCTCTCGTTTTATCACACATTTTTCTTGCGGCACTTTTCTCTTCTTTCTCCGGTGCAAGTTTTTTTCTTCTTTTTTTTTCTTCTTCGACCGCAATTACCATCGATCGTATCGATAATTAGGCGCTGGTTAATTGGCCAATTTTCCGAAATATCGTGCGCAGTCGTCGTCGAAAAAGATTTTTTTTTGTACGCTGAAAAAACATTTGAAAAATTGTGAAAAAAATGCAATTCACGAATGAGCGATTTGTGGCGTTGTATTTGCCATTGTCGGACAATTTTCTTGCGATATGGGACAGACTATATGCGCGTAATTATAGTCTTTGTCCGTATTATTTATTTTACAACGCAGCTGCGGGAATTTTTGCTTTTTTTACGTTGAATATACAATTTATTACGTTCGAGGATCAGAAATTGATATAATAATAATAATAATAATAATAACAATAATAATAATAATAATAATAATAATAATAATAATAATAATAATAATAATAATAATGATAATAATAATAATAATTCGTTTATTGTGCTCGTCGATGGACGAAAAATAAATGTTATTTTGTCCCTCGATCGATCGAAGCATACGAATAGAAGCACACAAGAGAGCGAGAGATATGAAACACGTATCGTGTGTCGAAGCGAATCGTCGAAAAGATATTGAGTTTCGCGTCTGAATGTTCGAAGGGTCGTGGACCGGGCTACCGCGTAATTTCACATTCATGAGAGGGAGAGAGAGAAAGAGAGGAGAAAAAATATATTTCTATCGCACGATCGCAGAATATCGCGGAAGGATCGAAAAGGGCGCGAACACGCGAGAGATTCCTCTGACGCTGTTACAGCAAATTTTGGCCACTGTTATGAATGAATGGCAAAGGGAGAGAGGGATTCATCAATTTTGTAGGCTGATGCGGGCATAGTTCTGAATTATGATTATTACTTGCGAGATGTATCTATTTCTTAGAATGAAGATAAATACAATAATCCGGCGCGCTTTTTTCCTAGTCTTCGTTGTACAAAAAATAATGATTTCAAATTATTTAGCTCTTCAATTGAGCAATAATGCTCGAAACATTTGCATTATTCGAATAATTCGAATAATTATTTTTTTGCTCCTAAACTGATCGATTTCGATATTTAACTCAAGGGGAGGGTTAATACCGACATTATATCTGAAGCCCTTCATTATCGACTCAAAATCACTGTCTAAACTTTTTCCGATACCGGTGGATGAATATCAATGAAATTTATGAATTAATGATGAATGGATTGCAAAATGTAGATGCGAGACATGAATTAACGTTTTCGTTCATTGCCACTCACAGCTCAGACGGTTTGGATAGAAGTCTGATGAGAATAATATTTATATTTCATAAAAATTCCATGGTGCTGCCCTCTTTCGCATTTCTGTGAACTTTATTTCGTTTTTCGATGAAACACTAAATTTATCAACATGTATCTCGTGATTCGGATTCCAAACTCACGTTGCGGTTTTTTCATAAAATAATTTCCAAAACGTATCGATATTCGTACTTTGGTGTTCGTCATGGAGCCCCACTCTTGGTTTTAGTCGAAATGCAGTAGAAACATTATAATTTAATATTTTTAATTACAGATTCCGGATGATAATCGGATCTGTAATTTTTTTTTGTTCTTTGAAATTTTTTTAGTTGAGCTCCATTTGTGCCATAATTCTGATGATACTGTCAAAATTTTATTGATTTCCATCCATTCGTGCCAGAGCAAGTTTGGAATCCATTTTTGAGGTGCTAATGTCGGTATCTAGCCTCTTCTTAATCATAATGTTTTTTTTATAGCTCATTACTGAAGTAATCAAAATTTGAATCAAACATAACTTTTAAAAGAAAGTTTCATAACTAACCTTGTAATGAAATGTAAAATTTAAAATATTTCTTTAGATATTAATACATTGTTAGAAAAAATAACAAATGAATTTAATATACTGATTATTGGTCAAGGGTAATTGAGTTTTTCAAAAGTTATACTCGTTTTATTTATCTGCAATATATTTCTCCTGAATTTTGAAAAAATTTTAACGGCAATTAAAAAAAAGTCAATCGTTATCTTTATAGTTTCTCTTTCTCAGTAATTCTCTTTCTCAATAATTATTGAATGGTAAATAAGAAATGATTTCTTATTGTCACGATCGATGACTGTTTTTCTTCCTCGTTCTGAAAACTGGCTTTATTTTCAGCTACAGACATTAATTTATTGAATAATTTCGACAATGCAAATATTTATTTAGGTTTTCATCATGAACAGCCATTGCAATAACACAGTCTCTTATTTTTTTACTAGTATTTAGGGGTGTGCGAATATTCGAATTTACGAATTTTTTGAGACGAATCGAATTATTCGTTAATTCGAATATTCGCATATCCCTATTAGAAATAAATTATTAAATTGGTGGCCTGGGAATTAATAAACATTCGTTAAACTAAGCCTAGATGAAAATATATTTGTTATGAAAAATGTATTAACAATAATTATTTCACAGAAATCATAATTATTGAATCGAAAAATCATTTTAGATGGCCAGTTGAACATAATTGCCTCGAATATAACTTTGAGGGTACAAGAATTTTTTTCTGATGCTGAAATTTTTAATTATTCTTCAATAAAATTATAATATTAATTATTAGCGAATAAATCAGTGGGGAATAATCCATCAGGAACCAGCAGAAAAATTCAATGAAAATTAAGATTTAAAAAACCATTCGTTATAATAAAAAAAAACTAAAAAAAAAATTATCATTCCAAATCAATCATAATTATTTAATCGTAATGTGATTCAGATTGCCCACTCGAATAAACTTTGTATTATGAAAAAGCTCGCTTTCAGGGTGCAAAGAAATTTCTTTTGATGCTCCGATCTTTTCATCATTTCGCAATTATAACGATATATTGCACAGATCGGGGGACGATTTATGTTTGTCACATTCGGTCATCTGCGCTTCCCATACTGTCATGATTTATCATCGAATTACGAATTCTCCACCCTCTTAAAGAGCGCTTTATTCTTTTTTTTTTTTTTGCTTCAAAGCGAAATATTGCAGCAGCGTAGAGAGAGTGAGAGAGAGTGAGGGAAGACAGAGAGAGTGAGTGAAAGAGAGGAATGAAATAAAAGTGAGAGAGCCGGACGTGAGCGCAGCAACCTGTTCTCTAACCGCCCGAACCTTCTAATGGGGAAGCAACGGCTCTTTTGGGAACGCCGGCCATCTGTCGTACCGTAGAATGAAATGGTTCTTCGGTAGGAATTAAAGTCAGCTGATACGAAGAGTGAAGTAACACATATAGCACACGCGGTCTCTCTTCTGTCCGGTCGCGCCTTTACTTTCGCGATCTATACACAAACTACCCCAGATCGTACATAAAACGATTTTATCAGCTGCATAAGGGTAGTTTTAATTTTATCTTATTTTATTTTTTTAATTTAACCCTCCGTCTGTACCATGGGTCTTTTAAGGCACGTGTCAAATTTACAAAACGAATATCTCTGGAATTAGAAAAATTGTAAACAAATTTTGTTTACTGTAAATGGTTAAATAAATTATTGGATCGTGGAAACAAATTTTATAAAAGTAATTCAGAATTTATTCAGATTTTTTTGTCATTTTTTTCATAGAAAAAACATTAGCAGGACATAAACGACCCAGAGTACAGACGGTGTCCCAAAATTTAAGACGAAGGGTTAAAAGCTGTTTTTTTTTTCTAAAATCAATTATTACATCAGCTACCATTTAAATGAGATGATGCAATAGCTGAACAAAAATTGAAGAATTGAATTTTTTCCTTGTTGAATGGAATTTTTATTCCCTTGGGCGTCGAAACTCACGTATATTTTTATTACATATTTAATTTCGTTTCATGGGATTTTTTTTCTCAATATCCACATTTTCCCCTCACATGCAAACGCATAACGTATGGTCTCACTCGTAAATGCATATCGTAATCGAAATTGTGGAATAACATTATAAGGCCCGTGCACCCGTTTCTCCCTCCAATAAGGACAGCTGTGATACACGAGCGTGACGAATTTTCGACCTCGGACCTTCAGGTCCGTGTACATGGTTTTTGAGAGAGAGAGAGAGAGAGAGAGAGAGAGAGAGAGAGAGAGAGAGAGAGAGAGAGAGAGAGAGAGAGAGAGAAAGAAGTAACCATTTTTCGAATAAAAGCGGCCTAGGGAAAAAGTGGGCGTTATTCACTCGGACATTTGATCGATAGGTGAATTATGGAAGCTGTTTTTACTCCTCTCTATTATTCTTTTCATCTCGAACATAAATGCATCGAATTTCCGTTCAAAAAATTCATTCTTCGATTATTTAGGCAATATCTAAAAATATTCTTCTAAATTATTTACAAATATATTTAAATGTTTTCCAAAATATTTGCGAAAACTCTCATTGTAAACAAAAGGAACTGTAATGTAAATTGGCAAAATCTGGGTTGTGGCGATATATAGATAATTTTTGTAAATTAATTCAGTTTGACCACTTGCTATTCGAAAAAGATTTTATAAAAATGGGCTACAGATTGAAAATACATTTCGGTTAAGAATGTTAAATACATAGAAATTTAGATACATTTAAACCTTAAAATTTATGAAAAAAATGAAATTAGGTTGATTTTGAGTAATAACAAAAATTTCAATTATTTTAGATTATGTTATGTAGTCAATGAACTAAAAAAAAAAATAACTTCTAAACTTAACCTTTACTTGACACACTTCTGCAGAATAACGTACTGGACACACTGGGGTCGTTTGTACCCCAACGATAAAAATTCTTACAAAAAATATACCATTTAATATTTCAACTGGCAAATTTTGTTTAGAATTTTTTAAGAGGTTACTTTCCAAAATTATACAGGATTCATAGTAAAATATCAAAGTTAAATGTAATAAAAAAATTTAACTATAAAAAAAAAACGGAAAAAATGCCAACTTTTACGAAAAAAATCATTACTTTTTTATTTTTCAACAAAAATGGTTAAAAATTTCACTGAGTTTGTTCAATAGATAAGACTACAAGAAAAAAAATAGTAAAATAATGTAACAGTAATAATAATAATAATAATAATGTAACAGTAAGAATGTAATAAAGTAACTCGAACTAATGGCAGATGTCGCTATAGGTCCAATTTTTTAAAATTTAGGTATGAAGGAAATTTAGGCCTGGGGTGTTTTTTACCCCAGTATATCCAGTAAAGGTTAAACAAGTAAACTTTAAAAGGGGTCGGACCGAAATTGCAGAAAATGGTCGATGAAGAAAATATTTCTAATTTTTCCAATCCAAATCTGTTATTAATGTTTCATGAGGATACAAAAAAAAAATATCTCATCATTATAATGACATTCCATATGCAATGTCTCTCCATGACCAAATGATCCATGTTTAAAAAAAAAAAAATTTGAGCTGTTCGCTCACGACGCAATTTTCCGTTCCGGATAAAGAAAAAAGTAGCTCGAGATCTCGTCTGTGCGGACGTTTGAGTCACTGATTCTCTGATATATAGGTATATGTTTCACGTTGCAGCGTTCAATTTTTCCGTTTACATAAAAAGCCACTTTTTCACAAGAACAAAATTTACAAAAATTAATAATTATTCATAATTTTTATTTCTCGAGGATATATCTTGCGTAATAATAATAATATTAATTTTTCAAAAAATTGCATTTCTCTTTTCGAGCACGAAAAACATACGTCACTTAATTAACGAGTAATTACATGATAAAGGACATAAAGGAACAATTACTACGAGCTGCACGAAGGATCTCACACGATGCTTTTTTTTTTGGTTCTTTTATATCTTGTCGTTCATCTTGTGATGCTTCTCAAACATAACTGTTCACCAAGGCGACGGTTTTATATTATGTATCAACGTCGAAGAGAGAAATGTCGACGACGTGGAGCGAGAGAGAAAGAGACAGTATTTACGAAATATTTTAATTAGCTTATCGCATACACGAATCGTTGACAGCTGCCGCGTGCCCCGCGTGCATTTAATTGCCCCTCTCTCTCTTTCTCTCTGTCTCTCTCTTCTTTTTCTTGCCTTTCATACGCGCTCGTAAAGTTTCACGAATGAGTCTCGCTGTCGCAAAAAATTCCCCATAGAAAAATGATTGGGAAAAAGTTTGGATCGGTGATCGGAAAAAAAATCTTTCTATTTTTATTATCCAAATTTTTTGAAAAATTAATAATTAGGAAAAAAATCTTACTAATTTTTTTTAACATTAGTAATTAGCAGGAACATATTACTAATTTTTTCCAAGAATTAGTAATTAGCAAGAAAGATATTGCTAAATAACCAAAAAAATCAATGATTTGTGGAGAAATGTTGTATTAATTTTGGAAACAGTAATAAATAAATAAAAAATTGCTAATGCATTTTTTAAGAGGTACTGATTAAATATTCGTATTAATAATAACTTATGTGATATCGTATGTCATTCGATACAATAAATACTATTGTGTGAAATATTCAAAAGATCTAGTTATTATAAAAAATAAAACAACTTTTTTAATAGAGTTGTTTGAGCTTTTAACCATGACTCAATCCGTACACACAAGTACGGAAATATACACAATACTTTTCTAAAAATTACTGTTTTTTAAAAATTAATTAGTGATATCTTCCTTACCAATTACGACATTTAGAAAAAAACTTGGTTATATTTTTTCGCTAATTACTAATTTTTTTGGAAAAATTAGAAATATTTTGTCACTAATTACTAATTTTTTTGAAAAAATTGGAAATATTTTCTTACTAATTACTAATTTTTTAGAAAAATTAGTAATATTTTTTGACTAATCATTAATTTTTCGAAAAAATGATTAATAAAATCAATATCGTTGACGAAAAAATCGATAATGCCGATCACTGGTTTGGATCGATGCGGAGTAATAAAGAAATTCGATTTCCAGATATAAATATAGGAATTAGCTTTGAACATTTCAGTATATGAAAAAATAATTTTTTAAAAAATATTTACATGAAAAAAAAATCATGAAAAAAAGACTTTCAAAAATCCGGGTTTTACTTAAAAAATTGTAACGCTTTCGGTTTTAAAGATTTTTTGGAAAGATTTGATATTTGAGCTCAAAGTGAGAGCTCGGGTCAATTTGACCCGCGGTGCTTATTGATAAATGCTTTTAAAATAAAATTGCGAAAAAAATGGTTTACTTTTTTTTCTCGAGCTTCTTTTTTTTTCTTATCTCTGAGATTTCTCTTGTTCCAAAGTCTTCTTCCGCATATTTTATTATGCAAAAATCCCACGGCGCTGCATTATGTCGGGTATAATGAGGGTGCTGTGCGAAAATCATCCCCCTTCAACCCCGTTATCCCGCATATTTTCTCGCTTCCGCAGGATCAGAAAATCTTGCGTATGTGTGCATTGGCTCTCTGGCGATAATACGACGTTCTTTGCAGTATTTCCACGCGAGAGAAACCTTCGGAGAACGCTGAGAGAGAGGGTCGAAACCCCAGGGGGAAAAAAACCTCTTGAGCAAAAAGTGCACGTTTATCTTTCTCTCTTCTTCTCTCTCTCTCTCGATGCATGCACGCATTCATTTTATATATAGGTAATAACAACGGTTCTTTGGAGTTTCTGCGCAGGAGAAAACGGGAGGAAAATTATCTTTTGCTTCCTCTATCGCAATTAATTACGCCCTCATTCGCGCCCCAAGTGCGTCCCCTCATTTTTTCTTCTCAATGATGCATCGTCGATATTGACATTTGCCTTTCGCCTACTCTCGTTCCCTGCTTTTCTCCCTCAGGAAAAAAAAATATCCCGAACATATGCAGCAAGCTATGGGGCAATCCGTCTCAAGACGATAAATTTATTTGCTTCTTTTGGGCAAGCGCATTTTTTGCATTAATTTTTTTGTCAATGAAGACGTTTCCAACGCAGTGGCGATTCATTTGACACCAACAAAAATTTTAATTTTAGAAAGATTACAACTTCGAGGATAAAATAAATTTTAAAATTTCAACAATCCCTCATTTTTGATATTTCGCGAAATAATGCTCCAAAATAACACTCTGAACCATGAAAATCTTGAAACTAAAATTGAAAAATACGCGTTAACCCGAAACAATCCTCTATCGAGCTGAAAATTGCTTAAGGGGGTCGAGTCAATGTCAAACGCCGATTTTTGAACATAAATATAAATGTTCGTTGAATACGTGTAAACGTGAGCAATGATTTATCATTTGACATATTAAATAAAGACATTTTTTACGCTTGTTAGAATCCTTAAGGTGCAGCGATTCTCTCAAATCAATTTTTGAGTTTTCCTACCCTGTGCACGATCCTGACTAAACAACTTGGCGGATCTTATCCTCCGACGTCTCATTTTCTTCGTAACACTTTTCCGGACTGCTTAAGTGCGGCACATTTTTCTTCTAGGCCCTTATTATGATGTTACAGGCCACTTTTTGAATTTTCGACCCATTTGTTGTTTCAAAAATTCAAAAAGTGGCCTTTATCTCTACAATAAGGACCTAAAAAAAATGTGCCGCACTTAAGCAGTCCGGAAAAGTGTTACGAAGGAAATGAGACGTCGTAGGATAAAATCCGTCAAGCGGTTTGGTCAGGATCGTGCCCAGCGCAGTGAAACTCAAAAATTGATTTATAAGAGAACCGCTGCACCTTAAGAGTTCCAACTAGCGTCAAAAATTTCTTCATTCTATACGTCAAACGATGAACCATTTGTCAGGTTTACAAGTATTCAACGAGCATTTATATTTACGTTCAAAAATCGCCTTTTGACCCTGACTTGACCCCCTTAATCGTGAACGGAATGTTCCATATAAATTAGCGGAGATCCCTGCGAGCGAATGTTGTTACACCCGAGGATATTCTTTCTCTCTTCTTCGGCAATATTGTCAAGGGTCTTTTTCCCTTTGCGACCCCCTCTCTATCGAGAGAGAGGGAGCGAGAGGGTTGTTTTCGCTACGAAAGAAGGCGGGATGGGAGTTTGATACGCACTGCGTACTTGGTACACGATGAGGAAAAACGTCGAGGGTTGTTTGGGTTAAAAAGAGGGATGGGGGAGGGAGGTGATGCAGGATCTGCACGCAATATCGCGAAACCCCTGTCTCTGGAGCGTGCGATCATTTACCCACCGCATACTTTTGCTAGGTGCATTTCACCCCCAAAGAACGCGTCCAATATGTAAGAGGGAGGGAGAGGGAGACTTTTTCTCGCAGGTAGTTATGGATATATATGTATCAAAGCTGCCTTTGCTCTCGCAGTGTAGGTTGGTAGGTAGGTCTGTAGAATGTTAAGCCTTATGTAGGTTGGGGGAGAAATTATACCCGAGATTTCAACCCCCAGAGAGAGAGAGAGAGAGAGAGAGAGAGAGAGAGAGAGAGAGAGAGAGAGAGAGAGAGAGAAGAGAGAGAGACACACAGAAAGAGCGAGAGAGATAGAGAGAGCTCCCTTTCGATGTGCGAGGGAATTAGACCATAATCGTCCACGCGTGCATTGCTTAAGGGGGAGACCAGAAGAAGAAGAAAAAGGGGGAAAAGGAGGCATAATTTATGCCGCGTTTACTCGGACCTCGATGTTCACTCGGCAAAGGTATACATGTGTTGGATTAAGCTACATGGGACAGAAAAGAGGGTCGAAGAATATGTTACATGCATTTCCGATGGTGAGAAAAAGCAATCGGAAAATTATGTCACCGGTGTAATGATCATTGACTCGGAAATTTGTGTGTTAACGGTGTAAACGATGTAACGGAAAGTAGGCTCATGAGAAAAAAGCAATGGCAAGAGATAATTTTATTATTTTGTACAATTTATATTGAAATTCGTTTCGATTTGAAGAAATTTATGCTTAGTTCATAAATTAAGCATTACTTGGCAATCGCAAGAAATAATTTTATTATTGCGTCCAATTTAATTTGAAATTTGTTCCGATTTCAAGAAATTTATACTTAGTTCATAAATTAAGCATTACTTAGCAATCGCAAGAAATAATTTTATTATTGCGTCCAATTTAATTTGAAATTCATTTCGATTTGAAGAAATTTATACTTGGTTCATAAATTAAGCATTACTTAGCAATGGCAAGAAATAGTTTTATTATTGCGTCCAATTTAATTTGAAATTCATTTCGATTTGAAGAAATTTATACTTAGTTCATAAATTAAGCATTACTTGCATATATTTTTTATAGTGATTTTAACATTTGAAAAGTGTTGATTGTCTTCACTTTTTTAGGTTTTAGCTGGGAAATTTTGATGTTTTAATTTACAGAGTTTGTAAGCAATTGATTTAATAGTTTCGTCAATATTAAATCCACCAAAAGCAATAATTTTAACGAATGAATGAAAAGCTTGCTTTGAAAGATGATGAAAAAGATTTTTCATTATATCCTACTATTTATTTTCAATATATTCTTCATTAAAATATAATGCGTCGTTATTGTAGGATTTTAGACTCTGAGGTTTGAGAGTAATGTTTGAAACATCAAAATTTTAAGTATTTATTAAACCTAGAAGAAACCACTTTTTCCATGTTTGACCCGCGAGTTTCGACCGCGGCGTAATTCAATTTCGAGAGTGTTGTTTGCGCAGAAAAAAATCAATTTTCTTCAGTTGCGCTTACGCTTGCGCAATCCAGACGTAGAATACTGCTCGAGGTCTGGTCGGTGTGTATTTTTTTTTGCTCTGCAGTCGATATAGAAGATATTTTTCTTCGCTTTCCGTCGATAAGACAGATCGTAGGTCGTTTGGAAAAAAACCCACGAATGATACAGCAGAGAATTGTAGAACATTTTTCGCTTTCAATTTTGCAATTAAATTTTTCAGATTTCGTCATTGATCGACATTTTATTTTAGTGTAATGAATTTATAAAAACTGTAACAATTTAAAAAATTATACATACAGAAAATGAAGCGTTCGACACATGGTAAAATAATGGTAAGGTAGTAATCTACTCAGGGGACGAACTTTGCAGGAATCTTCTTATTTCGTTGTATGGAAAAAAGTTCCCTGCCATCGAGTTCACTTCAAAGCTCAATTTTGCAATGGTAGCAATAAGGCCTTGAAATAAATAAAAACCATTAAATAAATGATCAAGTGAACTAAAAAAAATGTTATTAACTTCATAGAAAAAATATTATGCAAAATTACCCAATTGTTGAGCAAATAACCATCATTTTTGCCTAAATATATATAGTAAATAAATAAATTATTTCAATCGATGTAAACAGTGAAATTATCATTGAAAAAATAGTATAATTTTTTTGTTTTTTTTTTTATTTTCAGCATCTTTATCATCTGCAGACGGGAGAAGGTTTGCTGAGGGAACGAGGCAGAGGTCGAGGAAAGGGTGGAACTAGGGTGAGTAATTAAAAAACTTGGATACCAAAATTTCTTTTCGAAAATTTTTTCTTACAACATATTTTCGAAATACTTATGAAGAATTCTGCGATTTTTTTTATTTCAATCTTTAATTAGTGCTTTTTTTGCATTTTAGAAATTATAATATTCATAAGAACTATAATCTTTTTAATTTTAAATGCGAAATTCCTAAAATCGTAAATTTTGGAATTAGGTGAAACTTGAACATTTATTTCGAAATCGTAAATCCCAACGACGAGTAGAGCATAAATCCGGGTGGTTAACTTTTCCGAAAGAAAGTGCCAAGATTCGAACAGTCGCATAAAACTCGACGAACACTTGAATGGTGTAATAAAATTCGAAAACTGAATGGGTTTCGTGCGCCGGTCGCTCGGAGCAATCGACAAAAGATCCTCGGTGAAAACGATCTTTACGATCTTCTTTAGTTGTTTCTCTGTGTGTTGTACTCTCTCGCAGTACTTCCGGTCGTGAAGTATTAGCTTTGTCTATGTAATATACTCCTGCTCAAAAGTTTGGAAACACCAGTCAATATTTCTTGCCGTACCAGAAGCTGCATAACTCTGTCAAAAAAAAAAGATCATCGAATTTTCAAAAAAGCATTTTGAGGGGAAAGAAATTATCTTTATTTTGCTCAAAAATATTTTTCAAAAATATTTTTTCTGATTTTTTTTCGATCCGGTACGCATTTTTGTATGTGACCGTTTTTTGGCCTTTTTTCGTAACTTAAGAACAATTTTTTTTGTCTTTTTTATCTGCTGTACATTTGAAAAGTTTCGCAGACTCTCCATTTTCGTTTTTCAAAAATGTTTGTACGATTTTTTCTCGCAAATTTATTTCACTTTTGGTTTAAAAAGACAAAATTTTGAAAGATGCAACGCAACTCAAAAAATATAAAGTTTAAGAGAAAATTTCAAGTAAAATTGTGTTTGATCAAAATTTCCGCGCTTCATGATACAATAAAAATCTGAGAAAATTTAGCAACATTTGACACGCTATAAACAACAATTATCAACGTCTCCGTTCAATCTTTAAATTCACAAATCCCTCAAATTCTTCTTCTCGATAATTCAAAAGAATATTTTTTCAATCTTACATTCTGAAAATCTGCTAAATACCAAAATCAGATCTAAGCCAAATTTTAACCAGGTTTATTATAATGTAAATCTTTGTTGAATTAAAAGAAGGATTGTTGCACTTTGAAAAAATACAATATTCTTAATGCCTGTCTTTCGAGCATTGAATTGGCGTTTTTCATCCCTTTGGATTCGCGAAATTCATTATTACCGAATCAATAAAGTTTGAATTAAAATATGCCGTCATGAAGGAAGAAAAAAAACGATTGATGAGGGGAATGAGATTTGATTTTTTTTTCTCTCTCTCTCTCGTTCTTGCGAAGCCGCGGCTAGTATATAAGGGAGTTTCAGAACTGATATTAAACAAGGCGCTATTGATCGATGCTCGGTCCTCCGCCTCTCATTGCGCGCCGCCATGTTTAAAATTTTCACCGTTGCAAGCTCGTCGACCCCTGGTGGATGAAACCGCAACCATCTTCAACCCCTTTTGCCCGCCCACGAGAATGTATAGGACCATCGTTAAGTTTTTCCTTCCTCGAAGCAATGCCGAAGAGCTATTCATGCTTTTTCACTCAATTTTTTTAAACATTCGTTTTATCTTTTCCCAAAAATCTCTTTCAGCGAAATTTATCTTTGAAAATCCTCTTGTTGTTATTATTTTTTAACGTGGTAAAAAACGTTACAATATTATTGACTTTAAAAAATTGATCAAGAAAGAAATTTTGTAAAATCATCAATTTAATAAAAATAAATTCCAATCAGGGTTGCAAATTTTTTAATTCAAAAAATTTGAATTGAAAATAAAAAATAATGTTTCAGTCCCAATGTCGGGATTAAAAATTGAAAAATTATTTTTAATTCAAGTTTTTAGAATTAGCAAATAAAAAAAATCTTTAATCCGAATATTAATTCAATTATTTCTTTAATGCATTATTTGCAACCCTGATTCCAATTACATTTATTAAATTTGAATTTGATAAATAGGTGTTCTGTCTTTCTATTATAGGGGAAAAATTTTTTTTGCTAAAAAAAAGAAATTTAGATCTTGCTTGAACAAAAAATTGATGTTTGTTCTGCGAGGACAAGAGTGGGGGAGGAATTAGAATGAATAAGAAATGGAGAAAATAAAGTGTATAACTGCCGGAAAACTGTTGAACTTCTCTCGAGAGATCCGGCAGTATGTCTGACTCTCTTAATCACGGTCTAGGTCTACTCGTATACAAAAAAAGTAAGAAAAAGAGGGATTTGATTCCTATAGCGGAAGACATACTCACACCACGACGAGACTCCAAGAGCGTGGGTGGAGGCGCCACAGTCGTCTATTTATGAACATAAACCCCGAGAGATTCTTCGCTGTGGGTTCGCGTGTTTGCCACCTGTCTCTGTCGCTTGTGCCCCATGCCACGTTTGAGAAGTAAATAACAAAAAAAAAAAGAAAGCTCTCCAGAAGCTTCTTCGTGTCAAAAAGTCATTTCGCTTCTTGACTTACGTATTATGACATTAATATATCAAAAACGCTGAAATTCACGATTTTCCAATTATTTTTCCTTCCTGCGATGAAGACAAAGTTTTTTCAACATTTTATTAGCAAAATGATAACGTTGGGAAAATCAAAATAAAGTGTATTCCTATTGGTTGTCTTGAGATTAGATGATAAAATAATTATTTTTGATCGTGGATTAAATGACACTTGAATGATTTTTGAAGGATCATTGTCATAAATATTTTTTATTTATTAATAATTAAGATGTTTCAAAATTGGGTTCAATAGATATCACGATAATCGAAATCTATTTTTTTTAACAAATAAAAATCGTGAAAATTAGAAATTTGCACATGGCTCTCTCATTTTTTTTCTATCCTGAGCTTCTCTATGAAAAGTAATTCAATAGCTTCTGTATAAGAGAAGCTCAACGAACGACAAGAATTAGATACTACTATACTAAATTACTGAGTTGTCTATAATAAATTTAGAGCTTTTAATACAAGCATTTTTTGAAAAATTCGGTATTTTATTCGTTTTTCTTTCGCTAAATTCCATCCCAATTATCTGTGAGAAAATTTGCAAGCCATAACTGCAAAATTTTCATGCAAAAAAATTGTTTACCATAATGAATCCAGAATGATTGATTGTAGGAAATTATCCATTATTTTTAAATTCTCAATACTTACGACTAATCTCCATAACATTCATTCGTACAATTTCACAAATCTACTGCTGCAAGATATTTACGGACGTTTATCTAATCTAATCTACAAATTTCATGACAATGCGATTGTGTGAGTGGATTTTGTTTTCTCTCATAGAAAGAAAGTGATAAAGATCCCGACACAAAAACAAGACCATTAGTCACGAGCGAAGAAATATTTCTAGAAATTATTTAACGTGAAGTTCAGAATTGCCGATCATTCGTTTAAAAATTACTCGGTTAACGATTATAAACATTTCTCGGCGATGTTTTCCATTTTTATTGCTGCGATATTATTATTAGAGATTAATTGTGACATTAGAAAAAATAAAGAAAATTATCGCAAGGATAGACACGGGTCAAGTATCGCAGAGGCACGTCAGTGCGTATGCGTCATATCGATGCAACGTCGTGGAGGAAGGGTTGAGCTTATATATGTGCATATAAAATTATATATTCAAGCTTATATACACATATATGTAGTATATACGAAAGACCATGCCCACGTATCGACGTGGCTTGTCCATCGTCTTCTGCACAATCTACATAGCCCTAAAGCATTGAACGAGCAAAATTTACATTTTTTCAAAAAACGTTTTGAAAATAAAATAAAAATTTAGTCGTCATTTCCCTAAATCGGTATTTATTTGAATATCGGACAAGGGTTAGAACCTACGTATCTTAGGGCGATTTTTTTTCGACTTTTTTTTTATTTCTTTCACTCCCCACCGGAAATTTTGTTGCATATGCCTGAAAGAAAATTCCCTGAAAGTTACAGCCCTCCATATTAATATTAAGTACTTTCCCTTCGCGCGTTGAGTTTTTCCATCTAAAATACACGTAAATCAAAAACTTTTTTCTTCAAATTTTTTTATGCTATCGCATTGATTTTGGTCGCAATTTACGCAGGATTGAACGATCTTTGAAAGTGTCTTCAACAGCGTAAGTGTAACTTACACTGGTGAGATGGTTGATTTTTACCCAGAATTCTCGTTTTTTCGCTGTTATCTCCAAAATGATCAACTTTACCGAAAAAATGTGAAGAAAAATTTGTCTGGAAATTTAATTTCCTACAAAAAAGGTTCTCTAGACCTAATTGCTAAAATTAATATTTCTTGAGATATTGAACCTTAACTTATTTGTGCTACGAAAATTTTTATGGATTATCGAACCAAAAGTTTCAAATTCTTGATATTCCATATGATATGTGATATGGTGATATGATATGGAATATCAACAACTTAAATTTTTGGTTCGATAAACTATACAAATTTTATACCATAAATAAGTTGAGGTTCAATATTTCAAGAAATATTAATTTTAGCAATTAGGTCTAGAGGAACTTTTTTGTAGGAAATTAAATTTCTAACCAAATTTCTTTTTACCATTTTTCGGTCAAGTTAATCATTTCAGAGACAACAGCAAAAAATCGAGAATTTTAGGTAAAAATCAACTTTAAGGACCCGTACCATCTCACCAGTGTGAGTTACACTTACGTTGTTCAGGACACTTTTAAAGATCGTTCGATTCTACGTAAATTGTGATAAAAATCAACGTGATAGCATAAAAAACCGCGGAGTGGTAAAGTTTTGACGAAAAAAGTTTTTCATTTACGTGTGTTTTGGATGGAAAAACTTATCACCTGAAGGGAAAGTACTTAATATTAATGTTAAGGGCTGTAACTTTCAGGGAATTTTCTTTCAGACATATACAACAAAATTTCGGGTGGGGAGTGGAAGAAAAAAAAAGTAAAAAAAAATCGCCCTGATGTATATGAATTATCAATAAAAAATGTCTAACACATACGTTTTTGAAATTTTCACATAAATTTGTGTTAATCTCTTCTTTACATTTTCTTTTCACGGTTCGTCCCTATATTTCCCCTGGCTAAAATAACTATAAAACAATCGAACGAAAAGCAACCATATTGGATTTATTTCTTCGCCCCATTTCTAATTTCATCCCCCTCAACTACATGTTTGCATTTTTATCAATGAAATGACAATGAAAGTGACGCATACTCGAGTCTGACATTGAGCTATACGTAAACACAACATGGCTGTTTATCGGGACAAAGTGTGTCAGGTTTGAGTATGGACTTTGATACGGGGTGGTTTTACGGTGAAATGCTTCTGGTAATCTCAGTGACAAGCGACAGTGGAGTCAGAGGCAAGGGTAGGTTTTGAGAGTCATTGTAAGAGATTCCCAAGTCGTTTCGTGTCGGGGCGGAAGGGGGAGGGGGGATGATAGGAGCAAACAGAGAGTGAGTTTAACCGCCAGGTCGGTTTTCCTTCAAGAGGGATGACGGAGGAGCAACCGAGAGTGAAGTGGCTACCACCCCCTCGAGTTGCTTGCAAGTTCAAGCGAGATGTACTAACAAACGTTCTGAGAGAGACAGAGAGAGAAAGAGAGAGAGATAAACCAAGTGCGAGAGGGTGGGTTAAGTGTGACATTGTACAAAGAGAGATAGAGAGCCCAGAGCAGGAAACAGAAAGGCAAAGGGGTGTGTTTGTATGTGTGTTATTCAGTGGCGAGATTCCAAGGCCAACGCAGGGAATGCTCTGCAACTTGTTGCAGCGTTAATAAAACGAATGCTCTTCGTAGGAAACCACCCCCGCGTCTCCCATTTCGATTATCGAGAGCGTCCTCGTTCAATCGCGTCGTATCAACCCTCGATCGCGCCCTTGAACGTAAAAAAAAGAAGAGAAAAACGTCAAGTGGCGAAAACCTGCTGACGAAAGGGAAAACATAAAAATGGCATACTGTTTCAACCCCCGTTGACGTCACAATTTTCCCCACCATTGTGGGGATACTTGTGTAACAACTCATTGTAAAAAGGGGGTTGAAACTCGATGTATTCGCATTTAGGATTATATTAAATGGCTAATAACGATGTTCATGCGGCAATTGTGCGGAATAGGGGTAGGTTGGAGGGTGGCTAATGGAAAATACGCTGTCAGACACGGTGTTTCGATCCAAGGGGGTGGAAAAGTATCGTCATGGCTACCGGTACATAGTTACTTGTATATTATGTACAGAGTAACCTACGTAATATGTACATGCATGATTGTCGTTGTGTCCGGGAAGCTTCCAGGGACTCTGGCGAAGCCTACGAAGCTTCTCCAACGACCAAGAGGGTGGTTTACCTTTTTTTCGCGCTAGATGGTGGCATCGGCTGCTGTAATGGTAGTTTTTAGCGGAGAGATGCCTCGGAGGCCGAATTTCATCTCCGGGACTGGCGAAAGAGCAAGGATGGCAAAAAAAATGGAGAGGGACGGAGAGAGGGTGAAAGGGGTGGGAGGGATGTGCCAGAGGCCACAGGGGTTGCTACAGGAACGAGAAAACAGGGAGGGGTGGAAATGTTTATGTACCAGAGGAAACGGAAAACGCGATCTTGAGCCGTGGGAGACATCAACAGCAAAAACAGCGGATGAATCCCTCGTTTTAAAATGTCGTCAATGAGGATCAGCGGGTTAAGAGAGTCAAGCATGAAATGCAAATGAAATTACCGCAGAATACCTGAAATAAACATCGAAAAACAATTATTCCTCGAGTCTTTATTGATAAGGTATTTGCAAATTCTTTTTAGTGGATCTTTGTTTTGCACAATTTTTGTCAAAGTCGCTTGACAGAACTTTTCATTTGGCAAAAGTTTAAATTTTTCGATAAAAATCTCTGCTTTTGATTTGGTAATTTTTAGTACATTTCCAACGGATCGTTTAACGAGATCAAATTGGGTGAAATTTAAGAATTGAAAAAAAAAAATCCGGAAACGATGTATCATTTGTAGTTTTGCAGCTGACGAGCTCTAAACATTCACCCTTATAACCCGAAGAAATTACATCCCCTGATAGTTCGAACTTTTTCCACATAACTTTTTTTTTACTTTTTCAATTTTTTTCTGATTGAAAACCGCTCGTCATAAACCATTATTATCGTAACGAGATGGTAAATTAAAACTAAAATTAAACTAATTTTTTTCATCCCCAAATTTTTTGTTTGTTCCTGTACGTAAACAAGGTAGGGATGTTCGATTGACCTTAAAAATCGAAAATTCGATTTTTTTTATTAAATTCATTCTCTATATTAAATATTAGCAATTAAATAAAGATTGACAAAAGTTTATGAAACATCAACGTCAAGGTTAAAAGAAAAAAAGTATGTGAAAATGTGAGAAAAAAAGTGAAAAATAAATAAAAGTTAAAATATTGAAAACATGATCCAACGAAAAAAATCATCGAAAGTAAAAATATACAAAATATCGTAAAAAAATAGAAATTTATATGTAATAGAAAAAAAGTCTGATTTGTTAAATATATTCATAATATTTTCAAGAATATTTTAAAAAGTGCAAATGTGTAAAAGAATCGAACTATGTTTAGCCAAAATGAAAACTGCTTTATAGTATTTGTTATTTTGTATTCATCATTTTGTATTAAAAATAAATGAATCCAATTTAATAATTTTCCATTGCAAAAACTTAATAAACTCTTACTCGAGCTTTAATTAGCAATTAATTTTTTTACAGTTCTTATAAATCGATTCTTACGAAATCGATTCTTTGGATTCGATTTTTCCTGAAAATCGATATTCGTGATTCAGAATCGATGTTTTCCAAAGAATCGAACATCCCTAAAACAAGGTATACTCTAACCCTTTGATCCTCGAAAACCACCCCTCATGATGAAAATATACGCGAAATCTAAGGTGACCATCATTACCCGAAACTAGGTTCAATCAAAATCCTTGGCTTGTACAAAAAAGTTGGAAGTAGTTGAAACGAGGAACGGGTGGGATGTTCGACGGAAATGCACGAACATATCCGAAGGTCTGTAGCAAACTCGACGGAGAACACCGACCCGCGAATTCTGCATCCATTTCTCTCTCACTCCCTCAGTCTCAGTGACTGTTCTCTCTCTCTCTCTCTGTCTCCCTGAAGCCCGTTTGGTCACGACGAAGACGAGACCAGCGTTTGCTACGAAGAGGGGGATTTACGCGAGAAGAGGAGAACGAACACCGCGTCGGTGGCGCGCAATTGTGATCGCCGTGCGTCGCGGCGCTCGCGTCAGCGGCAGAAACCAGCTCCACCAACCAAACTTCGGTGGAACGCGACGACGATAGACGGGAGAAAGAGATGGCGGGAAAAGCGGGGCAAATCCGGGGGGGGGGGGTGCTTGTCGAATAAGCGTCGAGGAGAAGGGAGTTGATGATGAAAACGCGGGAGTGGAGGGGAAGTAAAGCGCGGCGTGGGTGAGCGAGAGAGACGATGGCCGCGTCAGCTGAGTGACAAAATGGCGTAATCGACGACCATTTTGTCTCGCTGAGTCTGAATGAGTCGCGACCTTTTGTCCCTGAGCTTTTCAGGCTCGAGTCTTCGAGAAGACGCGGAGGGGATATGAAAAGGGAGAGAGAGCGAGAGAGAGAGAGAGAGAGAGAGAGAGAGAGAGAGAGAGAGAGAGAGAGAGAGAGAGAGAGAGAGAGAGAGAGCGAGAGAGAGAGAACGAAGAGGCAATGTTCGAGGAACAAAGATGGATGCAACGACGAGGCCTTCAACGTTACCGAACAAAGAGACTCGGAGGAGCGTAACATTATGCGGTAAATCGGGGTCTGTTGCGCCATTTTGGTTCTCAGCGTTCGATCCTATATATATAAATATATATATATATATGCGCGGAGGGAAAGAGAGATTGAAGGAGGAGGAGGAAAATACGAGAGTGAGAGCCAGTATGAAGACCCCCAGCACTTTCGTACACACATCTATATATCTTTATACATATATATATAAAGTGTATGCTTGTATATAAGCTACTATACAGCGGCGTTCACACGGCACGCGCGCACGACAGATAGTCGCGCTTCCTCTCGCTCACGTAGCAGACGCACGAGAGTCGAGGCAAAACCTCATTGAATAAAACGCGAAACGTGTTTTTTTTTTGAAAAATAAAAAAAAATCTTAATCGAAAAAACGGAGATAATAAATCGAAGATCGTACAAACTTCTTCGTGGCGTTTTTGTGTGCTCCAAAAATAACAACAACAACAACAAGACGCTGGATTAAAGGTCGATTGCAGGTGAAAAATCATTCGAAAAACGTGCTCATGTATCCACGAGGAGTTGGAGATAATGAAAAATCGAAGCTGAATCATTTTTTATCACGGGGTGTGGTTCAAAACGTGGGAGGAGAAGAAAAAAACGTGTGTTTGTAGAAAAAGTTGCACTTTAAACATGTACTCGTGTGTCATTACACTCTGATAATTTTAATCGTTTTATGAGAGCACGATAAAAGTAGTGTCGCTCGGATATTGAGCACACGGAGTGTGAGGGGGAGAGAGAGAGAGAGAGAGAGAGAGAAATAAAAAGGAGGAGAAAACGGGGGACAGGCGCAGGGAGATAAAAGGAAATCGTGTTGTGCACGGTAAAGGCGGTGATAAGGGCAGGGACAGTGTATGTTGGAATTTGTGATAGGAGAGCGATAAAAAGAAGTACGGTGAGTGCAAAAGAGAGAGAGAAAGAGAGAGAAAGATTAACGAGGAGGTGAATATCGGAATACAGGGTTGAAGGAAAGATAGGGAGAAGAGAAGGAGGAGGAGGAGAGATATATCTGGAGGGAAGAGAAGGAGGAGACGGAGGGAAAAAACGAGTAAAAAGAGAGCACGAGAGAAAGAGAAGAGGAGTGAGAAACGAGTAAGGAAGAGCTGGAGGAGAGAGGGGGGGGCGTATAGAAGGAGTGAAACGTGAGAGAGAAACGGAGGAAGATAGATAAAAGGAGAGAGTAACGAGTGGGAAAGAGAGGACGATAGATAGGAGAGAAAGAGACGGAGAGAAAGAGGAGAGAGGAAAGGAGGCAAAGAGAGAGAGAGAGAGAGAGAGAGAGAGAAAGCACACGAGGGGCCATCGAACGTGGAGAGCAGCAGCAGAGAATCACCGTGGCCGTGGAACGGTGAGGTACTTGGTTTTTATATTTAGAAAAAAAAACGTTCCTTTCCATTAAAAATAAATTGGTGACACTGGAGCTGGTTGATAAATCGATGTTTCGAAAAAATCAATTTTTCAGGAGTGTGACGAAACATTGAGAGTATCATCAAAAAGCTACTTTTAAAAAAAACGAATATTTAACTCAGAAGCAAACTATACGAAAGTATACAAGCGGAATATATAATATAAACCGGCCGCTTTGCTGTCTGGAATCGCGGAGTGCCGCCGTTTTGAGAGGGAGTGAGAAAGAGGGAGTGTGTATTAGAGAGGGAAAGAGAGAGAGAAAGCGAAAGAGGGAGTCCTCGCCGAGGCAAGCAGAAATCGATTTTCCCCCGCGAAGCCTCTCTTGACTATACGACGACGACGACGACGACGACGATAAGAAAAGGTGAGCAGCGGGATTGAGAGTGGGAGAGTCAGGGAGGAGAGGAAGGAAAAAAGATCGAGGGAAAAAGAGAGGGAAAAAAACAATTCCACCGAGTTTACGTGCTGAGAAAAAAAAATATTGCACGTTTTTTTTCTTTCCTCCTTGTTTTTTTTTCAATTTAATTAAATTTTTCGAGCAACGAATATATATGTATATACATATATATATATATATGGAAATGGTAGTGGGAGAAAAAGGGAAGGAGCTAAATAGTTGCACATTTATTTTACACTCTGTTTTAAAATTAAATTGCATTTCCTAATTCATGAATATTATAAGCGATAAAGTGAACATCAGCAAGGAGGGAATAGGGGAAAAGTTGAGTTTAATTGCTCCGAAAAATGAATGCTTCGTTCGAAATGGATTTTAATCGCCATTGATTTGACAAAGATTGAAATTGACAAATGTTGACAATTAATTCGAAAGATAACGAAATTTTAGTCGAGTTATTTGTAATATTATTGCGCGGGAAAATTTTTTAATTTTGAAAACAATTGTTACCTTTTTTGTGAATTATTAAATTATTTAATTGTTATTATTAAATTATATATACACTGGAGTGGGTCAAATAAAATGACTAATTTTTTTTCCCCTCGATATAATGAAAAATGTATTGTTTGGCATCTCAAAAGAACCCTCTGCAAGTATTAGCCCTTCATATTTAAATTAAGAGGTCCCTCAACGCAAATTCTTATTTCCTATTCAAATAATATAGGAAATTTTTGAACGATTAGTTTTATCGATTAAACACAAGAGAGGTTTTGTAGAGCATCAAATGTTCTACAAAAATGTGCTAAAAAAGCTCTCCTAACCTCAATGGTTAAAGTCTAATAAAATTCCAAAGTTAAAAAAAAAATTTCCTATGTTATTTAAATGGGAAATAAAAATTTGCGATGAGGGACCTCTTAATTTAAATATGAAGGGCTAATACTTGCAGAGGGTTTTTTTGAGATGCCAATCAATACATTTTTCATCATATAGAGGAAAAAAAAATTAGTCACTTTATTTGACCCACCTTAATATACACTTACTAATATGGATATATCTAGGAATTTTTACTGATCACCCGGTATAATTGTTTCGTCGATGCACATCGGGTGTGTCAAGATTTTTTGAGACCGCTGTAGATATACCATATGTATATAATATATATATATGTGTATAATGTATATATTAGGGTGAATCGAAAGAATTAAAAACTGTTGGCTACCCTCAAAAATCAAAGATATTGTTGAAATAAAGGTCTCTGTGCAACGGTTCGATTTTTTAAATATTTTTAGAGGGCGCGCGGGACTTTCAAAAACGCTATTTTTAGCGTTGAATTTACTATATCACTGATAAACGAGAACAGATCATTCAAAAAATTCTGAATTTTTTATATAAGGTGCCCAGATGTGTACTCTTTGAAACCCATATTGACTGAACATTAACAAATGGTTCATATGTTCGAAAAAAAATATCTGAAAATCAATATTTTTACTATTTTTCCATTAATTATATCATTATATATTGATTTCTTTCTTCTAACACGTTTTTGTATTTGTACCATCTTTTTTTTTGTCAAACTCGGTATCAGTATTGCTTACAATGCGAAAATTGCTAAAAAATAAATATTTATTTTGGAAATTTTCATATTTAAAAAGATTTATTTTTTAGCAATTTTCGCACTGGAAGCAATACTGATACTTGATTTTACAAGAAAAAAGATGGAAGAAATACAAAAAACAATATTTAATGATATAATGAATTGAAAAATAGTGAAAATATTGATTTTCAGAGATTTTTTTTCGAATATATGAACCATTTGTTAATGTTCGGTAAATATGGGTTTGAAAGAGTACATATCTGGGCACCTTATATAAAAAATGCAGAATTTTTTGTATGATCTGTTTCCGTTTATCAGTGATATAGTAAATTAAACGCTAAAAATGGCGTTTTTGAACGTCCCGCGCGCCCTCTAAAAAAATTTACAAAATCAAACCATTACACAGAGACCTTTATTTCAACGATATCTTTGATTTCTGAGGGTAGCCAACAGTTTTTAATTTTTTTCGATTCACCCTAGTATACATACGTAATAAGTTGGTGCGCGAGTTGAGTCTCGTGCGCGGGGATTTTCTCTCAACTGTCTCGAGGTCTCTCGCCTTCGTCGCGTCTCGCATCGTAACGTCTCGAATGTACATGCATTGCGATGTACAGCAGACAAACTACAGACGATAAACATGCAATCGGAAGCAAAATGACTTAGCCACGAAATAGCAATATTTTTTAATTTTTTTTTATCGATAGACATGCGAGTTGACGAACAATTTTTTAAATCTTATTCATTCGTTTTTTATTTAACGGGTTATACGCAGTCAAGAGGTAGAAAAAAGCTATTTTTCAAGAATTTTTTCGGGAAATATTTTAATTTATTATCGTAAAAATTTATATACATATTTTTGTAGCTTTTAATTTTATTTAGAAATTTTTCTCTTTAAAAAATAATGATTCTTGAAGTCGCTGTAGTCAAGCTCCGGGAGGTCCTCTAAAAAACTCTAAAAATATTTCTGGATTGGATCATCCAAATTGAAAAAAATCAAAAAGATTTCGTTAATATCAGGTTCAATCGAGTATTTGATCCAAGGAATAAACAAAATATTTATATTTAAGAAAATGGTAGTTTCTCAGAAAAAAATCGATTTTGTGAAAATCCTGTCTGCGTATAACCCCTTAATTGATACCAGCGGTTGATTGCAATAACTTTTTAAATTAAAGGAAAATTTGAAGCAAAATTAGAGTCTGAAATGTTTAAATATTTTATATTATATATATAATTTATATAACATAAGATTTTAATTTCATGCAAATTGCATTAAAAAATGGAGATTAATGATTTTTGTTTTAAATGACGAAGTCTTTGAGTAAAAAAGGCCTGGAAATTAATATGATGAATGGCATATAAACAAATTTTTTATTGAACATTCTGACGTAATTTCGATTGTATTATATTTTGTTTTATTTTTTTCATCCGGGTAAAAAATTGCGCGCTGGATGGGCTACAAAAGTCTGAAATTTATAATTCACATACAATCATGGTTTGTAGGCGTATGTGTACAATATTCATGTAGTCATGGAGACTCCCGGTGAGGAGTATCGGTTGAGCGCGTGACGTGAACGCCAGCCAAAGTCTCGTTTGTATCCGACCCTCTTCTCGTTATCGGACATCGTGCTCTAGTTTTTAAAAAATATTTTTTCATATTTCCCCAGAGTGAACTCTACCAGTAACCAGAGTTGTGAAAATAGTAATGTCAAAGTAATGCTTTTTACCCATTACTTTAAAGTATGTATATTGGGCAAGTTTTCCATTACAAATTACAAAAGTAATGTGTAATGGATGGGTGTTCCATTACAAATTAGAAAAGTAATGTGTAATGGATGCGTGTTCCATTACAATTAAAAAAAGTAATGTGTAATGTATGCACGTTCCATTACAATTAAAAACAAATGTAATTTGCCGTGGAGAATATTCCATTACAAATAGAAAAATTGCCGTACTCGTATTAGAAACTTGCACATTGTAATTATCACAAATGATCCATAAAGTTAAAAAAAAAGAACATGCACATTATTTAGGGATTCAATAAAGCGACAAATTTTGTATCAGTAACTTGTAATTTTTATTATATTGCTTATAATTATAGGTAACAGCGTGTAAAAGCAAGTTCAATATAAAGTTGGACAATTTTTGGGGTTGAGTACATTTTCGTACTTCATATTTAACGATGAACTGTCTGTTTTTTTGTTTCTATTTTTTAACTTTATGGATCATTTGTGATAATTGTGGATGAACTTTTAGTGAGCGAAATAAAATAATGAGACAGCAATGCGCAAGTTTCTAATACGAGCACGGCAATTTTTCTATTTGTAATGGAATATTCTCCACTGCAAATTACTTTTTTTTCAAATTGTAATTTGTAATGGAACGTGCATACATTACACATTACTTTTGTATTTGTAATGGGACATGCATCCATTACACATTACTTTTTTATTTGTAATGGGACATGCAACCATTACACATTACTTTTTTATTTGTAATGGAACATGCATTCATTACACATTACTTTTTTTTATTTGTAATGGCACATGCATCTATTACACATTACTTTATTTGTAATGGCACATGCATACATTACACATTACTTTTTTAATTGTAATGGGATATGCATCCATTACACATTACTTTTTTATTTGTAATGGTACCCTTATCCATTTCACATTATACAGTGTAATGTGTAATAAATGCAGTAATGCATTATTTACAACTCTGCCAGTAACATATATGCATAAGATTCGTTAAGGTGCATGCTGGGCAAAATTCGTAATTAAAGTAAAAAACAGACGAAAAAATATTGCTAAAATTTGACTTGTCTGAAATTTGCTCTTTACATCGAACAAATTAATAATTTCAAAAATTACATTTTTTTACCGGGAAGTAAAAATGGATTGAACAAATTAAACATTTGATTACAAAATACATTTTCTCAAGCGACAAATAATTTTTTTGACTAATTTTTTTTTTTTAATTATCGGTAATTTTGTTTCGATTGATTCTACATTTTTATTGAGAATCGTCTTCGATATTTTGCTCGAAAAAAAATTGCACGAGCCTCGCATGGCCTTGTTGACATATTATACGCGACATACGGCGGGACCCTTTTTCTCTTCTCAAGGATCTATATCCAATAGTGCACAAAACGTGCAAAACGACATACGCACTCGGCCATAAAGATAGAAAGAGGCGAGAAAAACGAGCTCGAATATCATGCACGCGTGTACGAGTGTGTTTCGTTTTACAAGAGTTGCGCAATTCTTCGACTCTATCGCGGGGAATTCAGGTCACGCGTTTGTCCTGTGCTATTATCGTCACGCCATTAAATTCAGTATACACTCGATGATCCAAGATTTCCTTTGTTTCTCATGAATAATTGAAGAAAAGAATTTATTAAAAATTAAAAAAATACCCTCCACAAAATTTAAATCTTGACCATAATTTGGTAAATTGAAAGGAATGTCTCTGCTCAATTAACAAAAAACATTTTATTTTATTTGAATCAACCAATAATATTGATGGCGAAATGAGTGCCAATTTTTGTCCAATTTTAATGATCCATGGATTAGCTTAATTTTTCAAAATGAGCACCAAAAATTGTCACCAGAAATGCAAAATTTTTTCAGAATAAATGGTTCAGTTATTTAGTAATTATAGAAATAAATTTAGTTTCGATTGATGAATAAATGAATTCATTTATCAATAATAACTAATAAATAACAGAAATTGTCTTTCCAAAAACGTATTTCACTGAAAAATTTCTACGTTGATAATTTTTTTTATACAAAAATATTTGAAATATAATGATCATATGAAATTCTCAAATGGAGCATGATAAATTGCAGGCTCGTTTCCACCCTTAATCCTCTGCCAGATCGAATCTCATGGATTCGTGGATTCTCGCGTCAGTGAGTTCGAAAAATTGCCGACAAAAACTGACATTTCTTATTCTCCCAAAAACGATGATTGACGGGCCAAAAGAAACCCTCAATCATCTCAAAGCACATTGAAGAAAAATATTTTTTCACGTTTCTCATTGTTGTATAAAAAAAAATCTCGATTACTTGCTCGTCTTGTTTTTTTCCGAACAGCTGAGTCAAAATCGACAATAATGGAATTTGGATTAAAATAATTTTGAGATTGATGAAAAAAAAATTTGTTTACACCAATAAATTTTCGACCGGGGATGGGAGATAAATTTTTGGCGGTTCCGTTTTTAATCGTGTAAAATTATCTTGAAATAAAAAAGTATGATATAAATATTTTGCCAAAAAAAAAAAAGGTTTTGATGCTTTATTGTATATTATTGAATAATTATAATTCAAGAATTTCAATTTGACGACGAGAAATATCTCGAATCATCGACGATAACAACGTAATTCGCGTCCTCGCTAAATACGCACACTTGAAAAAAAAAAATGAACACACAGAAATATGGAGATGTGTGTTGGGAGTGTCGTCACATTTATTGTCGAGGTCGATTATAAATTGGAGTGGACGCTCACGAGAGAGAAGCGCTCGGTCTAGCCGGATGCAGATTAAACGAGTGGAATATGCTTTATGAATATACATACGAGAATGCTTTAATAATAATAATAAAGGGTTTAACAGGAAGAATTATGGGATGGGAAAATAGTTTTATGAAAATCGATTTATTAAAATAACTTTTTCACGTTCTTTTCGTCGCCTTAATATTAATATGAAAATAATCAGAGCTCCTTGCGAGAGTTACGAACATACAATGTTTTTTATTGGGTCAGGCCGAATATAAACATTAACAAAAGTAAAATGGATGCGATTTTTTTTCAAAACTTTCGGGTTATGCACTTTTACAAAACCATTTTTTTTTATAGAAAAATATTTTATTCTTATACCCTGAGAGAAAAAATTACTAGAACCAATGAAATAAAGTTTTGAAGGCAAAAAGTAATTTTTTTTCCATTATTTGCCAAAACATATTAGATTGGTTCCCTTATATATTTACTTAGTTCATTTTTTTCAGTCAATTCCATAAATTTCTGTTTCAATAAACGAATTTACTTGAATCTAACAATATGTTATCAATTATATGTAATATGATTCGAATATAAGAAAACATTTAAAAACCAGTTGTTTTATTTTTAACAACTTATGAATACTATTAAAGTATACTATAGAAATGATAGTTCTTTGCTTGAAGGAAATAAAAATTTAATCATTCCAAACAAATATTCTATTGGAATAAAATAATGTGTTATTTATTTTACTACAGCTTCTTTTTAAATAATCACAATCAATTTTATATCTAATAAATATTGAAAATCCTACAGAAATATTTTTAGAAGTAAAATAATGAAGAAATAATTTTGTTCGAAAAAAATAATTTCGTATTGAAGTCATTTTTTAGATCCACATAATCTCATGTTTATGATGCGATAAATGTAATTAATATAATGAATACAAATTCAATCAAATCTATTTAAATAAAAATATTTTTTGAAGTAAAATAATAATGACTTTATTGCAAGAAAATAATTTTTTCGAAAAAAATAATTTTGTATTGAATTCGTTTTTTAGATTCAAATAATCTCATTTTTATGATGCGATCAATGTAATTAATCCGAAGAATACAAATTTAATCAAATCTATCATGCATTTAATTGTTACTATTAAAGAAGAGTTTAATATAATGGAGTAATAGATTCGTGAAAATATTTTTCTAAATGAAGAGTGATTTTCTTGGTTCAACAAATAAATAATCGAATCGTTCATTTCATAAATAAATTCATGTTCTCAAATTCAGTAATTTTTTCTCTCAGTGTATAAAATAGAGAATAAGTTCTTTTGAAAATAATTATTCTTAAACGATTTAACAGGTATTTTTTCATTTTTTTTTAAATAACGTTTTTACACTTTAAAACTCGAGGATTATTTTTGGCCGGAAAAAGGAACTGGGACGGAAATAAATTCACAGGCGATTTGAAAGATGTGTCTCGAATTCCCTGGAATTATTCTATGTGTAAAAATGGTATCTCTCGGTGGTTAAATTATTGATGAAACGAGAGATCATAACATCCGCCTCGATGCCCTCAACGAAGATTGCCAATAACTGTGACTAATTGTGTCAAGCACGCTTCAATTATTCATCGTTGAATTACTCGTCCACAAATGGCATTAAAAAATTGATTAAACTTGAAACCACTTGCCCATACACGGTGTCCATAATTTTATTTTATTTTTATCCGAAAGAAAATACTCACGGACGCGCAATTAAGATCGAATATAAAATACGATCTACTCGGTGAAAATTGCAATTTTATGGCAGGTGTAGTTGCTCTATTCGTTACTCTCTCAATCTTTCTCATTCGACTCAAGGACTTTTTTTTATTGGATGACGAGTGGTCGAGTTAATGAATTTTCAACGGAGCGGAAGAGCTTCTAAAGTTCAAGTATTAAAAAAAAAAAATCATTCATAAATGTTTGCCGATTTATTTCTTCAATTGCGTAAAAAAAACCGTAAACTATTTTCCGGCTGGATTATTACAATTATTTATCCAGAATTTGAATATTCGTTAAAAGATTATCATCCCTTAATATTCTTGTCCCCAATAATTTTTCTTTCATGAAAATAGTGTTGAATTATTTATCATTCGAATATAGAGCGACCCTCCGCTGTTAAAATCGCGTTGAGGGCGGACTGACGTCGACGAAAAATCTTTTTCACCCCCGAAAGATTTAACACGACCCCGGGAGATGGTTGAAAGAAAGGGAGCTCGTAAAAAAAATTCGCGAATATATAATATCTCTTGTCTTTACGATCTTGGTTACAGCAAAGGTCCTTTTTTTCGTTAATAAAATATTCGAGATTTTTTTTTTCACCTTTCCACGAGTATATTCCACTTTGCTCGTTGCATACATGCATGACAAAAATCGGAGCAAAATCCGAGTCCTGTGAAATATCCGAGATGATGAAAAAAAAAATTTATTCAGATAAAAATAAATGTATTCGAGAAACTTGACGTAATCTCGACGCAAAAGTATCAATAATTTGCCTCCCCTTCATGACATTTTAAATATTGAATGAAATGAATATTTAAGGGTTTTAATTGATTTACATAAGTCTATTTGAAACATTTGTTGAATTATTAAATTTACTAATTTTTTAAGTAAAATCACTATTCTTTCAAGTTCAGACTGTACCAAATGAATAAGCCAGATTGTCGATAATCGCTGCGGTTGGCCTCCGGAAGGGTCCTTCGAAAACTCGTCATCGACATTAAAAATCATTCTCGAGCTCGAAACGTCCCTGAACCTTCCCGCAAGAAATCGTATTGTTCGACGAGAAGCGCGCTTCGAGCTTCGAGTTTTACGATTCGGTCTAAAGTTTTTCAGCTGCCCGTGGCTTCGTTTTATTTATTTTTCATTCCTGGAGCTAATAAACCGATTCAGACTTTCCGTTCGCCAGACAAATATTATCGGCTAAAAAGCTGCCACTTTTTTCCTCTTAGTTTGATTATTCAATAAATAAAAAAAGAATTGAAAAAGTTAATATAGCAACCATAAAGTGAAAAATAACTGCGAAAATTTGAACGATGTGGATTATTTCTAGTTGAATTTCAATCAGGTTTTTTTTTTTAATCCGGTTACTTTTGGACGACCGGAAGTTTGAGAGATTGAGGCGAAAAAATAAATTCCGAGAGAAGCGCACGTATTGAGCGCGTTTTTCGATTCGGGGCGAGACTCGAGAATCGTACAATCGAATTTCTATCGAAATAAATAGAGGATCGACGAAGCGCGGTGCGAGAGAAGATCGGTGACTTCCGGTTTGGGCGCGTTGCCAGGGAAAAGATCGCGGACGTTTTGCAGATAGAGACGGTTCGTGAGCAATCTTCTGCTTGACAAACGTTCAAAAATATTCACGAGGTTTAAATAGCTCGGTATTCGTTGAATGTGAATCTATTTTTGGATTTCACTTACTATTATTTAAGAAAAAAGCTGATGAGCTTTTATCGCGATGGAGTTTGATAATATATTTAAACGCAATATTTACAGGCGACGATCTCATCACAAAGTGCAATTTATGGAATTTTTTAATTAATTGTACTTTTATTAAAACATTCATTTTTGGATAATTTCTGTAAATTAAAATATTGTAATAATTCATTGCATTTTTTTAATCCATTACACGTGTAACTGCACGTGTAACTGCAATTGTTTTTCGAAACATTTTTGATATCACATCAGTATTACAATAATTTGAATATTTATCTTCCTGGTTTGAATTATGACGATTTTCACGTATTATACAATACATTGCATTTTTTTTATGATACTCTACTTTTTATTGTCAATTAATAATTACGGTATTTCCGAGTAATCCAATCTCAACGAATAAACAACGAAATTCACATCGCACAATTTTGGCATCAAATGCAGTTCGTCGCATTTCCTTCATTTTATCGCATATGTTTTCGTTAATTAATCGAATTAATCAAACAGATTAATTAATTCTCATCAGTGATTATTCTGACGATACGAATGACGAAATTATGTCAACGGTCGCTGTATCGAAATTCGATGAATTATTCCACGAAATTCAATTGTTTATGTACTTTTTCGTTTCTCTGCGGTCGTCGAAAACTTGTCTCTGGAATGTTGATTATATCATGAGTCTTGTCTATTTGGTTTGCCTTTAGTGTTTCATACGGCGAGAAGAGGGGCGAAGGGGAAGCGTGTAACTCGTCCGATCGGTAGGAATGAATAAAATATTTCCACTCGGTGGGAGAGTATCATGGCCCCTCGGACTCGGTAAAATCGACGGAGAAGTTATAGCCAATGGACTCTCCTGGATAGCTTAGCGTGGGCCCGAGACCTTGCCTATTTATAGATCGAACATGCATACGTCTCAAACTAAAATATACCAAATACATACCTGATGCATAATGTATGTAATTCATGTGTATACAGGGTGTCCCAGGAGTGAAGGTCAATATCGTGAGGGTAGATTCGTGAGGTAATATCAAGTAGAAAAGTCCTCTGCCATTTTTTCCTATTTTGAACCCCTGAATTGTTATTGATTTTTTAAATCAGCCAATGAGATGCGCCCGTTGAGACGAGCCGTGATCCCACCGTGCCTACCCTCGCGCTTGCCGGTGTGAGCGAGCGCATCTCATTGGCTGATTCAAAAAATTTATAACAATTCAGGGGTTCAGAATAAAAAAAAATGACAAAGGACTTTTCTACTCGATATTACGTCATGAATCTTCCCTCACGGTATTGAACTTCACTCCTGGAACACCCGGTATATATGCACGTACGTATGTATATGTATTTATAGATATATACGGACGAACAGAACACGCATATTTGCACAAAGTTTCATGAGCTCATTCGCAATGATGCATCACACTTATTTCAATCATGTGTCAAAAGAATTGAGATGATCAGCGGGTCAATGTCTTGCTTTTTTTATGTTTTTGGTTGTGTAACGTACGTTTCAACTATATGCAAAATGAGAGAAACTTTATTCCAAAATTGCAATTAATTTTCATTGATGCTCTTAGATTTTAAGAATGAGATTTTCCAAAATGAAAAATTGAGGAATCGAGTTGGTTCTTTCCTTTCTTCCGATTGTAATCAATTGAATTATCGTTTTTCTCATCGATTCGACGCAAAAAAACATGGTTTTCGATAACAAAAATTCATTGGACTCTTTACATTTGAAAGGGAAAACAATTTTTCTGTTTTACTCGATCAGTTATTTCCACAGAATTTCATTGTTCTCTTTTTTTTATTATCGCTGGATTTAACAAGATCAAAAGATATAAGGATAACGATTGCCTGTATGAGATGATTTTTTTTTCATTCTCAACGCGGTAAAATGTCTCTCCCTATTAAAGTTTCATCAAATTCCACCGAGTTTCGACGTCGCGAAACTTTGATCGAAATTCCAACTTCAGACCTTTTGCCTCGCATCAACATCCTGACGAAGTTTATTCAAAGTTTATGCCAACTTGAAACTTGAATGGTGTTTCTACCGTTTATCTTTTGATTCGTCAAATTTGTTTTTTCAAAGAAGATTGAAATAAAAAAGGAAATAAGCAGGAAAGAAGATGGATCGATTGTGGGATACTTGATTAATCAGGGAAGGTTTGAGTAGCTCGTGATGATGATCGAAATTCCTGCATAATTCGTGAATTTATTTCTCGTACGAAATCGTGCCATCGAAGGCCAAATCGATAAATTATCGAAGAAACGATTAAGGCGACGTAGAGACACATGAATATTCACGGCGATTGGCGAGTATATCGATGAGGTGTAATTAATAAAAATAAAACGTCCAGAGTTATGCGGATAGAGGGATTTTTATTGTCGGGTCTCTGATGACATGGAATTACATAATTGAAGTAAAATCGTGCATGTGTATCGATAAAATCATGCTAGAGGCACGTTGAACTATGGAAATTATTTCAACGAGCCACACAAACACAACGATGTTCTACTTAAGGCCATACGGATATTTTTAGCATTAGGGTCAGAACTATCTCGAGTCATATATTTCTCTATTTCTCCCTCTTCTCTATCTCCATATATCTATCTATCTATCTATCTTGCAAGATACACATAGTGAGAATATATACGTCTTCTCCGGAGACTCTAATTGAAATTGTCGAGGTGGACGCAAAATGAAGACGTTTCACTTCGTTGAGCCAGAATAATATATATTTCAAGCGAGATCAACATTACATAAATTATTCGCAAGTCCTGGCCCATTCTTCATCTTCGTGTTATTAATATCTTACTGAAGTTTGAATAATTAGAGTCATGCAGGGTTGCGAAATTTTTAATGAAAATGTAATTCATTAACCATTAAAATTATTTGTTTATTTTTTACAATTATTTCTTAATTATTAAATGTTAATGGTTAATGAAAATGCAATAGCATTAAAAAAAAGTAATGCGTTATTTGCAACCCTGCTCATTACAATGTAGCGTGTAATAAAAAAAATTTCCATTACCCATTGCAATGTAATGTGTAATGGACAAAACTTTGATTGCAATTTTGGGAATGGAAAAATATAGATGAATAAATTATTGCAATTTTGCATTACATTGTATTGACTTAGGACTTAGATTTCCAGGTATCTTAAATTCTAAAAAGCATCTATATTATAATTATAAAAAGCATCTATATTATGATTGCAATGTAATGTGTAATGGACAACACTTTGATTGCAATTTTGGAAATGGAAAAATGTAGATGAATAAATTATTGCACTTTGCATTACATTTGATTGACTTAGGACTTCACCTTTCACCTTGAATTCTAAAAAACATCTATATTATAATTCTAAAAATCTAAGTCCCAAGTGAATACAATGTAATGCAAAACTGCAATAATTTATTCATCTATATTTTTCCATTCCCAAAATTGCAATCAAAGTTTTCTCCATTACACATTACATTGCAATGGGTAATGGAAATTTTTTCTATTACACACTACATTGTAATGGGCAGGGTTGCAAATAATGCATTACTTTTTTTTAAATGCAATTGCATTTTCATTAACCATTAACATTTAATGGTTAGTGGAAATAATTTTCATTAACCATTAACCATTAACCATTAAATTTTAATGGTTAATGAAAATTATTTTCAATAACCATTAAATGTTAATGGTTAATGAAAATGCCAATGCATTAAAAAAGTAATGCATTATTTGCAACCATGGAGCCATGAATAAATTAAACAAAAAAATGAAAATACGTCGAGAAGGGATTTATTAGATTTGAATGGAGTTTATATTCGATCGAAATTGAAAAAAATGGATACACTGAGAAAAAAAAAATTGTTGAATGAACTAAATCTTCAGTCGCATACGCACGACTAAATATTTAGTTGTACAAACCCAAATTTTGTTGCCTGAATCATATTTTGGTCAACTGAAACGCAGAATTATTCAAAAAACTAATTATTTAGTTAGACCCAGTAAATATTTAGTCGTGCGTATGCAACTAAAGATTTAGTTCATTCAACCATTTTTTTTTCTCAGTGTATTAATAAAATTTTCTTCGATTGAAATAATTGTGTCGGAGGAATAGAAAAAATGGCCAGGATCTGCGAGGGAAAATTAATTTACTAGAAAAAAAGGTTTATGAATCGATTACTTATCGTGGGATTTTTTTTCTTTTTTTGCAGAGTTACCGAAAAATTGCGAGACAAGTTAGCACACCGGACAGCGCGCCAACGGGTCTTGGCAGTCCTCAAGGTGGTATCGGCGGAATTCAGCATCAACAGCAACAACAGCAGCAGCAACAACAGCAGCAGCAACAGCAACAACAACAGCAGCAACAACAACAAACGCAGCAATCATTACACGCAGATCCCATGCAGCAAGCAAAAGACAATCTGAATCCGGCGGCGAGTCAGCAAACGGGTGTCCTTAGAAACGGAAATCCGCCGCCTCCGGTCGTCTCAATGGTAAGTCATCAATTTTTTTCTTTGCCAAACACCAATTATTCGTTCTTTCACATCGATTCACAATTTTCAATCATTCATTCAGACTGTTTGGAAAACAATTGATTATACTCAATTCGTTAATAACAATTATCAAAATTCCGTGAATTGGATGTGAAAAGTTGAGGGAATGTTTGTGGAAAAATGTTTCTTCATTCAAATCCTTAAATTTGTTGATTTTTACAGGCTCATTTTCATTTTTTGTTCCCCAACAATCAATCTTGACTAAAAGAAAATTGAAAATTCGGCAAAATTCCAATGTCTGATAATCTTCAAATAAAATATTGAATTTTAGGTTACTTTTTGACTAAAATCAATTTTAGTCAAAAATAGTTTAAAATAATTTGAAAATATTGGATCCATACAGCATTCACCAAATTTCGCACTTGAATTTATCGTTGATTTTTATTGCTACTAATTAATGACACTCGGTATTATTTAATAAATTATATTTCTGATAATAATAATTTTCATTATTATACAGTTGCATTGCCATTTTATCGTGATAGGAAAAATTAATATTTATCGAAACTAGGACAACATTTTTTCTGCAGTTCGAGAAATATGTATCGTAGCAAAATGTACACGAGCCTCTACGAGGCTTATCTACTCTGTGGTATAGACACAGCATGGCCTGCACGGAGAGCCTTATCAGTTGACTCTTTATATACGTATATGCAGCCAGATTACATACGGGGCATTCTAGGTTAATATCACCAAAAAATATAAACCCTCGGAATTCCTTAAAAAAAATTCTTAATTGTTCATGGACAATTAACTTTTTTCATGCATTTTAAAAATGGCCTCTGAGATCGTTTTGAATATTATTAGCTGGAGGGTGGTTGAGAGGGTTGAAAAAAATCCGCAAAAATTTCAGGATGTTATCTGAGACTGAAAACACATTTTCTTCGAGCTATTGAAAAATCGAAGGGGGTTGAATCCCTAAAATAATGTTCTGGAAAAAAATGTCCTATTGCTTTATGCCCTGGTCTTTCCACCTGAAATGCACTATACATATCGTGTAGAAAGGTGTACAAAATGTCTCGAACGTTTGCTCCAGTTTCATCGCGAGTTATTACTATCGCGTTTGTTTGGTCGCAATATTCCTGCACTCTTTGGCTCGGCCAGGTATTCGGGGACGGGGGTGGGTCCGTTGGCTATTATTACTCGAATCGTTACGACCTTTATACATCGCAGAGTTATATTTTAGCGAAGCAAGAACCGATAATATGCCAAGAAACTCATTTTGGCTGTTGTATTATTTCGATTGTTCTTCCGATATTCTCAGGGTCGTCGAACAGCCATGTAATCGATTAAGGGGTTGCAGTCAATCGACCGAAACACGTGTTTTTTCGATTAAAAAAAAATCACTATACACTACCGGCGAAAAGTTTCCAGACAAAACTTCAAAAAAGGTTTGGAACGTTTTTTTATGCCTTTTCGCCGTAAGTCAACGTAAACTAATTTAAGAAACGGCATATTAAAGGGGAAGAATTCGGCTTCATTTCCAGTTTTTTCAATTATTTTTGCAATTTGTTTTCAAATTTTGACTCTATTTTGAAAACAACGGTTTTTCGCCTTTCTCCCTCTCTTCAAGTGTACCCATCTTCTAGAGGAAATTTTTTAGATACATTTTTACGATTAGATTCATAGAGGGGAAAGTTTGAGCTTCAATTTCCTTTTTTTGAAAACTTTGAGCGATTTTTTTTTCCAAAGTTATTATATTTTTTGTGGAAAAAGAGGAAATTTGAAAAATCCTGTATAATATGAAAACAAAGAGGATTTATGAAAAACTTTAAAAGGTAGCAAAAAGTTGCGTGTGTTTTTGTTGAGTTCAGAGGAATTTTTTCAGATTTTGTTGTCCAAAATTTTTTTTTCTCATTTTCTTGGTCGGAACTCACCATTCAATTATCATAATTCGAGATTCGAGAACGATGGGATTATTGATGAAATTTCAAGAGGGGGAAATACTTTATTTTACCATTTTCAATACATAGGAATTTTTTTCCCCAAATTCTTTTTTTCCTATTTCCGGTCGAAAAAAAAAAATATGGAAAAAATCTGAAAAAATTTCTCTGAACTCATCAAAAACAGACGCAAACTTTTGTTACCCTGAAGTATTTCATGAATCTTCTTTGCTTTCGTGTTATACGGGATTTTTCAAATCCCCGCTTTTTTCACAAAAAACAGAATAACGTTGGAAAAAAAATCGCTCAAAGTTTTAAAAAAAAGGTAATTGAAGCTCGAGCTTTCCCCTTTATGAATCCAATTGTAAAAATTTATTTAAAAAATTTCCTCTAGAAGATGGATGCACCTGAAGAGAGGGGAAAAAAATCCGAAACACAGTTGTTTTCAAAATAGAGTCCAAATCTAAAAACAAATTGTAAAAATTATTTAAAAAATAGAAAATCTTCCCCTTTAAAATGCCCTTTGTCAAATTAGTTTACGTTGACTTCCGGCGAAATGGCATAAAAAAATGTTCCAGACCTTTTTTTTAAGTTTTGTCCGGAAACTTTTTGTCGGTACGCTTTCAAAGAAATTTAGTATTAACAAAAGTAACATCTGACAAATAAGTTGTGATTTTTTTATGAAAAAAATATCAAATTGCAACGGAGTCACAGCCAATTTATAAATTTACAGAGATTCGTACTTTTTAGAATTGAAAAAAAAATTTTAACTATTTTTTAAGCAATTTTATGGTTATCAATGAACAGTATCAATTAATCAGTATTTTTGAGAGGAGACAAAATATTGAAGAACTTGGAGGAAACTTTTTCTGCCATTTTTTTTCAGGACTACGAGGGTACGACATAAATCAAGAGAAAAATGTGTTTTTTTTTTCGTCGAGACTTTAACCAATTTTTTATCATCTGACTCTCGCTCCTTTTTCCACTCTCTCTCTCTCTCTTCTCTCTTGCACTCGAGCTTCGTTTTTCCTGCTCGTTCATCGAGAGAGGGAGAGGGCTCAGCGTGTTTCCTGTTCCTGCGGGTATTGATTCGCGTTGGTGGTCGGTCACCGCCCCCACAGCCGGCGTCTACCGCCAGTCTACCCCTTCGAGCTTCCATGTTTTAGGCTATGGCTTATAAATACATGGATTTTCGTACCATTGCAATGTTCGCGGCCCCCGGCACAAATCGTTTTCAAAACCCCGACAGACGGATTCACACGTGGTTTCATATACAAATCCCGGACGATAATATCGCAATATCTTCAAAAATAATCCTCCAATACAAAAAACCATCAAAAATCACTTTTTATCACGATTCATTATCATTGATTGAGAGCTAAAAAAATGGCGCACGATTTACATGCTTAAGGATGTTGAGTCCCTATGAAATCTTTTAATGTTGATTGTTAAATAAATAGCTTCTTAATCGTCGTGAAATTTTTACACGACCTCCTGAATACTTCATGTAAAAACAGATTAAATTTTCAGAATTCTATCATCATTACTTCAACCTCCTCAAGGGTTAAAATGAAAAATGATGAGAAAATTCTGAAAATTTCGTATGTTATTATGAAGTATTTAAGAGGTCGTGTAAAAATTTCACGACGATTAGGAAGCTCGTTATTAAAATGTTAACATTTTGTGAAGAACAATTTTTTAAACAAATAAAAAAAATATTTATCAATAAACTTCGTTTTGTTTCCGTTGCTTTCAATATAGTGTAGATATTAAAAAATTGAGAGGTCAAAAAAAAAACTTATCGCAAAGTTATATCAGTTTCCATAAGACTATATTTAATTTAATGTAATTTGTTAATGTTAATTGTTTGATAAAGAGCTTTCTGATCGTCGTGAAATTTGTACATGACCTCTCAAATAATTCATCCAAAAACGTACCAAATTTTCAGAATTTTCTTATCATTTGCGATTTGGGACTCAAAATCCTTAAAAATAAACCAAATAGATTCTGCAAATAGATAAGTCACTTTACTCCACTTAACTGGTCCATTTTGCCCCAAATTCTCTAAAATAAATTAAAAAAATAAACAATGAATAATCATGAATGTGGAAACATAATTTTAATTTCATTCATGACCAGATATAAATATTTCATGCCGGAGAAAGTAAGAGCTTATGTAGATGATTTACGTTGCTCGATTTATTGAAAGCAGAATGTGCAATAATTTCATGTATTTTGGTACGAAATCTGTTGCGATCAGATTGGTATACACATCGATATCGTCTATTGGAGACCAAACGAGAGAGAGATTGAGATACATAGAGATAACTAAAACATAAATGCGCGTGGTTAACGTGTGCGGCGACGATAATTGGCAATATCGTGCCGATAAAGGAATCGACGTTCCGAGGATCCATCGAAACGCGCAATTATGCAGCAAACCCGAAACCACGGAATTCCGGCACTCGTTGGTTCAGGATCTACCTACGTTGTCTATATATACTTATGCATGAAACATTCCTGCCCAAACTAGAGAATTTTCAACCCTAACCTCCGTCGACTCAATCACTAATTTTCGACGTGTTTGTACGGTCTCAAAAAAATGTGGATCATCATTTATTGGGCAGTTGAAAATAAAAAATGGGTACTTTAATTTAGCGTTTTTAACATTCTGAGATTGTTTATATATTTTTTTGACTCTGCATATTTGATTTTTAAGTTGCATCAAAGATTTTTTTTTTAAATCTAAACACATTCGTAAAATCAGTGATAGAATCGGAGGAATCAGGGATGGAATTTTGAATTTTCAAGCCTGATCTCTGGCGACTCAATCACTAATTTTTGGTGTGTCAGAACTGTCTCTAAAAAATCTCTCAAAAATAATAATAATTCTAATCAATAATAATAATAATAATTCTAATTTAGTGTTTTCAACAATCAGTTAAGAATTTTGAGATTAAGTGGCCTGAGATTTTTGAGTATATTCTTGACTCTGCATGTGTCATTTTTAAATTCCTCCAAACATTTTTTTTCTTAAAAAAATATAAAAACGTACGAAAAATTAGTGATTGCACTCGGGAGAGGTCAGGGATGAACTTTGACTAGTATCCCCAGGAATGCCTCATATATACTTTATTTGAGATACTATTGAAATACATATATGGGGCATTCCATACCAAGTCGACCTGAGTGTGACCCTCGACCTCGCTGATTTCGTTTACGATTTTTTATATGATTCTTCCGACTCAAAATAGCATTCAGAATTTTTTTCAGATTTTTAAAACCATATTTGAGTACGTTATGATTTTTTGAACATTTCTTTTGAAAACCTCGAGGACCGTAATTTAAAAATCTGAAAAAATTCACAAAAATCCGGTGTCAAAAATGAAAATTTTTGACCAAAAATTCATGTTGTTCAGGATTTCCCTTCCACCTCGATTTTAGGTTTTTATGAAGAAAACGTAAAAAAAAAATAGACGCAGAAATTGATCTATCGTGAAAAGTGGCTTGAATATTTTTATCGTTAACCAACTATTTTTGGAAATTTTTTCACTTTTTTCAAAAAATAATTGGTTAATTTCTGCATCTATTTTTTTTACGTCTTCTTTTTTGAGAATTTTTTCAGATTCTCAAATTACGGACCTCGAGGTTTACGAAAAAAAATGTTCAAAAAATCATAACGAACTCAAATTTGATTTAAAAAATCTGAAAAAAAATTTAAATGCTATTTTGAGTTGGCAGAATCATATAAAAAATCGTAAACGAAATCAGCGAGGTTGAGAGTCACACTCAGGTCGACTTGGTATGGAATGCCCCATATATATAAATGGAAGGACGGAATTGCGATTGAACCACAATGCACGTGTGCGGTTTTCATTCGCGATGTATACGAGGGACGTTTGGCACTCGTTTATAACTATACAAACGCACATATACACATGTAATATTGAACTTTGCCAATATCCGACGAGCGAATTCACGTTCACTGCTCAGTAACAGACGAAATTGGGGAAACAATATAATTTGATCGTGCGTATGAAATATCGGAGAGTTGCGCGTGTTTGCTTTATCAACTTGTCTCTGTACATTTGTAAATTCAAAATTAAATTTCACCCCGCCTCAATCCGCCTTTTGATTTAATCAAGAGCATCGCCGTGACTGAAAAATAACTCGAATGTTTCGGCAAAATAATTGCCGTAACGGCAATTTCAATATTCAACTATGTCGATGAAAAATAATCAATTTCGTTTTTTTTTTCATCCATAGATTAATAATTTTTTTTCTTCATCTCAAATTCTTTGTTGACACTATTTTGATAGAAAATGTAATTTTTTTGATTGAACACCGATTTTCATTGAGCATTGATTATAATCACGCTTATTTTTATAAAGCATTGATCGTAACAAAAAAATTCTGATCTTAATCGATGCTTGATTATGCGTGCAATGTAAATGCAATTAATTTGTCTCTTTGGCAATTTCGATTGAAACTTGATCGTCACGAAGCACGCTATTAATCAACGAAATCGACTGACCGCAAAATCCAGCTATCTCGTAAAAATGCAATTTTCACTGTGAAAAAATGAATAAATCGTCATGGTAAATGGAGAATTTCGCGGTTCGACGCGTCTCCGTCCACTTTGGCGATTCATCGATATGGCATTTAAAAAAAAACGGGGTTTGAAAAAAAAGTTAACGAAGCGACCGAAAGGGTAGAGATTTTATGGAATGGGCTGCGGGTATTGCTCACGATGAGTTTTATTTTGAGCTTTTCATGGACTAATCGAATGGGCCACCGAGCCAACACTTCAATTGAAATCGAGCTTTTTATCTTGCGTTTTGTTTAATACATTGATATACACAATACAGTATATAATATTACATATGAGGAGTTCTTTTTCAACCGGGCCACTTTTTTTTTCACCCTCTCCAATTTTTTTCGAAATCTGCCAGTTTTAAATATTAGTCAAAAGGAACGTCTGTGATTTTTTTTAGATTTTTTTAGGCGCCCGTTCAAGATTTTCAATTTTTCATTACGAACACTGTATCTCAAAAAATATTCATAAAACAAAAAAAAGCATAAGAATAAAAACTTATTTACTTTTTTCCACTTTATCGAAAAAAATTAAAATCATAATTTTTCTACATTGAGAAAATTGAAATTTGGCAAAAAAATGAGAATAACATTTTTTTAAACCTAATAACACACTTCTGATTTTGGTACAAATTTTACAGGATGTCTGTCATTGGGTAAAGAGTCTGCGAAAAAATTTTCAGAATGGCACCTGCAATGGTTACGATGAAAAAAAATAAAAACCCTGCGAAATCTCATAACCGCATATAGATTTCGCAGGGTTTTTATTTTTTTTCGTCGCAACCATTGCAGGTGCCGTTCTAAAATTTTTTTCGCAAACTCTTTACCCAACGACAGACATCCTGTAAAATTTGTACCGAAATCGAAAGTGTGTTATTAGGTTTAAAAAAATGTTATTCTCATTTTTTTGCCAAATTCCCATTTTCTCAATGAAGAAAAATTATGCTTTTAACTTTTTTCGATAAAGTGGAAAAAATAAAAAAGTTTTTACTCTTATGTTTTGTTTTTGTTTGATGAATATTTTTTGAGATACAGTGTCCAATAATGGAAAATTGAAAAACCTGAACAGACGCCTAAAAAAATCTAAAAAAAATCACAGACATTCCTTTTGACTAATATTTCAAACTAGCAGATTTTGAAAAAAATTGGAGAGGGTGAAAGAAAAGTGGCCTGGTTGAAAAAGAACTCATATATAGAGTCAATACAGATTATTAAGGATGTTGAGTCCCTATGAAATCTTTTAATGTTAATTGTTCAATAAATAGCTTCTTAATCGTCGTGAAATTTTTACACGACCTCCTGAATACTTCATGTAAAAACATATTAAATTTTCAGAATTCTATCATCATTACTTCAACCTCCTTAAGGGTTAAAATGAAAAATGATGAAAAAATTCTGAAAATTTGGTATGTTTTTGTATGAAGTATTTACGAGGTCGTGTAAAAATTTCACGACGATTAGGAAGCTCGTTATTAAAATATTAACATTTTGTTAAGAACAATTTTTTAAACAAATAAAAAAAATATTTATCAATCAACTTCGTTTTGTTTCCGTTGCTTTCAATATAGTGTAGATGTTAAAAAATTGAGAGGTAAAAAAAAACTTATCGCAAAGTTATATCAGTTTCCATAAGACTACATATTTAATTTAATTTAGTTTGTTAATGTTAATTGTTCGATAACGAACTAGCTTCCTAATCGTCGTAAAATTTTTACACGGCCTCTTAAATAATTCATCCAAAAACATACCAAATTTTCAGAATTTTCTCATTATTTGCGATTTAGGACTCAACATCCTTAAGGGTCCTTTTTGTAATCTAATATTGCACCCTTAAGCGTGGTTAACAATTTTTCAAAAACACCCTTTTGTCGCGCCTGAAAAATCTTATTGAAGATCCTCAACGAGAATATCGCCTAAATAATAATGACTTTGTTAACTCAAGCTAATTTCATGGCATAAGAAGCATTTGGGGGAGATTTTAAAACGATTTTCTCACGAGCAAAAATTCATGTATCGACGACGATTCAAAAAATACTCAGCGGATATTTTTGCTGGTATGTCTTACGACGTCTCTATCAAACAAATAATTAATGATTGATTTTAGACAAGGCTTGATTTAAATTACCCCTACCAAAAAATCATCGTTTAATTATCATCAAAGCTTGGGTATAATCGATTTGCCAGTTATTAATTGGGGGCTGGCCTGTTTCGCGAATTCCCCGAGCTTTATAACCGAGCAACTAATATTCGGCTCTTCGTATCAAAGTTTTCCCAAAGCGATCTCCCAGGAGAGATACTGAGAGAGGAAGAGAAGGGGATCAAAAAGTTATGCGGAAGCAATTGGAAGGTATACGATATAGGATAGTTCGAGGTGTGGGTCAGCTTGTAAGTTAAATGAAGGCACCATACTGCATATATTAGGGTGGTCCAAGAAGATACAGCGTTTTCAGACTTGAATTCAGATTTTTTAAATTTGTCTCAATGTATTTGTTTCCTTTTTCTTCTTTTAATAATTAGTTTCTCCCTAGTCACTGAAAATGCACACGGAAATCGAGAAAGCTGTTGCAACATTCACTAGCTTCAACAAATTCATCGTTGAAGGGGTAACACCAATGCGAGGATCTATAAAAAAAGCGTTTAAAAAAAAAAAACTTTAAGCGGAAGAAAAAGTGATAGGAAAATTAAACCCGGGGTAACTATTAAGCATATATTTAAGTGTATTACAAAAAATGTTCATAGGAAAATATTACAAAATGGCTACGCTGCAGCAATTCTCCCGAGCCTGTCGAATAAAACGGCACGCGACATCATTCCGACAATTTTCAATCTTTCTATTTGAAAATTTAACCACAACTTTGAAATAACATTTCAAAGTCAACTACGTAGGGGATATAATAAATATTCATTTTTGTGTAATTGGCAAGTATTTGATTAAAGCTGTTAAATTTTCACTAAAAAAAGAATTATTTGTTAATAAATATTTATTAAATTAATTTATGGAAAATCCCCTACGTGGCTCACTTTAAAATGTTATTTCAAAGTTGTGGTTAAATTTTCAAACAGAAAGATTGAAAATTGTTGAAGTTATGCCGAGTGCCGTTTGATTCGATGTGCTTCGGGAGAATTGTTGCAGTGTCGCCATTTTGTAATATTTTCCTTTGAAAATTTTATGTAATATATTTAAATACATGTTCAATAATTTCCTCAAGTTTCATTTTTTTACCACCTTTTCTTCCGCCCAAAAAAAAATGATAAAAAAAAACGCTTTTTTAGATCTTGACAGTGGTGTTACCCCTTAATAGAGAGAAAAAATAAGATAAACTAACAAGAAAGCTACCATTGAAGATAATAAAATCAAGATTGCAAAAATTTCAACAATGATGAATCATCTGAAAAAAGCAGTGTTCAGGTTCGCCAAAAAATCTCTCATTTCGTGAGGGAAAGAATTTTGTTATAATGGAATTTCGCATTTCCACAAAATTCAGTTCCTCCCAAATTCTTATATTTATGCGGCGTTACTGGAAAGAATTGTAAGACGTCGTGCGAAATTTTCCTGTTAGAGGAAAATTACAAAACTTGAGTGCAATTCGATAGTGTTTTTTTTCCGAACGACCCTAATATATATAAAAGGGTGGTCTTTATTTAGAGCTTGGACGAATTTTTTTATTAGACGCGCCACAAATCAACTCGGAATAATTCAAAAACAATTCCTTAATTTTTTCAGATTTTTATCCAGACAGATTTTTATTCCTCATTTTAAATACACACGTTTCGGCCATATTCTCAGGATATATTTTATTCTAAGTGTAATAATTTTTTTAAAAATCTGTAACTGCAAGATTTCAGTGTTCATTTGTGCCACTATTTGAGGAAAAATTCACATTATCATAAGTGTCAATCTAGTCGAATTGCAATTCGTCTAAAATTCTTCTAAGGGTCAATCTAGACTAATCGCAATTCGTCTAGATTGACCCGTATGATAATGTAAATTTTTCCCCAAATAGTAGCACCAATGAACACTAAAATCCTGCAGTTACAGATTTTTCTAATAATTATTACACTTGGACACGTTTATTTCAAATGGGGAAATCTACCCTCTTTTCGGGAGAAGCTAGAATCTGGACAAAAATCTTAAAAAATTAGGGTATTGTTTTTTAATTATTTGGAGTCGATTTGGGGGGCGTCTGATAAAAAATTCGTCCGAGCTCTAAATAAGGACCACCCTAGTACACATGTATGCTGGAGCACTCAGGATCCAGCGGGGTCACGGTGGGTGTCTCCAGTTCCCCGGGGTTATGTTTGCCCCCGCGTGTCGGCATGTCCATTCAGGACGCCTGTACAAGCGCCGTTTTATCAAACTGCTCACCACTCGTGTTCGAACCGCTTGTTCTCCATTGCCCGGAACATCCTCACTCAGGTCGTTGTCGTAGGTCATGCGCCACTTGACGCGGGTGAACCATTCGGGAAACGCGGATACGAGAAAGATAGAGAGAGTGAGAGGAAGAGAGAAAGAGAGATCAGAGTGTGAAGAGGGCGAAGGATAAAGCAAGGATTTACCATCGTTCAAACCATCACTTTGATCGTCGCTCCCCATGTCAGACTTAACCACATATATAGAACCGACACTACGATCCGTCAGTCGACGGCCTGGACGTTTGTTCGCCGAGGGTGTGCTCGAAGAGTTGCCCGAAGGCTTTTCGCGCGCGGGATGATGACACGTTGAATGTTAGACACAGATCCTCCCCCGAAGGTCTCGCGAGGGCTTTCCGGACAAAAATTCGGGGTGAGATGGGATCGAGACGAGACTTTATATCCGTCTCTCTAACAACACAGGCTTACCGACTGTACACAAACGCTTTGTATACAGTGAAGCCAGCCACAACCACCCTTGATGTTATCGGAAAGGATCTGGCCACAAACACCACCGCACGAGCCACTTTCGGTGAAACTATATACCATCCACTCTCCTCCCTCAGGCTCTCTTCCATTCATACCAGATATGGCTGGCTAAATGATCACTTCCTATTCTCGAAATTCGCCGCTTCAATCCTTTCACCACCGTTATCTATATCCTCGAACAAACCTCTTACTTCCAATTGAGATATCTCACCGCTGCCGGAATTTCGGTCACGCCGATTTTATTCTCAATATCGAAGAATGGAAGATTCATCAAGATGTCTTTGACACTTGATCATTTCCTCCTCGTTTATTGCAAATGGCGCAGAGGAGGAAATATTTATAGTTCGATCAGTTAATCATCAGTTAATCAGTTGTTCATCTATGAAAAACTTTAGAAGCCTTAACAAAAAATCGAAAAATCATATTTAGAAAAAATGTCCGGGTGTGTGTGTGTGTGTGTGTGTGTGTGTGTGTATCCAGAGTTTCAGATGTAAATAATTAATAACTCGAGAACGCTTCGAGATATCGAGCTGAAATTTGGCACACATGTCCAGCACGAATTGCTCTTCATTATGAAAATTTTTTGTTTTAATTCTAACGGGTGTTCAGATTTTATCGACTTTTTTCGTTTTTGCAACAATGGCGTAAACGCTCTGACTTCTGCAATTTTCAAGATATTGCACTCAAACTTTGTACAGAATTAGTATAGCTATTAAGGTTGTTTAGTATTGAATTTGACAAAAATCGATCGAAAGACTAAATTTTTTGAAAAATCGCGTAACCGCTCTAACTTGCACAATTTTCAAGATATTGCAGTGAAACTTTGTAAGGAACTATTATCGCTATCAAGGTCGTTCGCCATTGAATTTGGCGAAAATCCATTGAGGAATTACAATTTGATGAAATTTTTAATTTTTTGAAAAATAGAGTAAACGCTTGAACTTGAGCAATTTTTAAGATACAGCTCTGAAACTTTACACAAAGCTAATATAGTTCATTTAAAAAAAATCATAGCCACTAAAATAATTGGCCAATTATTTTTTCAATAACTTTTTACAGTAACTCTAGTTTTTATATTTTATTTCATGCTTTCTTGAATATCCAACCATGGGATGGGGTTGAAAAAATTTCAAGGTAAAAAAAATCATAGTTGAAAACTATTTGAACTTTTTTGATTGATTTTATGGTTTTTGAGTATCGTTCAATTTAGGGTTCTTTGATGGTTCTTTTCACTGCTTTTGGGCATTTTCATCTTTTACCAACATTCTGACGTGATGATCAAGGTCCTGATTTTCATTTGAATGAACTTTTTTCATTGATACTTCGCCTCTCAATGTTTGCCTTTGTCTGTCCGTTGAATTGCGTCTCCGCGCGTATCTCGTGCGATTGTAAAAAGTTGGCATGGAGCTCCGTGAACTCGGGGATATTGCGCAACGTGAAATCGATTTCGCGAAAGACATATACAACCGCATCGGACGAGAGGAAACTTTCTCTCAGCTCGATCGCTGAGTTTCTGCAACGATTCTCTCACATTTCAAAAAAATCCGCGATACTTATTCATGTAGCCAATTTTTTTTTCAATTGATTATGAGACGTGGCAAGATAATATCTATTGGCAAACGTCTTACACGATAAGGATTGATTATGATGGGCGACACGGAAATCACAACGAGCGCTTTGGGATTGCTAATGGAGTAGGCAAAAAAACTTCAACCAAATCCTCGACAATCTCTCTCCCACACTTTCTTTCTGTCTCTCCACAGTCGCGCATTTCCCGTCTCGGACATACTCGCTAATGAAGCGCCCCGTCCGCAAACAAACTCCCTAATTAATAATTAAATCTACGCGCTAACAACGCGCCAAACGAATTCGCGAGAGCTCGCTTTTTTTTTACCTCATCTACCCTCGACGAAACGAGAATTAAACAACTCTCGTGACAGAGTCTATGCGCGGTAATGCATTAGATTTTTATATGATAGGAGAGGGCTTTGCGCTCTGGGCGTTGATAAAAGTTGATGATAAATTTATTCGCTCGCGTCCGTGAACCGGATTTTACGAGAAAATTCCTGTTCATCCATAGTTTCTCGTTTGCTTAATCCCTCGCGACAAAAAATGGCTTGTCATAATGAAAAAAGTTTATTTTGAATCGAATAAAAATTGCAAGTTGCACATTTTATTTCAATCGTACATTTTTTAATTAGTCCATAAACTTCACTGTAAAGAATGTCTTTAAATGTCATATAATTGTTATTGAAATTTCTTATTCTTTTGTATATTAAATTTCAATAACAAGTACACGAAATCTAAATTAATAGACATCGATTGGAAAATTAACAATCTCAACTTAAATCCAATATTTGTATATTGAAATTTAAAGAGTTGGCGTTGAAAATTAAAATTTATATTGGAATATTATTGCACGGATGTACACTAACGGCGAAAAGTTTCCGGACAAAACTTAAAAAAAGGTCTGGAACGTTTTTTTAATGCAATTTCGCCAGAAGTCAACGTCAACATTTCAAAGGGGAAGTATGCGTCTATATTTCCTGTTTTTTAAATTATTTTTACAATTTGATTTTAGATTTGGACTCTACTTTGAAAACAACTGTTTTTTTAAATCCATTTTTTACAATTGGATTCATAAAGGGGAAAGTTTGAGCTCAATTTCTTTTTTTTTTTTTAACTTTGAGCGATTTTTTTCCCAAAGTTATTCTGTTTTTTGTAAAAAAAAAGAGGAAATTTGAAAAATCCCGTATAACACGAAAACAAAGAGGATTCATGAAAAACATCAAGTAAGCAAAAAGTTGCGTCTGTTTTCGTTGAGTTCAGATGAATTTTTTTACATTTTTTTCCAACATTTTGTTTTCTCATGTTGAGACTGGAAAAAAAAATTAGGTAGGGAAAAAATTTGAAAAAAAAATTCCAATGTGTTGAAAATGGTAAAATAAAGTATTTTACCCTCGTAAAATTTTATCAATAATCCCATAGTTCTCGAGTTATGGTAATTGAATGATTTGAACTCCGACCCAGAAAATGAGAAAAAAAATGTTGGAAAAAAAAATCTGAAAGAATTCCTCTGAACTCAACGAAAACAGACGCAACTTTTTGCTATCTAGAAGTTTTTCATGAATCCTCTTTGTTTTCATGTTAGACGGTATTTTTCAAATTTCCTCTTTTTTCACAAAAAATATAATAACTTTGGAAAAAAAAATCGCGCTCAAACTTTTCTTTTTATGAATCCAATCGTGAAAATGTATCTAAAAAATTCCTCTAGAAGGGTGCACCAGAAGAGAGGGGGGAAAAGGCGAAAAACAGCTGTTTTCAAAATAAAGTCCAAATCTAAAAATAAATTGTAAAAATAATTAAAAAATCAAGAAATTAAGCCGAATTATTCCCCTTCAAAATGCCGCTTGTTAAGGTTGTTTAGAAGCAAATTACGTTTAATGAGAAAATTCTGAAAATTTGGTATGTTTTTCAATGAAGTATTTAAGAGGTCGTGTACAAATTTCACGACGATTTGTAAGCTCGTTATCGAATAGTGAAGATTAACAAATTAAATAAAGTTAAATGTAGTCTTATGGAAACTGATATAACTTTGCGATAAGTTTTTTTTTAAGTCTTAATTTTTTAATATCCACAATATACTGAAAGTAACGGAAAGAAAACGAAGTTTATTGATAAATATTTTTTTTATTTGTTTAAAAAATTGTTTTTAACAAAACGTTAATTTTTTAATAACGAGCTTCCAAATCGTCGTGAAATTTTTACACGACCTCTTGAATACCTCATACGAAAACATACCAAATTGTCAGAATTTTCTCATCATTTCTTATTTTAACCCTTAAGGAGGTTGAAGTAATGATGATAGAATTCTGAAAATTTGGTATGTTCTTACATATGAAGTATTCGGGAGGTCGTGTAAAAATTTCACAACGATTAAGAAGCTATTTATTGAACAATTAACATTAAAAGGTTTCATAGCTTCTAAATAACCTTAAATTAGTCTACGTTGACTTCCGGCGAAATGGCATAAAAAAACGTTTCAGACCTTTTTGAAGTTTTGCCCGGAAACTTTTCGCCGGTCGTGTATATGAAATTTAATATACTGTATATGCATAAAAACTTCTTATTTTTCATGAAGTTTCAAACAAACATTGTTTTCAGTGTTTATTTACGAAAGAATCTCCGCATTTGCCAAGAATCCGGATATTTACCTATCATTTATGCCATTGTAAAAGCCTGATCTATCCAGAAACGCGATTTCTTTTTCAAGATTTTTGAATATCAAATTGTTGTTCTATTCTCCAAAAAATTCAAACCGGAAGCAACTCTAAAGGTCGGTTATTTGCAACAAAACATTCCGTCTTGATCGTCTTTCTCGTATATGAAGACGCCAGTGGAAAGATGCAAATGAGTAAAGTTGATTTTTGTTTCGCGATGTCTCTCGTCCCGATTCTAGACGTCCGGAATCATCGGGGGTTAATTCAATAATGTTTAATTGCACCGTGGGACTCGTAACGAGCGTAATATGCCGCAAAACGGAGGCAACATCCACGGAGACCTCCAAGACGCTCGTGGATGTAACCACCCCTTCGCCGCGGTGTCCCGAGTTTGGAATTAATTGCCCGAAGCGACGATACACCCCTGCGATGAATTCTCATAGTATATGTATACGTCGCTTATGTATGTGCATAATATACGTAAATACGGCGGCGAAACTTTGAAGGGATGATTTGCCGGGATTTTGCGACAGAGGTTCGTTAGCAACGAATCTATTACGCAATTGTCGACTCGTGTAAAATGTGCATATATATTTCGAGATATTTCTAGCTTTTGAGTACGCGCAGAGAGACCATTGAAAAAAAGCTTTATTCACCTCGACGTTTCTTAAGGGGGAACGCCACTGTGACGGGGCTAAAAACCGCCGATTTTCGGGCATTTTTTTTGCAAGTAGGGATGATTATTTGAGGATCAGACAAGAAGCAATTCATTAAGTATATATTCAACTATATTCACACAAATTTTTATTGAAAAATATTAAAAATTGACAAAGTTATTGATATAAACGTAATGATATTATAAAAAAAATGACTCCTTCTGGTGACAATAGCAATGAAAAATCATCGGAAATCAAAAACCCAAAAAAAAAATTTTAATCTACACAACAGTGACTATCGTTGAGCGTAGCCATTTTTTTAAAATAATTTTTTTCACCAAACTCCGCTGATTTGATTTTTTTCTTTTTTGACCGTTCTTTTATTTTTTTATGTATACTTTTTTTTATATATATACTTACCTGCTCCTTCTTTGGGTATATCTCCATCAATTATTGAGATTTTGAGCTCAAAATTAGTTATCATATTCTTGAATACATATACTTTAAGGATGTTGAGTCCCAAATCGCAAATGATGAGAAAATTCTGAAAATTTGGTATGTTTTTGGATGAAGTATTTAAAGGTCGTGTAAAAATTTCACGACGATTAGGAAGCTCGCTATCGAACAATTAACATTGACAAATTAAATTAAATGTAATCTTATGGAAACTGATATAACTTTGCGATAAAATTTTTTTTGACCTCTCAATTTTTTTATATCTACAATATATTGAAAGCAACGGAAACAAAATGAAGTTTATTGATAAATATTTTTTTTATTTGTTTAAAAATTTGTTCTTAACAAAATGTTAATTATTTAATAACGAGTTTCCTAATCGTCGCGAAATTTTTACACAACCTCTTAAATACTTCATACTAAAACATACCAAACTTTCAGAATTTTCTCATCATCTTTCGTTTAACCCTTAAGGAGGTTGAAGTAAAGATGATAGAATTCTGAAAATTTGGTATGTTTTTACATGAAGTATTCAGGAGGTTGTGTAAAAAGTTCACGACGATTAAGAAGTTATTTATTGAGCAATCAACATTAACAAGTTTCATAGGGACTCGACATCCTCAAGAAAATGGGGAAAAATCGATTTTTTCGACTTTTCACAGTAGCCTTAATTCTTCTCGCTGTCGGTGGAGAAATAATTTGCAAATTTTTCGTGACTGCAGTGAGACTATTTCTTCTGACTTATTTTTAGAAAATTAAAATAAATTATAATCGACGTGAAAATTGCTATATTAATTGCTAATTAATTGCCAATTAATATATGGATATTATTTGAAAAAATTATTTTTTTACGACAAGCTATGAATTTGCGCTATTCATGAATACTACTTTATATAAATATATATATAGGAGTGTATACGAGTCTCAGAATGATTCAGCGTGGTAGCGATCGTTGACCGGTTTGTTTCGAGGTCGAGGCCGGAAGTTGACCCCTCATCGGAGAATCCCCCAGATCGAAAGTTGGTCGACCCTCAATTTTTCTCGCGATTCCCTCTCACGGTTATACTCTCTTGCAGGTCTCTTTCTCGAAGGTCAGAATGAGCTCGGATTTGCCGTGGGCTACGCGCAGATAAACGATCCGAAAAGACGTTTAATTGGCCCGCAGAAAGATTGAATCGATTTTATTTAAATCTGCGTTTTTTTTAGTCGAGGTCGCGACAGTCCCCTCTTTTCAGCGGTAAGAATTTTGGGAGAATCGACGCAGAGATAAGAAACAAAAATATGTTAAAAATAATAAAATTATATTGAAATCATGGCTGGATGATTTCACCTCTTTTTAATAACGATTTTGCTTCATATATTTTTTTTAATTTTTCGCTCACTATTCTAGCTTTTTATACAGAGTGCCAAAGCGATAATTTTTTTTAAATATTAAAAAAATATGAAAACTAGAGTATCGTTGCTATGGAGAAAGCGGCTGCGACGAATTAAAACCTTGTGGAGGAATAAAAATCGTGATTAAAAACGATAAAATGAAGAAACAATGATTTTTGAAAGCATTTCAACGTGCCTATTGCTGCTTTGATGTAAACCTACTAACACATAAATGATATATATACTCTATGGCAAAAGTGTGGCGTGAGCAAGCGGGCAGAACGAAATGGTATGGACGAGTATACGAAACCCCGCATCGCGACTAAAACTCTCCTCTCGTCGTCGTCGTCGTCGTCGTCGTCGTCGTTGCTTTTTTTGCACTTAGTTTTATAGGCTCTTTGCGAGGTTGCCGGGTCTACCGGTCGGAGAGCGAATTTCTCGATCCTCTCGCATGCCAGAGGCAAAAGCCCTCGTCGTTTGTCTCACAATTTTTTTTAATCTTCTTTTTTCTTTAAATTTATTTCTCCTTCTCTCCCGCATTCTATTCGATTTCTCGCTTGTTTCTACCAGCAATGAGAAACCCTTTCAACATTTAACTTTTCTAATATCGACGCTCAGAAGATGCTTGGTACCCGTTCACAGATTGCTGATTACTTTCATGCATGATTTATTGAATTCTCGAATAAAGAATTCTTCATTCAAGATACTGTGCCGAAAAACGTGAAATATCGGAAATTTTTAGTTGACGAAAACCGTCAAGATTTTTCGATCAATCTATTTACATTCATGCACTGAGGAAACAGTTTTTTTATAGTGAACAAATATATATATATGAGGCATTCCACGATATTTCGATCAAAATCTTGCCTTGATAATTTCAATTATTCTCCAAATTTTGTATGTAAGAAAACACAATGAAAAAAAGTTTCTCAAATTTTTTCAGAATTTCTTGGATTTTTTTTTTTTGAAAAAAGGGACCACTTTGTAAAACCTGAAAAATTCAGAATAATCTAATAAAATATAACAAAATTTTTGGGCTTTGTTTCAAAATGGAGATACTCTATGAACAAAATGTTTTTTCTTTTTCAATTTTTCAAATTTTACTCAGAGAGTATTAAAATCTCCATTTTAGAACGAAGCCCAAAAATTTTGTTATATTTTATTAGATTATTCTGAATTTTTTCAGATTTTACAAAGTGGTCTCTTTAAAAAAAAAAATCCAAAAAACGCGCGGCCAAACAATTCTGAAAAAATTTGGAAAATTTTTTTTCAATGTATTTTTTTATATAAAAAATTTAGAGGAAAATTGAAATCATCAAGTCAAGATTTTGATCGAAATATCGTGAAATTCCTCATATAAATACATTCAGTTGGCACTTTTATTTAAATATTCCTCAACTATTACAAAATTTGTTAGTCGTTAAGAACGTGTTCTCATGACAAAATTTTATTTGTCTGAAAATAATTTATTAACTGTTGAAAAATATTTATTTCGCCCATATCCAACTTTACATTTGTCAATATTTAACAAATCCTGCCACATAGAAATATATTATTTTAGTGGGGTTGCCATACCCTTTCACATTTTTTGAAACAGTGGATTCGAACATCTATCTTTCTCTAACATTTGTATGCTGAAAAATCAAATATTTTTTCACCGTTAAACACAAAAAGTTTGCGCGTTAAACTTTCCCGCAGTCCTCTCCGAGCTTTTGTCTCATTTTTTCTCCTCTCTTTTTTTCATTCTCCAAATTCATTGTATTGTTCGCTCGGGTACGGGGAGTTACGCGATTGTGAATTCAACGAGAAACGAGCGGCTGTACCTGTGCTTGTACGCGGTCGTACAACTATGCTCGGGTACATGCATAATGAAGCTTAAGGGGTAGAAGAGAGAGAGAGAAAGCGAGAGTGGAAAGAGCGTTTCCACAGTTTTTTTTGTTTTCTCCCGCCCATTCGTATTATATTTCATATATATTCCCCGTGTGTGAAAAACTCCGAGGCTTTCCGCTTTTCATCTCGTTGCGGTGTTCCTCGTGTTTCTCGGCTATAAATTTTCACAGGGCTTTTCGCGCGGGGGATGATTTTTTTTTGCCTATCCCGAGTACAGCATTGGAGGGTCGTTACAGCGAGATAAAGTGAAATAGTGAGGAATGCACGAGGAGTGTGGGAAAAGTGTAGGGAGGGAAAAAAAGGCGAAACCGAAGGGTCGGTAAAGCGCGTCAAAGCCGCGAGCCAAGTTTTAACGGGATAAGCTCAAACGCCGGTGTTCGCACACGAGTTTTTCTTTTATCCTCTCACTCCCTCTCACTGAGGGTAGTTTTTTTCCCTTCGTTTACTATATAGGTCGGTGCAAAATCCGACAACGTGGTTGCTGAATGAAACGAAGAAAGAGAGCAATGGTACTCAGTGAAGGATTGTACGAGTGCGTATAGCTTTTCAAGAGCTCTTGGCTAAGGAAGGGATACACTGCAGGGCTCAACGGATCCTGGGCACAATGAGCTTTTTCACAGGGAGCTTTTGCGCTCTTCTCGTCTCTCCATATATTCGCGGATCAACGAGAAGTGAGAGTGAGAGCTGTTGCACTTTATCGTTGTGCCTTCCGTCTCTGCCTCAAATTCTAATCAGCGCTCTGAAATATTTTACTGAGTGCACTTGTGCGATGAAACTACTTGACTCATTCGACGATTTGATAGAGAGAGATTGAAATTACGCACGGGAGTTTATCAGCTCTCGAGACTCATTTACTGGTGAATGAAAAAGCATTTATTTGATTTCATTCCCCTAGTAAGAGATTGTTTATGACTTCCACAATAGTTGGAATTTTTCCAGGCTCATAATTTAATAGATAAGATGATTAATGTTCCACTAGCATTTACTCGTCTGCGTGGAATGCAGAATTGGGTTGCTGTGGTAATTGTTGCTAAAGTAGCTGTTGCTATGGTAATTGTTGCTATAGTAACCGTTGCTATGGTAATTGTTGCTATAATAACCGTTGCTATGGTAACCATTTCCATTGTAGCCGTTGTCAAGGAGTTTGGTGACGCTAAAAATGTAACACTTCTTAGCTCTCATTCACAAACGTGCGATCAGGAACTTCGTTTTAAAAAATATCCTACGTGTTAATCCGGGTTATAAACCATCTGTGTACGATATTTCATTGAAAATCCGTTCAGCCGTTTTTTAGGTGATTGAGTAACAAACATCTAAACATCCAAACATACAAACATACAAACTTTCACATTTATAATATTAGTTAGGTTTCATACGAAATGAAAGAGACGATGGGTTATCGATGAAAGCTTGAAGACTTGTTGTTTAAAAATCAATGAATTGTGATCCACCCGATATGTATTTTGAGGGTTGAAAAATTGATAAATAAATTTTTACTCCGCGCTAATCTACGAAAATTAATTTTTGTTTGCAGTCGCCAGGTGTAATGCCATTTTACGGTGATACCGGTGCCGGTTTTCGACCCGCAGCTGGATTCGGTAATACCGTTTGGCATCAGGGTGTCGGTCCTGTTGGAGCAGTCACCGTTGAGACAACGCCAGCGGCTTGGCCACCTCAGCAATTTATACAGCAGATACCAGCGACCAATCAGCTCGAGGAGCTGAGGTATCACACGCAGTATAGCGCCGCGACGCCTTACCATCCTCAACCAGGTCAGTTTTTTAGAAGTACAAAAGTTTCGAAGCAAAAGAGTAACATCAGCAAACTAGACAACCCTACGGGCAATGAAAGGAAGAGGCAGAAACATAAAAAACATAATTCCTTTCAAAATGTCTTGTGTCCAAAAATGTCAAAACATCTACGCTGCACGGAAAAAACGACTTGGTTGGTTGAACCAAACAGCTTAGTGCTCCGAGCGCCAGACGAAATTTTGGAGTGGTTGGATGAACTAGATAGTTGATTGGGTCAACTAACCGACCCTTTTTCTTAGTTACCACAACTAATCGTTTTAAACGACTTAGTTGGTTGGGTCAACTAACCGACCCTATTTCTTAGTTGAGCCAACCAACCAATCTAGTTCATCCAACCAATTTCTCGTCTGGCGGTCGGAGCACTAAGCTGTCTGGTTGAACCAACTAAGTCGTTTTTTCCGTGTGTATTAAAGAAAATCCCGTAACAATTATATCTCAGAATTTCTAAGAGACACTGTAACTCAAATATTAACCGACATTTCGTTGTTTAAATTGCAGTCGCTTATCAGCAGCAGGCTTTCATAGCGACCGATCAGTCGGCATTCCAACGTGCCGGTGCACCGGGACAATACGCAATCACGGGCCAACCTTCTCCCTTGGCTCCTGTGGCATCCCAATCCGGTGCCTCGACGCCCCAAAGGACTCTTAATGGCCAATTTATGGATCCCGCGGCAACGACGGGCCAGCCAGTTGGTTATGAGCGCCAGGAGTACGTGAATGGCTATCAGCAGCAGGTAAGAACAAAGAATCAAGCCCAAAAAAATCACACAAAATTTTTTCCACTTCATCTTTTTAATGTTGCCACAATGTAGTTTGAATATCGCTTCGGTAGACTCTCCTAGTTCATATCAGCCGTGTTGAGTGACTAAAATAGAAGTCCGTAAATGATTAGAATTAAAAAATGTTCCTTCGAGTATATATTCTTAAAGCTCTAAACTTTAAGAATATGCAAAAAAAAATGATTGTTTCAAAATTCTAGACCAGAATACTCCCTTAAAAGAACGAAAAAGCAGAAATCTTTATAGGCGTTTACAGCGAGAAGAACACGCGGCAAGACTCAAAGCGATCGATCGGTTTTAAGTTACAGATCGAATGATCCTCTTTTCAGGACGTGACAATGGCACCACCGCCATCGACCACACCGACGAGTCGTAGCAGCTCGGTCCACATGGACTCGCAGCAGCAACAACAACAACAACAACAACAGCAACAAACTTCCCAGCAGCATTCACAACAACAGCAACAACAACAAACATCACCTACGGATGCCCAAGTAAAGGGTTTCGCGACAATAGCCGGTAATAATGGGTCGGGAAACGAGATGCCTGGGTATCCACATCAACCGGGCCCACAGAGTTTACACAACTCTAACGGATATCCAGGCTACGTGGAAATGGGTCAACAGCAAGCTCAGAATCAATGGCAGTCGCAGGCTGCTCAACAACAAGCCCAGGCAGCCGCGGCACAGCAACACAGAGATTCACAGGTGCCGAGGCAACCGGCCGTTTCGGATGCGAGTCAACGTCACATATGGTCGGACTCAAATACAACAGCGAAAATTGGTAACAACGGTATGAGCTGGTCAGACGCGAGTTTGCAGGAACAAACAAGGCCGGCGAGTCACATGAGCTGGGAAAATGGTGGCAATAAGGAGCCACGAACGACGCAGTCGTGGAATGATAATAACGGTGAGAATCAACAACAGCAACGCGATCAGCAACAACAACAGCATCAACAACAACAGCAAGCATCACAGGGTAATTGGTCGCAACAGAATCAAAAGATGCGTGAGAACCAAAATCCAAGACTGACACCATCCGCCCAGCAACAGCAACAGCAGCAGCAGCAGCAACAACAACAACAACAACAACAACAACAACAACAACAACAACAACAACAGCAACAACAAGGCTGGCCTCAGCATTCGCCAAAAATACCCGAGCATCAGAGCTCGGGTCAGCAAAATTCACGAATCACACCGTCCAGCCAACAGCAGCACAATTGGCAACAAAATAGTCCTGAGCTTCAGGGCCAGCAACAAACTGGTCATCAGAATCCAAGACTCACACCGTCCGGCCAACAAATGCAGCAACAACAACAGCAGATTCAACAACAACAGCAACAACAGCAGCAACAACAGTGGGCTTCGCAAACGAAGATCGAACAGAATCCACGTCTAACTCCATCGAATCAAATGTCCTGGCCGGACACGCCGACTAGTCAACCCAATTGGTCACCGAGCAGCATGAAGAGCGACGGTAGCCAACAACCACAGCAACAATGGCCAGAGACTCAGCCGAGCCCGCGTAGAACACCCGGTCATCAGACGGGAGCGTGGCAGAATCAAGGGAATCAGGAGAACAAGATGGACACTCAGATGAGTTGGTCTCCGAGTTCTGGCACCGACAATCCCGCGACTTGGGGACAACAGAATACGAAACAGGAGATGCAGAACTCTGGTGAAAGAATCATGTGGCAGCAGCAACAGCAACAGAATGCAGAAAATAACAAGCAGAATGGCTATGCGGAGGGTCAAGAGGGCTCGGAGAGTAATACCATGTACTCTCAATCGAATCGCGTGACTAGTCGATTAAAATCAATGATTCTAAACAAAAAACAGCAACAACAACAGCAGCAGCAATTACAACACCAACAGATGCAGCATCAGATGAATCAACAGGATATGCAGCAACAGCAGAATCATCATGTCCATCACCACATGCCCTCGCAGCATGGTAATGGTACCAATGGTTCGAACAGTGATTTCCCCACGGATGATAGAACGCGAGAGTCCCACGAAAGTGTGACTGATAAGATGCAAGAAAAAAGGTCCGAACAGTATCTCAATCAGCCGGCAATGATGTCAATGGGACAAACCAACGAATCAATGACCGGTAATTTTTTATTGCATAGCCACCACCCTCGGGCCGATAGTTTGCCCGACGGTGGTGGCTTATGGGAATGGACGGGAGGAGGAGAAGGAGAAAGAGGAAGTAACACCATGACTGGCGTCACCAATCCCGAGAATGTTGAAATATTGCCGGAAACAGGAATAACGGCGATACAGAATTTTATAAAATACGCGACTGACGATAAGATCGAGCCAGACGCTATTTGCGAGAATCAACGACAATCCACGTGGACGGAAATGAGCTCGAAAAGTCAGGACGAACAGAGCATCGATGACAAGTCGTTTCAGCGTGATCTTGGACTTTCACCGCAGGTCGAACACGAGAGCAAGATTACGAGTGAAGTGAGAATCGATGATACGGAAAGTAAGAACGATTCGATAATTGAGAAATTTGAGGACATAGATTTTTTGAAAGCAACCGATGTGACGGTATTACCGGCCAATCCTGAGAGTTTTACGAGTGAGAGCTCGGGCATGAACACGAACGACGATCAGTCGGAGATCAAGTACGATTCGAATCAGACAATCAAGCAGGAAACTGCGGAATACGTTTGTCCGAGTGAGACAATAAGTGAGAATCATGAGGAGGATGATTTACCGCTTGTCATCAAGGAAGAACCGGATCAGGATGACGCGGAGATAACTAATTACAAATTCAGAGGTGACGGTGGCCCAGCAAAATTGACCACCGGCGGTGGTTCTTGGTGCTGTCGACGAGGAGGTACCGAGCAACCTACGCCGGAACATCTGCGAGAGGGTTGTTGCCAAGGTCTTCAAACGCGAGACGAGATACTGGCGGAGTCACCCCAAAAGACCGATACGAATGTTAAAAGTGAAGACACCGGCAGTCCACCGAGCGGTCCGTCGGCGGCCACTACCAAACTGCAAGATCATCTTGACAAATTGAAGAACAATGTCAGGACCGAAGTGCCCGATTGCAACTGTTTTCCCGCTGACAAATGTGAGTATAACGAAGACATTGAAAGAATTCGCTGAGATTTCTACACGCGTGAACCTTGAATGTTCACTGGCTTGTCCAGATTGAGTATAATTTTGTTCTATAATGTGGTGAGATGTTTGGACTAAAAAATTACGTTAATCTGCCAGGTCCACCGGAGCCCGGATCATATTACACTCATCTTGGGGCAGCTGCCACTTTACCCGATCTTCGAAACGATCTTGAGAGAAGAACCGGTCTGAAGGGAAACGCTATAAGATTCGAGAAGGTCGTTTACACGGGTAAAGAGGGTAAAACTACTCAGGGATGTCCGCTGGCTAAGTGGGTAAGTCGATGTCCTGCTCGATAAAATTCGTATAGTTTACGTAAAACGAGCTATTCAGTAAAGAGACTCGTTTATTCAGGTCATCAGACGCTCAGGTGTCGATGAGAAGATTCTGTCGATCGTGAAACATCGCCAAGGTCATAAATGCGCAACATCTTGGATCGTCGTTGCGATGGTCGCTTGGGAGGGTGTTCCTACCCACGAGGCTGATCGCATTTATTCGCTTCTCAGTCACAAACTCAATCGTTTTGGTCTTCCGACAACACGAAGATGCGGGACCAACGAGCCCCGAACCTGCGCTTGCCAAGGCCTCGATCCCGACAGTTGCGGAGCCAGCTTTTCCTTTGGCTGTTCCTGGTCGATGTATTACAACGGATGCAAATACGCGAGAAGCAAGACCGTTCGCAAATTTCGATTGTCCGTGAGAACCGAGGTAAATTTTGTTATCCAACAGAACCCTTCATGACGTCAACGAGGTCCAATGAAGATTGTGATTCGAATTAATTTTATTTGTCAAGGAACAAGAGGTCGAGGAAAGAATGCACGTTCTGGCGACACTTCTCTCTCCGTTGTATCTCAGTTTGGCACCGGAAGCTTTCAACAATCAAACGCAATTCGAGCGAGATGCGAGCGAGTGCCGATTGGGATTCAAACCAGGCAGACCATTTTCTGGAGTGACTGCCTGCATTGATTTCTGCGCGCACTCGCACAGGGATCTCCATAACATGAACAACGGATGTACAGTGGTTAGTACCCTAGAATTTCGTTTTTTTTCAACAATAGGATCCCAAAGAGAAGGATCAGAATTAACGATTCTGATATTTTCATTCAAGGTTGTGAGTTTAACGAAGCACCGATCATTGAACAAGCCTGAGGACGAGCAATTGCACGTTTTGCCTCTCTACGTGATGGACGATACCGACGAGTTTGGTTCCAAGGATGGCCAGGACGAGAAAATACGATCTGGTGCGGTCGAGGTGCTCACTAAGTAAGTTTTTTATTGTATGGTCATATTTTCAATTGCTTTGGGATGTTCAGAACGGGGGGTTTTACTTTTATATCTTTAGCCGAACTCATAAAAGAATCATTGTCCAATAGATTCCCTTGTGAGGTGCGAGTTCGTTCAGTGCCGCTTCAGCCGTGTCGTCGACACGGCAAAAAGCGAAAAGAAGACGAGCCCGACATGGCCAGCAACAAAAAGGAGACGAGTAAAAATGCGGAAAAGATAATCGAGCCTAGTCGAACGCCTGGTTTTCAAGAACCACCGAGAACTCCGGTGGCCAGAGATCCGCAATTGTCACTCGAAATGGCGACGATGTTCGAGGGAATGGACGCACAGTTGCAGAGCTCTCAGGTTTCCTCAACAGTTCTTGATAGTCCGGTATCGATGTATCAGGGCTGGGGATATCAGGGTGATCAGCAGTGGGGTAGAGGTGCTTGGTTGGATCAGCGTAAGAACAATTGGCTAAATCCGTGGGGCGAATATCCATTCGGTGGATTGGAGAGAGACGTTAAAGTTGATCCTGACAGTACGAGTCTGGACGACACGAGACCACGGAGTACTCTCTCGCAGGAGGATCATCGTCCTGGCTCAAGAAATATGCCAAACTCATCGGTGGAATCGCCACGAGGAACTTACGCTCACTCGCCGCGAGGACACGCCGTATCACCGCGAAGCTCGCATCCTGGAACACCAACGGAAAACGTTTATTCCATGTCACCCAGAGGAATGATACAAAATTCCCAGGATCAGAAGATCGTTTCACCGAGAAGTTCCGGTTATCCATTGACACCGGGCTCATCGGAGGGTGGTTATGGTCTAGCTTCACCATCACCGAGGCCTTATCAGAATATGATGGACAATCGTCAATCCAGCGTTTCACCACGGGGAGCCGGAGGTTATTCCCCATCGTTGTCGCATCTGGAAGCACTTCAGCGTAATCCGTCACCCAGAATAAATCCTCAGACGATGATGCAGGGGCCTGGTGATCCCAATGCAAGAAATCAGTCGCCCGTTATGAATCATCAGCATCACAATCAGATAATCATTGCTCCGAACTACGATCCTAATTGTCAGCAAAAAATATCACCCCGTCAAACACCGGATCACGTCAATCAGTCACGATATCCTATCAATGTGGCGCAAAATTGCATGGATATGCAGAACAACGGAAGGCTCGCATCTCCAAAAGCTCAAATGGATCCAGCATACGCGGTGAGATTACAGCAATCATATCCAATGCAACAGCCCATCCAAGCACCGCCCAAAAATTCGGATTACACGAATCAATCCATCGCGTCCAATCCACCGAATATGATGTCACCAAACCCAGCGATGCAAGCGTCCCATCCTTGCATGAACAAATCATACGTAGGTGCGAATTCCGAGTACGCGATGGCACATCACGGCCCGTTGCAGATGACGGAACAGCATCATCAGCAATCACTCCACAATCAAGGCTTCGTGGCTGAGAGCGACAATAAGAAACCGATCGACAGAGCTCAGAGACAAGTCGACGTTAAACAACCGATGTTCAATAATTTTTCACCCTCGCCCATAGACCAAACGATGACCTCCAATTGCCCAAACAATTGGAATTCGCCGAACAATTGGTCCCAGGAATACGCGAAAAATTCCGAACAACAGAGCAATCTTCACACGGAATTAACGGGTGAACGTCCGCAGCAGCATAATCCGGAAAATCACAGAGTAGCCACGTGGAACGAGAGAATACCTCAATCCGACCAAGCGAAGAATCATTGTTGGGACGGTGCAAATGAGCCATCGCCTTTCAGAGTACCAAAAGGTCGGCCACCCTCGAGAACGGCGGTTGCTTCTGGACAAAATCCAACCGAGACCAGCACCTATCAGAACAGCTTCCCAAAAACCTTTCTCAAGCCTCAGGAGCCAATGACGAACAACGGATGCGTGGATCCCACAAGAATGAACGGCAATCCATCGATGAATCATCGAAGATCCGAGTGGCCGGAGGACAAGCTACGCGAGGGTTTCCACGATCCGAATAGGCCGGATGTCAGTAATCCGAATCAGAGCTGCAGAGCAGCTTGGGCCGAGGAAATGAAACAGGTGCAGGATTTTCACGCGATATCGGGCCTCGGACATCATCACGCGTTTCCCCAGTATGGTTATCCGACCTATCCGGTTTTCGACAAACCCTATCCCAACACCTGGGACGGTTACAATTATCATCAACCATATCACCAGACAACCGAATATCCGCCGCAATTTTATCAGCAGCCGAAACGCGATTCTTGCTTTCACTCTTCGCAATATCCGTATCAGGCAGTGCCGCCCTATCATCAGGGCTTGAATCCCGGTTGGGCAAGATGGGAAACACCGAGATGGGATATTTACGGTCCACCCTCGTATTTCCCAGTGATACCGGAGCCACCCCCGAAGGCAGAGCCATTGGGAGAGGTCGCCGATTTTTCAGACAACGAGGAATGCTTCAAGGACAATCAGATGGGCGGCGTTGCGATAGCTCTCGGTCACGGTAGCGTATTGTTCGAGTGTGCCAAACACGAGATGCACGCTACGACCGCCCTGAAAAAACCAAATCGTTTGAATCCAACGCGAATTGGCCTCGTATTTTATCAACATCGTAATCTGAACAGACCTCGACACGGTTGGGACGAGTGGGAGGAAAAAATGCGTCTCAGGAAACTCGGCGTCACAGCAGCGCCCTCGACGTCAACGACCACACCGAGCACCAATACTCAATCCACGGTAACGACACCCGAAAGCCCTGTCGCGAATGTTTCAACCACGGCGAGTCTTTTCACCTCGACTCCAACGATCGATAGCAAGCCACCTTCACCACCACCTTTGCCCTACATACCGAATGTTCCCAGCTCGCAATTCATGATGAGGTCACCGACCTACACGACCATGACTTGGACAACGCTCTTTCCGATGCATCCTTGCATGATAACGGGTCCTTATCAGGAAGGTGGAGCAATCGGATGAGCGGATGGAAACCGATCGAACGATCGTTGATAAGAGATTAGCGGTTACGACCGATATTTCGGCACGGTTATCGATATTTTAGCGATTACGACCAAGACACGCTCAAGATTATTATTCCTCACGCCGAAAAAAATGACGGAGTCATCCCGATGATGACTCGGACCGGGGACGAACGATGATGTAATCTCCCAAATTTCGTGAATTTTACGAGAATCGTATTTTTCAATCTCGACATTTATCGGGATATGTAAAATGGACATGGCTTACAGATGAGGAGGAAGCGAATAGCAGAGACAAAGAAATTCCACTGCCATTTTTTCTTTCCATTGTCGAAGGGAATTGTACAAAATCAGAAGAATTAGGAATTTTCTGACGTAGAACGATGATCGACGATTCTGTCTCGCGAGGGTTTTTCAAACAATCTTTTTTTTTTTATCCTGTAGACTTTGATGCGGAACATTGATTATTAATGAAGAAATAAGTCGTATATCAAAACGTGCTCGTGCAAAATCTGCCGGGAGGTGAAACTGTATGAAGCAGCTCAAATGACGAGTCGAAGAGCGAAAAGCTCGAACTCGAGAAATCTAAAAATGACGAATAATCGTCACCCTCGCGATGAGCCGAACGTGGAAACTTTGCCACGAATCGTCGCATTATTTCCGACGATCGTGAAACACGTACAAATTCAATCCGGTAGTTGTCGAAGGAAAAAGAATAAACGAAAATATTCGCTCGCGAAAACGAAAAAAGAAAAAAAATCGATGATACGCGTCTCGTGTTTGGTAGCGATGTAAATGTTGTTTAGTTAGTCGAAAAACGAGCTATAGTTTCCTGCGCAAGGAGAACAAGCATATTCACGAAATAACGAGCGAGAAAAATGACTTCCCATTTTGTATCACGAATAATTGCACTTAGATTATCTAGAAAAAGCAGTGATTCACACAATCGTATTTTGTCTCGGGACAACAATCGAGTCTGCCAAAAAGGGAAGGAAGACCCCGAAAGACCGATAAAGATAAATCGTGAAGAATAAAACCTCGTGTTTTTTTTTTTATAATTCTCGTTCGTTCATTGACGATTAATAATGGGAAGAAAATAATAATTTCTTCTTTCTTCGGAGAAAGGAATTTTAAAAAAACCCTAGAAAACGAAGATGATCTCAAGTTTATTAATTAAACCGTAATGTTTACATAAAAAAAAAGCCACATTTGTACATTTGCGCTTCGTTGTCTCGTATTTATTTCTTTTTTTTTTTTTTATAGCTCGAGTGTCTTTTTACATTTCTTTTCTCATTGCTGTCTCGCACTATGGTAGATCTTATAAACAATAAGATACGCGATATATACTAACCAATCGCTGAATCACGCGACTGAGTACAAAGCATCTTATTTTTTTCTCTGACGAATCGTGAAAATTAACGAAACGATTGAAAAAAGCTCACGAATTTGACTCCTTTTTTTCTCTCGCGAATGACGTCAGGACGAAAATAAATATATATATATTTTTTTTAAATCTCGAAGAGCATCGATGAAATTAAGGAAATACTCGAAGGAGATAGGACCAGGACGATATTTATTTAGCTCACCGAGAGAATCGTAATTGTATTTTTTTTTTTAATTTTTTAAATTCTCACGTCGATTCTCGAGGATCTCGAAAAAATTTGTAAAACCAACGACGACGTATACTTCGTGTAACGAAATTTAATTTATGTATTATCCAAAATTATTATTATTATTTTTTTGTACATACTAGATAACGTTCATTGCTCTCGGACGAAAAAGTCCCTCTTTTGTAATTCCCCTTTGTATTATCGAGTAAGTGTAATTTTTTTTTAAATCACATATACAGAGGAGACTCCTTGAAGTGAAAACAAAAAAATCATGACGGTCGTGTGGATCTTGGATCGCGCGGCCGAGAAAAAATTTAAACTATATTTATTTATTTTCCCATTGCAAGTTTCTTCTCGCGCGGATAATTCCACGTGGTTGGAGGAAAGAAAAACTGAAACATTAGCATGATTTTAGAAATGATTGTATGTAATTAAATATTATAGCGCGTCTTTAGACTTTTAGTGACGTTTTTTTGTTTGTGGCAAAAAATAAAATTTCTCGGCGACTCGGCAGAAAATTTTCGGGTGTCGAATTACTTTTTTTTTTTCAAAAGCCACGAAGAGCCACGAAAAATAAACAAACACACACACAGATACAGACACGTACACATTGTCCGTAGTATTATAAGAATCATTAATATATTATCATCCATTATTATCGCATATAAACAATTAGTAATATAATCTAATTTAATTGATTATTTATTAATTAAGTTTGACAAAGTGTTATTGTACTACTACTATTACTACTACTACTACTACTACCACTATTATTAATATCATACTTCTAGCGAGGCTGAGGCTCGAGATTGGACGTCGATGCTCGATAATGGGCACTTTTTTGAAAATCGCATTTTATGTCCTAGAAAAGGGCGAAAAAAAAATTATGCCATGTTTAGCCTCGACGATCGATCCGGACCAATCCTAATCTATTCCAAAATTCTCTGTAAGCTAAGTTTCGTCAATCTTAGTTTCTTTTTTTATTCATTCTTTTTTTTTGCATTATATATATCGTGTAAGGACGGACAAAGATATTCCAAGTAAAAATACTCGACACAATTTTCATTTTTTTTTAAATTCTCCTTCCTTCGCATATTTTTTTGGCCATGTTCGTTTCGGAGAGAAATCGAAAAATAAAACGATGATACTTTTTGTTCGTCGTTTGTTTTCCCGAGTTCTCTAATATATGTCTAATATATATATCACGGTGAGTCGAAGACAAAACTATTTTTCGGTCTTGAAGGGAATAGTGAAGGGAATAGTTTCTGTGTATGTCAGATTTTTAGGCTGTTTTTTGGTTGAACAATAGTTTTTCGGTTCTCGAATAAAAAGAATCGTTGAAAGTGCATCAAAAATCATTTATTCCAAAATGTTCATTTTCGAATGATATTCTATGTAAGGGGCGTTCTATCCCAAATCGGACAGTTTGAAAAACTTTTTTTTTTATTTTCCTCAATTTTTTTATATTTTTTAGTACCCATTAAAAGACCCTTCCTGTTAAATTTTGAGCTTTTTTTGATTACCCGTTCAAAAGATATTAAATTACCGAAAAAACCGCTCTTTTTTTTGTACTTTGGTCATAACTTCTCTAATAATGGTCCAAATTGAAAGTTTTTTTCCAAAATTGTTTTTTATGGCCTTTTCAGAAAAAAATAGAACAAAAATATTCGACGAGTTTCTTAATGAGTTTTTTGAGTTTTAAACTTCAAATCGCGTTTTTAAACGTGAGTGCCATTTTTGATTTTTTTAACAAATTTTTGTTTTCAATATATACCTATTCAACAATTTTTAAGACTAGTGCGATCGTGGGATTTCAATAACTACTATTTTTTTCGATGTTTGAAAATTAAAATTTTTTTTTTTTCATAAATTATCATGAATACCAATTTTTGTTACTGTATAGTATTTTTTGAAATCATTTTGAATTAATTTCGACACTTTTTCATTGTTAACAGATTTTTAAAATTAATAATTAATCGATGAGCAAATAACAACAGTTCAAGAATTGTACGAGTGGGCATTGAACCTAAATAGTCTACCGAATATTGCTGTCAATTTTTCACGTGAGAAACAATATTTAGATGCAAAAGAAAGATTATATTTGCGAGACAATACTGCAAAGTCAATCACAGGGGGACACAAAAATTTCATTCAATTATTCCAATAAAAACTGTTGTTATTATTGTTCATAAACAGACTTGACGATTAATTATTAATTTTAAGAACCTGTTAACAATAAAAGAGTATCAAAATAAATTCTAAATATTGAAAAAAACACTATACAGTAACAAAAATTGGTATTCATAATCATTAATTAAAAACAAAAAAATTTAATTTTCAAAAATTTAAAAACAATAGTAGTTATGGAAATCCCACGATCGGACTAGTCTTAAAAATTGTTGAATAGATAGATGTTTAAAGCAAAATTTTTTTTTTTTAATAAAAAATGATACTTTTAAAAACGCGATTTAAAGTTTAAAACTCAAAAAACTCATTCAAAAACAGGTCGAATAATTTTGTTGTATTTTTTTCTGAAAAAGCCATAAAAAAACAAAAATTTTGAAAAAAAACTTTTAATTTAGATCATTATCAAAGAAGTTATGACCAAAATACCAGAAAAAGAGCAGTTTTTTAAATTAATTTAATATCTTCTAAACGGGTGATAAAAAAAATCTAAAAATTTAACAGGAAGGGCCTTTTGATGGGTACTAAAAAATATAAAAAAATTGAGGAAATAAAAAAAAATTTCAAACTGTCCGATTTGGGATGAAACGCCCAATAAATATTAAAAAAATCTAAATCTAAATGAGATAGGAAATCATTTTTTTTTCATTCTGCAATTTGAATTGGATTTTTTTTCGCATCACCCTTATATATAAATATTAACAGTACAACAAAGCATCCACGCGTCTCAAATTAATTATTTAAAAAAAAGTTGTTTTAATAAATTTCTCTTTTAATATGAAAAATTCAGAGCCGTTGAATTTGGGCAGCAAATGTCATTCGAAGATCATTATTTAACTTATAAATACAACTTTGCCAATCCCACATCGCACCGCGCTTGAAATGTGTATCTAGCGTTATAAAAAACGATATCGTAGGCCCTGGACGGTACTTTTTGCCAAAAAATATTTTTTTCAGGATTGAGATTTCAAAAAAATTATTATTTTTTGCAAAGTCCGCTTCATCACGGACGACCGATGACAGTGTCATCGAATTAATTCACGTACACGACGCGTACACTTCCACGTGCGACTGAACAAAAGACAAGAAAAATGAAAGAAAAAAAATAAAGCGCATACAGTTCTTACGACTTTTTATAAAAGTTAAGTTAAAAAAATCGAAAAAAAATTGAACAAACACAAAATCTCGAAGATTCACGCGACGATGCCAAAATAGTTGATAAAGGTAATAATTAGAGAGTAAAATACTTGTAATAACTATGTAACGAAACTATCAAAGCTAAATGATATTTAAGGATGAAAAATCATTTTTTAAAGTGAATACGGATTTACGAAAAAAAAAAATCGTAATGGTTGAAAGGAAGCCACTAAAAAGTTTAAAGATTTTATGACAAAAGAACGAAACAAAACAAGAGTAAAAGAAAAATTAAGAGAATGCAAACTCGTGAGAAAAGTTGAATAAAAAAAAAATGTATTTTTTCTTCCAATGCCAAAAAGATGCCATTTTGTTTTGTACGAAAAAACGGATGAGAAAAACAAGAAAAAAAGCGCAGAAGTGACGAAAAAAAATGATGATAAAAGAAATTTAAGTAGTATATAGCGAACGTATGTAAGTTGTGTAACGTGACGAAAAAAAAGAATCGATGTGTATGTCTCGTGAATAAAAACTTGTCCGCCTTATTATGAAGCAGAATACAATATGAAAGATAAAGATGAAGAAAAAAAAACAAAAAACAAAACAATATTTGTAGATTACCGTAACAGAGTTTGAAAACGAATCAATCGTAATAAAAAAAAAAAAACAAAATAAAAAATTTTAACCGAGGTGTCAAATTGTCCAAAGATGTCCAGCAATTTGAGAAATTGCGAGAAAATCTCGTTTCCCAATCGCGATTCAATTTGTGCAGAAGAAAGAAAAAAAAATCGAGCCTCGATCTCGTTGTTTCTCATTCACGGTCGTCGATGAAATTTTCCCTCGCCAACCCGAAAAATTTTTCGACCCGAGTGCGTGTGAAATCTCGTTCGCACGAATATCGAAAATATCGCAAAAGCAATGTAGATGAAAAAAAAATCATCTCGAACGTTAATGAAAAAATTTTCATGATTAGCAAAGGATGAAAAAAATGAATAAAGAAAAAAAAAAGAAAAATCTATGACATTTGACGCGTTGTAACGTCACTAAGATATTATTATGTATAGACGATGATGAAGACATTATTTCTGGTTGATCTAAATGACAGATGTACGTTTTTTGTAGGTGTGTGTTGAAAGACGATAATTACAAATGAGAAAAAAATAAATAAATAAATGAATAAAATTAATTAAGGGATAAAAAGCCACTTACGATTACATACCATATTAGTAGATTTACACTAAGGAGACGCTAGAGAGTAAAGAGAGCGTAAGTATAAATTCTAAGTGATTATTAATGAAGAGGGGAAAAATTGAAAAAAAAAAATATTTAACATTCTGTCGAAAGTTATTCATCGACGTAAGAATAAAAATATGTTTAGACAAAAGTACATATGTCGCCTGTCATTGTGAATATATATAAGAAATGAAAAACACGATAAATACAAGAAACTTTTATGAATAATCTCGTCTGTTCTTCAATCATTCAAGCCCCGTCCCTTTTGCTTCCTCATAAAGGAAGCTTTGTTTCGTGAAATTTTTTTTTCGAGCTTTTCATGTCAGTATGTTCAAAATGTTCCAAAACGTCTAAAAACGCATTTTGAAACAATGTCCGGACGTGCGCGCGCGCGCCCTTGTGCGTGTGCGTGTGCGTGCGTGCGTGTGCGTGTGCGTGTGTGTGCGCGCGTGCGCGCGCGCGTGTATGAATACGCTTTGTGCTTTCCTTAAAATGGATATATCTGAAGAACGGTTTGGACGATCAACTTGAAATTTGGTATACAAGTAGACCACATATGTCACTGTACTTGATGCAATTTTTTTTTAAATTGAAAAATAATTGTCAATTTGGCAGGACTTTCAATTTTTAGTAAACTGTTTGTGGGCCGTCTAACTTTCGTAATTTTGCAGTCATCATCCTGAAATTTTATGTGCAGATACACTTTGTAATAAGGACGGTTGGGATTGAATTTGGAAAAAATCGCTTAAGCGGTTCGGTTAAAAAAAAAATTTTATGTTTTGCAAAAAATTTGCAAGTTCTCTGACTTTTGTAATTTGGCATCTATCGAACTGAATTTTCTTGTGACGATACATTCAATGACAATGAAAAATAATACTGAATTTCATAAAGATCGCTTGAGAGGTTCGATTGAACAAAAAATTTGAAAATTTCAATAAATTTTCGTTAATGCTCCAACATTCGCATTTTTAGAATTATCGAGCTAAATTTTTTTGCACAAATACACTAGATGATAAGAATGGTTAGGATTGAATTTGGTGAAAAACACTCGAGAGGTTCGTTTTGAATTTTTTTTTGAAATTTTCGACAACTTGTTAACACTAAGTTTCCTAATTTAGCAGCTATCGAGTTCATCTCCTTAGCACCAATACATTAGACGACAAAAACAATTAATAATGTAATTGAACGAAATTGCTAAAAAATCATGCAAATTTAAAATTTGAACATAGCTCCTTCATTTGTTCTCATCGTCCATGAAGCTTCCTTTATGAGGAAGCTTCATCCAGCTTCATAAAGAAGACTTGATGAACGACGGAAAAAATGTGGAAGCTATGCGCAAATTTCAATTTTTTAAAAAATTTATTCAATTTATGAAAAATCGCGCGAATTGAAATTTCTTTCCTACTGATTCAATTTAAAGATTCAGGTGATTTCAATCTGGTGATTCAATTAATTTAAAGTCTTTACGAGCCTTTCACAATTTTTTTACCGTCAAAATAATTCTAGACGTTTATTTACTGGATATTGGAAGTAAAATTTACTTCTACAGATTTATTTTCACTCTAACATTCCGTCAATATTATTTAAACCAAAAACTTTTTTTTCTATCGATGTAAATCACTCTTCTTGTTATGGGTATAGGGTCAAGTCAACTCGGTTTGAAAAAAAAAAGTTTTTTTTTCAAATTTTTTTCCATACGTCTTGTAAGTTACGAGACATTGGGAATGGACTTGAATCAGCGCTCTCATAGTGCACAGAGAGTTCGCAACGTCACATACATCACATCGAGGTTCGGTCAATTTTCAATGTTAAGGAAAAAAAAATCTTACGCAGGGTTCGTACTACCTGCTGCTAACAGTGAGTTTCCTCTCTCTCCCTTGAAAGACCCGTGTGCATTGGAAGCTGAGCCAGACGCACGCCGTTAAATTTTAACGTCGAGAGTTTACTGCCCTCGCTGTGAGCCGCGCGGTTATTATCACGCGAAATATTTTTTTTTTGCTCGCCTTTGGTTCTTCCATGGTAGCAAAAATGCACGAGGTACCTCAGGTCGGAGCCTCGAGGATCTTGGCATTTTTACAACCACGAAATACCGTGGTACGATAGATTTAACGTCATTATATTCTCCACAGATTCCGGGCGACGTTCTCCATCCTCGTGAAAGAAGCACCCGAGTTGCATTTTTGTTTTTCAAACTATTCGGGAAAAAAAAATTCCATCTCCAATTTATACTATCTTTAAATTGTATATTTCTCATTTGAGTGTTCAAGGTATGTTGGACTATTATTTTTTTATCATTCTTTAAAATTATATTAACTACTAGTACTTCTACTTAAGGCACTAGTCTACTATAGAAGGCCAAAAAAAGTAAATTTTTAAGAATTTTTTTTCTCAACTCCTAGCTTTATCAAATATGGCTATAAAACCGTTATTACAACATTGTTTCATCCTTCGAAAGTACACAAGGAAAATTTATTTTTTATTTTTATTGTTTGAATAATTCATCGAAGGCGCCAAAGTCGAAAATGTCTTTTTTCATGGCCGACAGTTAATCTCAGGATTGGCAAGTTTGAAACGAAAAAATAAAATAACATTTTAAAGAGGAAAGTTTCTTACACAACAATTAATCACCGTTCATGAAAAATTGATTTTAAAAAAAGGCGGATGTTTGGAAGGAAAATAAAAATTTAATTGTTTACAATTTATTTCAAACATCTGCTATTTTTTTTAAAATCAGGTTTTCATTAATGGTGGTTAATTATTGTGTAAGAAACCTTTCTCTTTAAAATGCTTTATTTTTTTGTTTCAGACTTGCCAATCCTGAAATTAACTGTCGGCCATTGGAAAAGACATTATCGACTTTGGCGCTTCTATAAATTACTGAATGAATCTAAATAAAAAATAAATTTTTGTTTCGTACTTCCGAAGGATGAAACAATGTTGTAATAACAGTTCTAGAGTCAAATCTGATGAAGGAGCTGAGAAAAAAATCTTAAAAATTTGCTTTTTTTGCCTTCTAAAGTACCTTAAGGGGTTAGGTCACTCTAGGATTTTCTAAAAATCGTTTTTTTTGTTTTGTTAAAAAGGTACCTTAGTATCTATAGATTTACATTCCAAAAGATTATATGCGTGAATAAACCCTAAGTACTGGATTTTCGTATTCTAGTGCAACCCTTCTTCATCCACAGCGAGCTTTCTACGAACTTCAAATGCGTTCATCTCAGAACTACATTTTTCAAGTTGGCCGAACTCATAACTCAAACAAATTTTGACCGATTCATTTGAAATTTCAACTGTACAAAATAACGTTCTCTAAAGCACTAGGTAGGTTTTTTTCATTATATTGCATGGTTGCTTTCCTATAAACAATTTCCTGCCGATTTCCTCGTGGCATTTTATACTTTTTGATTTAGACATGCGCCATTTTTACAAAAAACAACATACCCAAAAAATCCTACGTACTTCTGTAGTTATTCTTATATATAATCGAAAAACTTTGGTGCCTCATCGTAACTCAAAAATTATAGAAGCTGTCGGTTCGGCCGTCGACCTTCCAAAAATAAAGGCGTCATCGCAAAAATGCTGCCCAGTCGCCCTTTTGGCATATACCGCCATGAAAAATCAATTTTGTAGTGCCAATTAAATGTACAATAAAACGCTGAAAAAAAATCACGAAATATGCCCTTTTTCTGTCTGTAGAGTGGCCTAACCCCTTAATAAAGGAAGCTATCGATTTATGAAAATAAATTCTGAAGATAGCAACCTGAGATTTGCAAAAACGATTGTGATTGTTACAATTATCTAATTATCGTGGGATCGGTATTTTGGCGGAATTCTGGAACATAAAAATCGTTCAATGAAAAGATCAAGATACTTGGTAGCATCGGCAAGTATTTATCATTCACGATCAGTCTCTGTTTCCAAGATGAATTTTTTTTTCAACCATCTAATCGTCGTGGAATCGGCAAATGCTGCTAAAAAATTCGTGCGATCTTTCAATGAGTTCGTCGGACATTTAGGGTTCGTTTTTTTGCGCCGATTATTTTCGAATGATCGACGAAATGAGAGCAGATGAAATGTTGGGAGGATTATTTAGTCGTTCTTGATCGGTGCCCCTTAACGAGAATTCGTGGATCATTGTACTCGTTAGAGGAAATTTTTGCTGAGCTCTTTCGTGATTCTCGTGACTGCTGAGAAAACTGGACAACACATATCGAGAGAGAAAGAGAGAGAGAGAGAGAGAGAGAGAGAGAGAGAGAGAACGGATGAGAGTTCCGCTTAAACGATAAATAATGGATCGCCGAGAGTGGACGAGGGTTCGATGCAATAGTTGCTGGCCTTGGAAGCTCGTCGGGTGGTTTTTTCCCTGCCAAGTCTCAAGCATCGTCCTCCTTTTGCCTCTTTGTCTCACTCCTTTTGCAAAATTTCTCTCCCTCTCTCTCGCTTTCCACCTCACTTTTTATCCCAAGTGAGAGTGTACGATAAACGAGATCCAAATTACGTGAACTGTCGTCTCTCGGTGAGCTTCACGTTCTTCATGATGTCTCTTTTGCGTTCTCACTCTGTATACCGGTAATTTGTAACTTTTGTCTGCATTATCACACTTTCATGCTGAGTCAACATTTGCATTCAGGGGTACAGTCGAATTTATTTTTTTCATTTAAGGATTCATCGAATGTATGTGGAATGGAACATTGTATGAAGAATATGAACATCCTATTTGCGTCAAAAAAAATCTCACAGATCACATTCTAATGCCATTTTGGTCAGCATGTTTTTATGGACGAATTTGAAATAAAAATAAAATGACAATAAAATCATATGATTTTTGTAACCATTCGAAACGTTCGATTGTCTTTCATTAATGTCTGTAGCTCTAAATTATTGTTCATATAATTGTTGCAAGAGGCATAAATAGATCGTTGTCACGTTTCTTATTTTTGATTAGAAGATTCGAGGATTATAAAATTGACTGAGCACTTGGATTGTAATCAAGTTAAACCAAGTCGATTTGTCTGTTAATGTTCGAAAACCCACACAAATACACATTAAGGTACTCATGTGTACATTGGTTCGCGTTTCAATATATACACTACTGGAAAAAATTAAAGGAACAAAAATATTTCCCAAATTTTTAATGGTTTTGATTTACAATAAACATCATCCTTCAATTTTTTCAAAAATTTGATAGCTTGAAACAAAAAACCGTTGGATAGCTTCAAAATGCTTTTTTTAGACCTCGATACGACCATTTTTGACTGAGATACGGCATTGTTAAAAATCACTAAAAATTTAGGAAATTTTTTTGTTCCTTTAATTTTTTCCAGTAGTGTATACACATTGTTTTTATTCCAGCATTGAACCTGCGCAGAACTCTTGTATGCTGTCGAATGTTCTTTTTTGTACATTTGTTTCTCTCTCGATCATTCCTGCATTACCGACCCAGTTATCGCGACCATTACTTTCTCAACGTGGATCATCAATTATTTGCAATATTTCCGTTTTTTAGTACAAAACGAATACACGATGTTGCCCGATAGCAAAAATCAACACTGATTTTCACATTGCCTCTATTAAAACATAATTCCTTTGAATTATTTGAAATACAACTATTCGTGGATTATTATTAATGATCCGTGGCTTTTTCTTTTACAGAAACAAACAAAAACTTCTTGTGAACTCACATAGCAAAAACTGTGATAAATTTAACCACGAAAATGACTGAAGTGAAAGAAGACAGATTTGAAATCAACATTTTTAGGAAGCCTTTACTTTTTTTTCAGTTTCATCGATTCAAATAACTTCAAAAATTGGGTAGCGCCTATTTTATTTCAATTTTAGAGGTATTTTGTGAATCGTAACTTGCTAATGCAGTATTTTCACATTTTTATTTCACATGAAAAATTTTGTGATTTAAAACAATCTAAAAAAACTCTGTATGCAAAAAGAAACCTTCTTGTTTTGCTTCATTTTTGCGCTCGACGAGTGGAATTTCTTTCCAGGAGGAGGGCCAAGTCAGTCAAGGCAATGGCGGTTCATTGACGCTATTCGATGGTCCATCGGTTCTCACATTCGAAAAATAACGCGTCATACGCAGACAGCGAGGAGAGTCTGGCGCACGACTTCAGCACGAGTGGAATAAAGTACATACACACGCGTGTATATGCATGCGTACGAAAGGGAAGAAGTGGGGTGAGCGCGAAACCCGCGGAATGCAGTCTGCACCGGTCCGAGAGAGTCCTCTTCGAGTATCGCGAGATATTCTCTCTCTTCCCTGCATTGGATCTGGATGGAAATCATCCGGTAGTGACCGTATGTATATATATATATATATATATATATATATATAGCGTATAAAACCAAGGAGGAACCGGGCGCGGGAGCGCAGGTAGGCGATCAAAATGAAAAGAAGACCGGCCAACCCCTTAGGTTGAATCTTCTTCCATCTCGCTCTGTTCCTCTCGCAGCCCCGAAGCTGCTTCTCCTCGGTCTCCCGATGGGTTGAATTTACCGGCATATTACAGCGAGAGCTGGATACGAGAATGGTTCGGTTGAAAACGCCGATGCACATTCGAAACTGCACGCGCAACGCATTTGCCCAGCGGCGAATTCACCGCGGGGGATTCATTGGGTTACGCCTACTGTAACTATCCCGACGAAGGTATGTATACGTACGAATACCGTGTCTCCTTTTCATTTCGTTTATCGTGATTTTCGTTCCAATCCAAACGCTCCTATTAGCGGCTATAAATAGCCAAAGCGAACGAAATTCCTTCGTGCTTTGTTGCATCAGCTGGTATGCGTGCAGCGATCTTGTTTGAGAGGTGATTGCGTACAAGACCATTGCTAAATGTAACTATGGCTACGTTGGACAAATGATTTTGCAAATATATATTCCATGCACGGAAGAAACGACTTAGTTGATCCAATCAACCACTTAGTGCCAGAAGAGAAGTTGGTTGGATCAACTAGATAGTTGGTTGAGTCGACTAGATGGTTGCTTACCACAACTAAGTCATCTAAAAAACTAAACGACTTAGTTGTGGTAACCTCAGTTGTGTGTTGAGGTTGTGGGTCAACTAGATGGTTGCTTACCACAACTAAGTCGTCTAATAAACTAAACGACTTAGTTGCGTTGACCTAACCAACTATCTAGTTGATCCAACCAACTTTTATCGTCTGGCACTCCGAGCACTATAAGTGGTTGGTTGGATCAACTAAGGCGTTTTTTCCGATGATTGGCTGGAAAGTTCGTCGACAGTGAGGCGTCCCGGCTTTTTTTCATACGTTTTCAAAGATGGAGTCAAACCACCGGAATGTGTCAGTGTAAACAGTTGAAAAAAATATCGACTTCTCTCCGGGCTTTTCTAAAGTATACATTGCCGTTTGGCCGAAGAATGGAGGGTCTCTGGAGAATGAAAGGGACTGCGAGATCTCACGATCTTATCGATCGATCTCGAAGAAACTGGGTAGATCGTCGCAGAGTACGGCCTTTTCAAACTGGCGCAAAGAATCTGGATCAACGTTCGTACGCGAAAGGTTGGTCGGAGAACTTGTAAACTTCGACGGTGTGCGTTTGACGCTGCTGCGTTTACTTCGAGAGATTGTTTGGTCGCTTTCGTCGGAGGTCTCGTTTGCCGCTTCGAGTACTTTCGGACTGTGGACCGCCCGCAACAAGAACGCACATCGGACCTGGTCGAATATCGTCCGATCGAATCGAACCTGTGTAGTTACGTATACATTCAAGAACTGCTTCAAGAACGTAGCATCACGGTATCAACTTGTCTGGATTGCTTGGTCTACTATCCCAGTCGATTCCTTCTGGTGTAATGGAGCAATGATTCTGTACCTGATATCTCATCAATATATTTATCGTTATCTAGCTCTGCCATCATAGAATCTAGTGGTAAAACGATCGCATAATAGCTTGAGCTAATAGCCATGTACTTCCTTCGCTCCTCGAGCCAATTATCATTGTCTGAAGTCTGAGGGACATCATCGAGCTATTTGAATCCTCAAGTTGGTCCATTCTGTGGATTTATGAGGAATCTATGACCTAGAATTAATAGATCAACGAGGCTGAGGTAGCTCTATGAAAAATACGTCATTGTTATTAATTAATTAGTGAATCAATGACTGCGGAAATGTTCGGAAGATTATTTTCACAAGTAACGGAGGTGGAATTGTTCTCATTTGTGATCAACATCCCGAAAGCACGACGTGGATGCAACTTTTTGATCCTCAGTCCTCATCTTCTTCGGTACTATAATCGTTCGGCCTTCGTTGTGTTCGAGGATCTTTAAGAGGATGAAGGAAGGGGCGCACGAGCGTTTTGCCGTGGTAATTAAACAGCATCCATCACGCTCTTGAAGAATCTCTCGTAACGCCCACGCGTCTCTCCCACGGTCTTTTTTTTCGAACTCATTTTTCGTTCGCCAGTTCGAGTTCTTCTGCTCTTCTTCAGGGTTTGCATTTTCGCGAGCACGCGCGCTCTTCATCATGTGCCCTGGCGCGTGTTCATTACTCGTCGTGATTCGGAACACTCGCGTCTTTTCGGGTACGAGAAGAAAGAGAAAAAGTGAAGAGTCCTTTGTAACGAACTGGTCCGCAACGTTTGATTCTGATACGTACATGTAACTTTTCCAGTAAGCATAATCTTCAATTTCGATATCGAAATAATTGAATCAACAAAAAATTCGACACTGATACGTTTTCAAACACTCGCAACTCCTCTCCCCGGTTTGAAATGATATATTTTTAATATTCGGTCCAAAGTTTCCTTGTGGCAAATGATCCTGCGAGACACCTTTTTTCATGCGGCTCTTTCTAAGCCTCCGACTTTTTTTTTACCATTCCATCTTTTTTCGTCAGGATAACGATCGCCAGATAGAACGACGCTCGAGGTGGACCTGTTCCGCGACATGCTCGTCGAGAGAGGATAAAATTTATACAAGTCGTTGTTGTCGAGGATACACGAGTGAATGTCGAGTCCCACGTACGAGATCCACCAAATTCAAGGTACCGGGCAACTGCTTGGTTTTTGTAACCCCCCTCCCTGTTTTTACATTAATTCGAGGAACAACAAAAAACTTGCCTCTCGTATCTTGTGGTAGAAAAAAGGACCACGACGGGGGATTTGTCACTCTTCTGGATCCTAGCCAATTCGCGGAGGATTACTTTTGACTTATCTGCATATAGGGCCCGGATATAAAATTCTTATACATGAAAGACTGGCGAAACCAAAATAAAATAAAAGAATGTGAAAATAAAATTATTCAGAATGTCATTGGTCCAAATGTACTCGTGGAAATTTATTGCATCGCCGTTTATCTACATAACGGATGATCTCTCGGAGCTCCCGGAAGTTGCCCACATCCATGAGATTCTAAAAAAAACTAATCGATTTAGAAAAAGTGTCCCAACGCTCCTTGAATGACCATTATAAACTGGAACATTTTTCGTACCTCGGTTCATTTGATGGCTCGTGCGCATTATATATGCACCAACACTGGACATGCATCTGCGCTTTATCATTATGCAGAAACACACGCATGCACACACAAACACCGGTGTTTAACCATAAATAAAGTTTGAAGTGTTGGCCTGGGCACAGTGAAAGAACAGGACAAAGCTCTCTCGTTGCGCGAGCGTCATTACTCTCGTTGTTAGAAACAATAGGCTTGTAAAGGTATATATTTATAAACGCTTTGGTATAAAACGTTTTGCCGCTCGTGCACGGACGAGGCGCGTTTCACCCTGAGGCAAAAAGGGCTGATCCCGAGCATTCGTTTCATTCGAGAGACCTCCGAGTGCGACCGCCTCCTCGCCCATTTCTTTATTTCGTTTACCCGGTGTGTTTTATTCGTACAACTCCGTGACAGGCTAAACGGCGATTGAGCTATGTTTTATGCCCCGCTAACCTCTCAAACTAACACTGTATGTGTGTATGCATCTTGTGCAGAATCGAGTTGTGTGCGTGGAATAACATCTCGGCTCGACCAAGTGAGCGAAGAGCCATTCGCAACACCCAACTTGGCCCGCATATGACCGGCGCACAAAAAGGGCCCAAGTCACACAGCTTAGCATGTCCAACATAGAATGGACAACGCCATTTTGTTTGTTAGTAATGGACGTGTGTACAATAACCATTGGCATCGATGTTTCGCTGGTCTTGAGCCATCAGGCTCGAAAAAGCCGCGACTACTTTAACACACGCTCTTAAGACCCACCTTTACGCTCTTCGGGATGTTTAAAACCCTCGACAATCATTAAGTACCACACGTTGTAACTCACAAAATTCTTTTGCCCATTTTTTTCACTTTACTCAACGCGAACTTACTGACAATTACCGAGACCCAGATTTTACCACCTTTATGAACAATTACCCGAGTATTTTGCATCGCTTATCCTACTCGGCCATACGGTTGCATCGTGTCCGTCGAGGATAGCGGTTAAGGGGTACTCTACATTTTTTAAAAATATTTTTTCAACTCCTTTCCCCGATACACTTACCTCGCAATTCTCGTTGCACAAACGTTGGCAGCATGACGAGCGGACGGTGTGTTTGCTGCGGTGGAACACCCCTGCAGGATTGTACCCTCGTGAAGTCGTATTTTATGGCTATAGTGTTTCACGAATAAACGGAGGAGAGAACCCACCGCGAGGGCAAGGGCTTTACGAGCATCGTAGACTAAATACCGAATAAGAACTCCACAAGAATAAAAGTCCTGTGGGTATCGCTCACACGAGGGTCCAGTTTCAAAGAGGGGAGTCTCCCTCTCTAACTCTCATTGTGGCTGCATTTAAGTCCGGAAGGCTTTGAGATTCAACATTCGCTGCCGACGATAAACCAATCGAAAAACCACTTTCGATGCCTTCTCGTTCGAAGATCCATCCGCGATTCGATGATACAACGCAGTTGTCGAAAGACCATGCTTGTCCCCAGTTGGACACAGACGATTGTCATTGGAATTCAAAGGGTGAGAGGCCTCTTCACGGCGGAATTTGCAATCTGGTCCCACAGATCGTCGGCTAGCTTGCACATCGCTCGAGGCACCCGCAACCGTTAACCCACCATCGCTTACTCTCTTGTCTTTAGGAACAACACGCACACACGCGAACATTTTCCCCCTGAGGATGAGGAGCGAGCCGAAAAGAGCACGAATGTCAATGGCTAGGGTGCGGGCAAACTGCTCTTGACACGGATTCATGGAGACGCAGCGTGTACACGAATCTCGGGAAATGAAGGTCAAGGGATGAATTGAAAATCTCGCGAAGAATCCAATCATATTGAATCTTGTCTTGACGTGAATTAAGTCTGGTAACTGGGTAACTCTTGGATGTTAATCGTCGATCAAGATGTCTGGACGAGATAATGAAAATTTTGGCCAGCACATACTTTATCAGTCAAGATTTCGAGCTCGGAAGAAGTGTTAGCAGCCCTTACTTGACACACTTCTGCAGAATAACGTACTTGACACACTGGGATCGTTTGTACCCCACTGACAAAAATTCTCATAAAAAATATAGCATTTCATATTTTAACTTGCAAATTTTTTTAGAATTTCTTAAGAAGTTACTTCCCCAAGTTATATAGGATTTGTAGTAAAATATCAAAGTTAAATATGATAAAAAAAATTTAAATATCAAAAAAATTGAAAAAATGACAACTTTTACGAAAAAAATCATAATTTTTTTATTTTTTGACGAAAATGGTTAAAAATTTAACTAGGTTTGCTTAATATATAGCACTACAAGAAAAAAATAGTAGTAGTGAAATAATATGATAGGAAAAATTCGCACAACATTTTAACACTCGACCTTACTTGGCACATTGGGTTACAGGTACAGGCAAGACCACTCGACTTTGGACGGGTACTACATAAAAACTTGTTGTGTTAGAGTGATGCTATAAGCTTGAAGAAGTAGTGGCATCCTCGAACTAATGACAGATGTCGCTATAGGTCCCATTTTTTAAATTCATGTACTTGAAATTAAGGAAATTTAGGCCTGGGGTGTTTTGTACCCCAGTGTGTCAAGTAAGGTTTAAGGTACTCCATTGTGATGGGTTAAAAAAATCGATTTTTTAAAAACTTTTTTCGCAAGATAAACATCTTAAGAATATATTGTAAAAGTTTCGGACCGAAATTTAAAACATTTTTAAAGTTATCGCCAAAAGAAGAGAGCAATTGACTAATAAGTTGATATTAAAAATTACTAATTACCAGAAATTGTAAATCCCGCGAAGGAATGAAGAGAGCTTTGAGATAACTTTCAGGAAACGGAAGGATGAGGACTACTATAGTCCTCACAGTGGACTACTATCTTAAGTGCATAACTCTGATGAATGCTCTTGGGAAACTCGATGGGAATATTAACAAGCGTAATGCTGAAACGTATTTGGATTTTTCACGTTAGATGGTCAACATTGTCCTGAATCTCTCTGCGTTGATGCTTGTATCTCAGCCGATCGTTTGCTCGCGGATACAGACTATCCGATACGAGCACTTGTTCAAGTACCGAGCTCACGATATTTCGCGAACATGTGTGCGCGATTCTCGAAGGAGGCCTCCTTTTTCGAAGACGGAATTGGGTCTATAGGTAACGGGCGGTTCTCTTTCGGTTTCGCGTTTCGCAGCGTCAGAGGAAGCATCCTGGCTACATGCATGCTTGTGCTGCGCATGTAAAATCACGTTTGAATATAGGTATATATGTACCCACATATATGCGGCAAACTCGGTTACAGGTCCGATGCATCGAACGACGTCGTCGATAATAATGCCAGAGGTAATTGCCGTACCTGACAAGCGAGCTCCCGACGTTCGAGAAATACTTTCGGGCGGAACTCCTTGATTTTTTTTAGCTTTTTTAAAAAAATATATACATATATACATATATATATAAACGCGTCTGTCTCCGCGTTTAAAGAGATTGCGTCGCATACCAAGACACATTTTTAATACAGTCGTGACGGCGGATCCGAGATTGTTTCGTGCAATCTGTGACTTCATTTGTATCGAAGAACTTTTTTTACGCGCTCTTGTATAATATTACACGTATTGAATGAATTATTCGTTGAGAACCTGAATGATGAATGCTGAAAATACTGATAATTCTGATGGAGGTGTTTCGACCTGTCATATGTTTCAAATCTGTTGAAATTGAGTGAACTCTTTGAGAATACGAATGGATAAAATTGAAGGAAGATCAAAGATCACTTCTGAGGTCCAATAATTTTATTTCCAAGCTTGGTATGGCGGTAACGAAATATCGAGGGATTCACCGAGCGATCTTCAGATGCTGTTCGCTTTTTTTTTATCGGTATCGGAGGTTCTGCATCGATATACCAAGATTCCCTATCGCCGGTTGTAAATCCCAGTAAGATTTTAATCTTCGGACACACATATATATACATATATGGAGGAGAGTTCCATTCGAGCCCGATAGATAGCGAACGGGTAGGTCGCGAGGTAAACTCTGCAAAATTGCACGGTCGCGTTTGTATAGAATAAGCAAGTAAAATCAGCGGAAGCTCGAGTGAGAGGAAGCATTTATATGCGCGGGAAGAAATGCAGGCGGGTGTTTTCTACATAAGCTTCACTCCCGAGATCAAGGTGAAACTATCCTCAGCATCTGGGCTCTTCTCACTGTGTGGCAGAACAGTTTGGATGCCTCAGCTGGTCGAATAATTTCTTGGGAACGCGGTCGCCCTCGATATACATTCTCGCTCTACAGCGAAAAACCGTGATAAATCATTTGACGTCGGACCCTTCCGATTTATCTCGTTCAATGACTTTTGACATTCCATTTTACCAATTATTTCGCATTGCTGAAAAAAGTGGCTAATTGGCGAATATAATTGTTTTATCAATTTATCAGTTTCATACTTTTCCAAAATTCACTGCCGTCCAAAAGTTTGGAAACACTCGCTCTGATTCCGCGCCGCACAAAAAGTTTCACTGCTCTTCAAAAAATGAAGATCTGTCGATTCAACAAACGGCATTTTAAAGGGGACATATTCAGCTTCATTTCGCATTTTCCGAAATTTTTTTATTTATTTTTTTTTAACCCAGTACGTCCTTTGAAACATGGTCGTTTTTTGGCTTTTCATTTGCGTTGAAGTTTGGTGCACGATCCATGAAATTTCTTTTTTAACGGTTTTTCGTGTGAAAAACTTGTGGGAGTAGTATAAGCTTCAATATTGTTTTTTAATAAGTTTCGTACGATTTATTTTCGCAAAAAAATTCAATTTTTCGTAAAAAACGACTATATTTGTAAAATGTAGCATAACTCCAAAATAACAAGGTTTTAGTGAAACCAATAAGACGGTAAAAATTGCATACAATCATTTAGGATTCAATGAAATTTTTTCAGATTTTTTTTCAACATTTTTTTTTATTTGTCCTCCCAACGAGATATTAAACAATCGGGTCTCTTACCTTGTCTACACGGCTTTTTAATCGAACAACCTTATCTGCACGGGTTTTTCATCGAAAAACCGGTGTAAATGAGGTAAGAGACAAGAGACCCGATTGTTTAAGATAAAAAAGACTTGACAGGAAAAGTTTTCGAAAAAAAAGTTTGAAAAAAAATTCTGAAAAAATTTCATCGCATCCAGAATAATTATCCTCTTAGTGATTTCACAAAAACCAAGTAGTTTTAGAGTTACGCTACATTTTATAAATATGGTCATTTTGTTCCAATAATTGAATATTTTTGCGAAAAAAAATCGTAAAAAACTTTTAAAACAAAACAAAATTGAAGCTTATACTCCAACCCCCCCACAAGATTTTCATGCCAATAATAGTTTAAAATTTTTTTCATGGGTCGTGCGCCAAAATTTCGACGTCAAAAAAAGGCCGAAATATGACCATGTTTCAAAGAGCGTAACGAGTTTTAAAAAAATCGAATTTTTTTTTGGGTAAAAGCGAAATGAAGCTGAATATGTACCCTTCGAGAGGCCGCTTGTCGAATTGAAATATATTTATTTTTAAAAGAGCGGTGATACTTTTTGTGCGCGGCGCAGAATCGGGGCAAGTGTTTCCAAACTTTTGGACGACAGTGTATGTGTTGAAAATAACTTGAGTAATTTTCAAGATATACTAATTTTTTATATATGGATGGATGATCATCGATGAATATTATTTATTCAATTTCGTAAAAATCGATCAAATAATTGAAATTGCATTTATTTCTTAATTTCTTAACCCAAATAACGTTTCTTAAGGCGTTATACTCAGTTGCAAGGCCAAAAAAGTCGTTTTTTCACGAATTTTTTCTGAAAAAGGATTTCATTTGAGCAAAACGAAGAGTATTAGGCACTGTAGTGGCATCTTTTAGCTTTAGATTGCCATTCTTTTAAGATTGCCATTTCGTTAAGAGTATAATTTGAACAATTTTCCGGATGTCGTCTTGACTTTTTCTTCACGTGCATAAGCTAACGGTTAAGTATTACATCAAGTTCTTATCTTTCTCTACGAAGAAACCAAAAAATGCTGCAACAGGTGGAGGCAATTTGCAAGTTTCAATTTGTACGATTTTTTTCCAAATCTTTCCGATAACACCCAACCTTATCGATTTTTTATTGTCGTGAGCATAAAAGTAACCGTGAGAGTATGCATTAGTCTTTTATTTTATTATTCTGCGAATACTTACACGCATTTGCTCGGTAAACAGATTGTCTGTGATATCAATATATATGAGGTATTCCCGCTCAACGGGACCCCCGTTTAGGTCGACCTCTTCCGATTTTCTTGAAACTCGAGTATGTTTTAGTGTTGCCTGAAAGTATATTGTACACTAATTTTCAGATCTCTAACTATAATACTCTTTAGAATACACCAAAAGTTATATTTCAAACTTTTTCTGTATTCAGCGCTTCGGAGCTTTGGCACGGCGCGAAATAAAATAAAAAAAATTCTTTGACAATAGCTTTCGATCGGAAATTTCTTGCGCTTTTCGAAAAAAATATCAGCGATTCCGAAAAAAAACGAATTCATTTGAATTTCGGCCAAAAACCGAAAAAAATTGATTTACAAAAAAAGAGCATAATTCAATTCGGCGGAACAATTTTTTTCATGTTTTGTATATATCTGAGAAATCACGATATAAATTTCAAGTTGGAACTCGCATCCGTTTACTAATGCCAAGTCTTTTAGTAGGATAAAAATTCTTAAATATCGTGTTTTCCGTATTCAACAGTATATGATTCCCTGATTATATAGCGTTTTTTTAACGAATTTTAAATTTATCAAATTTATTAAATTAATTAAATTAAATTTATTATATCAAGTTTATCAAATTTTGAATTTAATAAACTTAGAAAAATTCGAAATTCGTTAAAAAAAACTATATAATTATAAGAAAACTGTTGAATACGAAAAACACAATATTTAAGAATTTTTATCCTACTAAAAGACTTGGCATTAGTAAACGGATGCGAGTTCCAACTTGAAATTTATATCGTGACTTCTCAGATATATCCAAAACACGAAAAAAATTGTCCCGCTGTATTAAATTATGCTCTTTTTTTGTAAATCAATTTTTTCGGTTTTCGGCCGAAATTCAAATGAATTCGTTTTATTCGGAATTGCTAATATTTTTTTCGAAAAGCGCAGGAAATTTCCGATCGAAAGCTATTGTTAAAGAATTTTTTCGATTTTATTTCGTGCCGTGCCAAAGCTCCGAAGCGCTGAATACGCAAAAAGTTTGAAATATAACTTTTGGTGTATTCTAAAGAGTATTATAGTTAGAGATCTGAAAATTAGTGTACAATATACTTTCAGGCAACACTAAAACATACTCGAGTTTCAAAAAAATCGAAAGAGGTCGGCCTAAAAGGGGTTCCCTTGAGCGGGAATACCTCATATGTGTGTGTGTGCAGTTGAGTTTCGTGTTTCCATCTCGTAAGGGAATTACGTAGGTACTTATTCGCTTGCTATTACATACGTAGTCGTGGGCATGAGCAAATCCCATTTTTACGTCACAGTGTCGTGTGTATTTGATGAAGAATTCGAGGCTAGTGTTAGTGCAGATACATGAATATATATTCTTTATAACATACCCGCAAAATCGAGGCTAAAGGCACTTTCGAGGTGTCGAATGCACCAAACGACTTATCGCCATTCCACTCTCTTTATATTCTTTGCCATTTAAAATGCAGCGCGTATTCGTAAAATATGTAAATCATGAATATTTGTCACTTTTTCCCGAATGACGGATTTTAATGACGAGCCAATTACATCGAGACGTCATCGCTATCATTTGTTTCTGGAGAATGAATGATCCCAGACTAAAAAATTGGAGAAAAGATCAAACACAATTGGCGTTGGTTCTGTCGTGGAGATTTTTATTTTGATTCCATCGATTTCCCGTGCCATTTATTAATGATTTTATCACCGACGGATAAAGCGACGAATAAACATCATTTGATCTATAGAGACAAAGTGGATTTAAATGCTCCATTGATCATGCTGGTATTCGTTTTAATCGAGTCGGTTGCCTCGCGTGTATCGCACAAAATTTCGCAGTGACCTTTCATCTTCGTGTTAGCTGATTCTCCCTCGATACGTTTTGTCCCAACGATCTTTGTCGATCAACGATATAAAGACGCCTGTGGCGCGATCTTCGTGATGCCGAAGAATCGGTGAAAACGCGATCGCGTGACGCACGTGTTCGCGTATGTTTATTTTGCGATCGCGATCGTCGATTCAGAGCGCGGCGGCAGTCTTGACAGGGTAGTAGATCAATCAAGAGATCAAGGGTTGTAACAAGATTTCCAATACAGATACGTGTGCATATATATATTTGTAATTGAAATTAATTGAAGAAAATGGTGGGAAGGTTTGCTGGGAAATTTTTATTTACGATCCAGCGTTTTCCATGAGAGGTTTGTCCATAAGGATCATTTAGTGATTGCAAATATACGATAGATTTCAAATTTTTATGGTCAATAGTTATTACAGAAGGTTGGAGGAAAAATCAAAATGGATTAAATGAAATGAAAAGACGAAATGGCACTTTGGCATTCCTTTTGGAGTAAGATTCTTCAACGATAGGGGAGACCGAGTTGTAACAATCTGTATTTTGGCTTTTCCTGGGCCCAAAGTATAATGCTTACGTAAATCACACTTATACACCTGCATAGAGCATTTAATGGTCTACAAAATGGTTCTATGTTGAAGTCTGTAACTAGAATTGAAAAAAAAGTATAGGCCTTTATAAAAAGTGTAAGAAATTGTTACAACCGTCCCCTAGCCCGGGGCAGTTGTAACAGTCGATGGAGACAGTTGTAACGGTCGATGGGGCTAGTTGTAACATAAGATTTTAACACAAAATTATGTCTTCCATTGTGACAAATATTATATAATATTATTACAACATTAAACATTATCACAGGGATATATATTACGGTCACAATGATAAAATCTTAACCCATGGAAATAGTCGTATCGAGTTGATAAAAATCATGAAATAATTGAATAAAGTCTCAGACGCATCAAACTTGTCAAAGAAACATGACATATAACCCAAGGATACGTGCCGTGGTTACCTGTATAGATTTTCTATTTCGATCTTTTCATACGCTTCTTCGTACGTTGACACGTTGGCACAGGCTCGTCGCGTGATTCTTACGCGTTGCAGAGGCATTTTTGCACACAGAAACTTAAAAAAAAGGTCCGTTTGACGTTAGATTCCATGTTTAAATGTGAAATTATCGTGACAACTGACAGCCGACAAACTGTTACAACCGTCCCCGGCAAAATTGTTACAATTGTCCCCAGATGGTTTTTTCTACTTCAAAGTTAGAATTTGATTAATTTTCTCAAGCTGGAGGCTTTAAAAACCGCGAAAGTTGACACAAAAATATCCAAGGAAACTTATGAAAAAAAAATAATGACTATATGTAGCACAGTAATCGAGATATTCGTGTTTATCGAACGCCGCAAAAGTTTACTTTGGGCCTGACAATACCCATACACCTCTCTGGTCAAGTCTGTTTAATGCGGATGTCTCCTAGCCTAGTAACCAAATGTGAGGAACTGCAAGACGCATTATGTGCCTACGGGACACTTACTATAGTTTGGGAGATATTCGCTGTGTTACAACTGTACCCTGTTACTTTTGTCCCCGGTCTCCCCTACATTCGTACTTCCCAATCAATTCCGGTGATGCTTAAACGAAAATCACAATTTATCGGATCAGTCAAATACGTTGCAAATAATGACAATCGGCAATCGTTAGAAAAACATCTCGATGATTCTGGGACTTTAACTCTTGGATCACTGTTAACCGGAACCGATTGAACGTGAATTATTCGAATCCACGTGTCTCGCGCTAAATAATCAAGTTCTGCTAGAACAACTTCGTAATTTTGCGTTATCAAAGCGATCGATTTGACGCTACAGTTCTCGAGTTTCCGCAGAGCCAAGGCGTGAAACTGTGACGTGTATACGAGAGGCGCAAAAAGCCTCGAAGCCGAGGTAGACAGTCTGAGTTCCCAGGAAAGAGAAAAGGAGAATTGGTTAATAGTTAAAGGGGTGTCAGAGCAGAACCAAGAGGTCGATTCTATGGGAGTAATATCGCGACTATTTACGCGGCGAGAGTATAACATTGTGGCTCTTGTGACGACAAGGCCTCTATAAAGACACACGTACAATGTTCCGGTAACATTCAGCGTGTACAACATTGCGCGTTTCTCATATCATTGCTGAAGGGGAGCAAGAAAGAGGAGAAACCCACGCTATTCTCCGTCTGGCGACACACACACTCACACACACTTCGTTAAGTACACCTCCGCTCAAAAGTTTGGATACACCAGTCAATATTTCTTGTCATACTAGAAGTTGCATAACTCCATAAAACAAAAGATTATTAAATTTTTTATAAAGATTTTTGGAGGGAAGGAATTCAGCTTTATTTCGCTTTTTTTTGAATATTTTTAATGATTTTTTTTAAACCCGAAATCCATTTTTGTACGTGACCGTTTGTTGGGCCTTTTTCGACCATCGCAAATTCGGCGCAGCTTGAGGACATTTTTTTCGTGTTTTTTATCTACGGTACATTTGAAAGGGCTAGCAGATGCTCCATTTTTTTTTTAAATTTCCGTATTTTTTTTCTCGCAAAGTTATTTCACTTTTGGCTAAAAAAGACAAATTTTGAAAGATGCAACGCAACTTAAAAAGTATAGAATTTAAGCGAAAACGTCAAGGATGAAAAAAGTAGCGTACATACATAAAGAATCACCTGGAATTATTTCAGAATTTTCCTAAGAATTTTTTTTTTTACTTTTTTTGCTCGAAACACTGATGACGTCGCAGCGTAAATTGTATCTGATTGAAATTTCCGTACTTCGTGATACAATAAAAATCTAAAAAATTCAATAAAATTTATCAATAATTTTTAATGTATCACAAAGTACGGACATTTCAATGAGATAAAATTTTTCGCTGGGATGTCATCAGAGTTTCAACCAAAATTAGTAAAAAAAAATTTTCATAGGAAAATTCTGAAATAATTCCGGGCGATTCCGTGTATACGTAAACTACTTTGTGCATACTTAGAATTTTCTTTTGAACTTTCAAAATTTGTCTTTTTTAGCCAAAAGTAAAATAACTTTGTGAAAAAAAATCGTATAAAGATTTTAAAAAAAAACAAAAATGGAGCATATGCCAACCCTTTCAAATGTATGGTAGATAAAAAAGACAAAAAAAAATGTACTCAAACTGTGCGTCCAATTCGCGATGGTCGAAAAAGGCTAGAAAACGGTCACTTACAAAAGTGCATACCAAGGCGAAACCAAACCATGAAAAACATTTTTTAAAAAGCAAGACAAAGCTGAATTCATATCCTCCAAAACTCATTTTTTTAAATTCGATTATCTTTTTTTTTGACGGAGTTATGCAACTTCCAGTGTGGCACGAAATATCGACTGGTGTATCCAAACTTTTGAGCGGGGATGTATTTCATTCCTGTATTACCTCAGCTTTTACACACATCTCGTTATATTCCGATTGCACAGTTCCCGAAAGTTCCAACGGAACTCCCACTTGGTGCTCCATTGAAAAAAAAAAATGTATCCTCATGTGTACTTGTGTGTGCAAACAAAACCGGAAACTCGATACATTCGCAGGCGTACTTTGTTACAGTTGGCTGAACATCGTTCTAATCCTCCTGCTGATACGTTACAATTCCTGGATGGAAGGAAAAAGAAAAGAAACAGTTACCTCTGTAATTGGAGATTCAAATTGTCGAGGCTTCTCCCTCGAAAATCATATCATCCGCGCTCATATCGGACTCTGCTTTACTCTGTGAAATACCAAGAACTGATCTTGATCATTTAGTACTTCCCAAGAATGTTCCGCTAGTTGGGCGTGTGACTGTTCTACCAAGACTTTCACATCACATTAATGAGAGTGTGACACAAAAGCCAGAAGATAAGTGGAATCGAAAGAGAGATTATTTTTTCACGAATCACTATGGGTGAAAAAACGGTATGACATTCATATTTGATGTAATCAAATCTATAATTTTATCAAACAATATCAAAAAATGTAACGTCCGCAGCTGATTTTGTCAAGGCTTTTTTACCAACTTTGTCATTGTCTACGCCAGCTCCATTATTTTTTATTTGAAACAAAAATAAGACCTGTCTTCTTGATTGACATAAAAAATCGCACCGTTTAATATAGTTACTTTTTTATTTTTCGAAAAATGGCGGCTATTTTGAGGAAAAAGAAGAAGAGACATGCAGTTTTCAGCGAGACTTTTAAAATTGCTAGAGCCAAGGTATTATTCATAAGTCTGATCTAAACAATCTAGTGAGAAATCCGAAAGATCCAAACCTCGCAGCGTTGTCTTCAATATTGATTCGAGATGCTAGCCTAACTTTAGTTCTCACCCACAAGCGCAGAAAGTTGAAAGGGAGCGGTTTAAGCTGTTCCTCAAATGACAAGTACGGAAGCGGTGACCGGGTGTCAAAGGAAAATTGGCAATGTAGGGTTGATAGTCAGTGATCGTCAAGGTTGATAGTCAGTGGGTCGCATCTTTCTCAGCTCACGCATGAAGGCACGCGCAATTTTCCATCGGGACACGACACTACCGTGTTACGTGCACTTATGTCACAACCAGTTATGTCAGAAGACATTTTTTTTTACTTTATGTTGGAATTCTCACAAGACCGTACTCTTCTCCAGCATTTTAATGCCCATTGGGATTTTAGCTTTCCGTTGCAAGACATTGATGACTCTTCGCGGAATCATCGTGGCGAAATTTATAATCCAGGTAAACGCGCGATTTGTATAACGAAATATCAATCCTGAACTTTATTCGAGAAGTTCTGATCATTAAGAGGACTAAAAAGGTGGTTCAGGTATGAAGAATTTTACGATCAAGACGGCGAATAAGTTGGTTTTGAAATATATCTTTTCAGTGAGAAGTCATCGTAATCCCTGATGTGATATTTAGAGGCTTTCCTATCTCACATTTCGTAATGCATTCGCAATCCTGTGGTCAGGCTCTTCTTATCACTCGTCCAATTAGCAAGGACCAATTAAAATCTTTGATATCTCAACATCTCGCACGTAGGATCGTCGATTAAGCACTTATCGTCTAGTAAACATTGTAAAATGTGCGATATTCCTCCCAGCGTGTAGAAGCCAGTTTGTAAAGATCCCTCTTGTACTTTAGCATGCGCAAACATCATCCCGACTCTGTGAAATCGATGTTCGATAAAGCCTTCGGGGTATCCGGTGACCATGCGGCAACGTATGAACGTGCTGCGAGCATGAATGACGACGCTGTGCGACTTTTTCTCATCGGCAATTCAATACGATAGGTACATAAGTAAGGACGAAGGAGAAGCAACGATATGGATAAACATTTACAGATGTACATCTAACTTCTAAGGCCTGGACCTACGATCACAAGTTGTGGCGAAATTTTAACTCCAACTGTTGGAGTTCCTAAATCCTTAACTCTCTTCGCTGACAATAGGCAATTCCAAAAGAGTATAATGCAGAAATAATATGATCACAAAACTAATAATAAAAATCATAAATTAACTCGTGGTTCTTGCTTCCCATCGTTCGTCTAGCCTTTTTAATGAGTTATTGGTTATTGCTCTATTTGGATGTAACTTTCGATTATAAAAAAGCTTCAAACATCTGGGGATGCACAAGTATGCATCCAATCTCCCCCGGCCATTCCTGAACTCACCAAAAACAAAACGATCGCTGTCGTCGGATTGAAGCAAAAGCGATCTCGTGACTCGGTCGCCCAACCCGTTCGCCTGAGCTTGGTGTCTGAATACAGGGTTGTTCGAGGATTTCTCGGCTCATTCACACAAAGTTGTGCCCCATATCCGTGTGAAACTGGATGTGTATTGGGCATTGGAGTAACATACATGCGCAATTCCTTCGACCCTAAGGGGATGACCCTCGTCTGCGATAGCAGAAACCAAGCAACCAGCGAGCAGCGATGAAATATAACGTATCTGTGGGTCTTGCGAGTTTTGCTCTCATCCGGGGAGACCGGGGCCATTGTGCACTTTCGTATTGCGCTCACGAATTGGGTCGTGTAAACTCGGGCTCTGGCGCTGCATTTGTGTACTGTTCGAGCGCGAACCTCACTTCGTCGTTTTCCCTGACTTCTACTTGTTCTCCTCGTTTAATCATGTTCAAACCACGATGTATCAAACACACGTTATATCTCTTGCTTATTCTCTCAGGGTTCTCCAACCTCTCTGTCTTCCTCGTATCATCGGGAGCGAGCAGAGCTTGGCTAGAATTGAATCGTGTTCTACCAGAGGCGGTTTCTCTGCTGCTGCTGCTCCTGCTGCTGTTGCTTCAACATCAACGTAGAATTCTCGTAGGATCGTTGAATGCATTTCTGTTTTCAGTATGACGCCCCCGCGTCTAGACGAGAAACGCGCTGTGTGAATCGGGCAGACCCGACGGACCCTTCACGCTCGTAACCTTTCAAGACTTCGACGCCTCATTCGACTATCTCCAGGACTCGCGTTACTCTCTACGATGGAATGAGGCAAATTGAGATTTTCACGATCGAGAGATGTACGGAAATTTGACTCAAAAGACAGTTTTGAGGGGGCTGAGGTCGGCAGAATATTTTTCTGAATACTTAGGTATACCGATTAATCTATATTAAGAATGTTTTTATCGAAAATTGTCAAAAATTATCAAAAATGAATAAAATTTCTCAATGGATGGAGAATCAGATAGGGAAGCAGCCTTACTACCGAAGTTTTCATAATAATGCATTACTGTATTACCCATTACACTGCATAATGTGAAATGGATAAGTGTATAATTACAAAATACAAGAGTAATGTGTAATGAATGGGTGTTCCATTACAAATAAAAAAGTAATGCGTAAGGATGCATGTGCCATTACAAATAAAAAAATTGTAATGTGTAATAGACGCATGTGCCATTACAAATAAAAAAGTAATGTGTAATGAATGAGTGCTCCATTACAAATTACAATTGAAAATAAAGTAATTGGTAGTGGAGAATATTCCATTGCAAATTAGTGTGTTTCTACGACAATTTGGAGCAGGTACTATTTTGCTCAAAGGTAAGTATATTAATTTTTTAATGAAAATAATTTGTGTGTATCAAGTTTTTGTTAACTTTACTATCGTAGTGGTAAATGTATAAACAGTGATTTTTTGGAGTAATTTTTACTCCATTTTTGTAAAAATTACAATCCGAGAATGCAGTAAAAATTACTCAAAAAAATCACCGTTCATACATTTACCACTACGATAGTAAAGTTAACAAAAACTTGATACACACAAATTATTTTTATTGAAAAATTAATAGACGTACCTTTGAGCAAAATAGTACCTGCTCTAAATTGTCGTAGAAACACACTCATTTGTAATGGAATATTCTCCACTATAAATTACTTTCTTCTTCAATTGTAATTTGTAATGGATTCATTATTCATTACACATTATTTTTTTTATTTGTAATGGCACATGCGACCATTACACATTACTTTTATTATTTGTAATGGAACATGTATACATTAAACATTACTTTTTTTTATTTGTAGTGGAACACGCATCCATTACACATTTTATTTTCATTTGTAATGGAACATCCATTCATTACACGTTACTTTTGTAATTTGTAATGGCAAACTTATCCAGTACACATTGTTCAAAGTAATGTAAAAGTAATGCATTACTTGTACATTACTATTTTCACAACTCTGCTCATTACTAAATATAGTGAGATTAATTCGGATCAATAATTTATAATTATAATTTCAGAATAATGTTTGTCGAGAAGAGTGAATCCCTGACTTACTGACAAAAGGGATTTTTTTTCGATTTCCATATTATTATGCTTTCCACAATAACGAGCAAATTACAAAATTATTTTTATAATGAAACGATGAAAATTTAGCATTGCTAACAGTTATAACACGGATTATGACCATCCTTGGATTACTGCGTCTGGCTTCGCTGTTCAGGCCATTGTTAATGAAACGCATTACCAATTATTTGCCAGACTTACAACCTCGCCGAACGCGTTGTTAATTAACGCACGACGCTTCGGGCGACTAAACCCGTTTCTCGTAACTTACGATGAACGTCATTCGAGCCTAAATTAAAATGAACAAAAATCCCAACGTTATTTCTCAATTCCGCAGAATTCTCGCGTATCACTTTATCACGTTGTGGATGTATCCTTGCAATAAGGACATCGGGGAGGTGATAATATTGCAGATGGGCGACCGTTTGATACGGTTGATTAGGAGAACGGGCATTTCCGTATCTGTTTATCCGACGATTGCAGCCTTCTATCCTTTTATGTGTCGTATTACATGGGAGCAAATATGAGCGTAATTCGTAACAAACCCCGTGGGAAATACTGAGATACAATTTTAATTTATATTTTTGCATCACTTGTTACAAATAACGGTTGAAAGATGCAATTTTTAGTAGCTTGTCAAAAATTAGTTATTCGTAAACTTCAATGGTATGTTACAAATCACAATTACAATTGTTTATATTATGAAAGCCTCTCATAAATGACGATGATAAAGAAACAAAATATTGAACAGTGTCCAAAATAGACACAGCTTAGATTGCGCAAAATTTTAAAAATCCTTTTGTCATTATACTCCAACATTTTCAAAATGATATAAATATCGTTTGCATCGTGGATCTTGCATAATGACTTTTTTTTATTCCGATAAACGAATGTGCAAGTTTAGACTCGACTTTATTTAAAGACTCGCGGTATGTCGAGATCAATCGAAACGTGCTCTGCGGTACGTGCGTTGTACGCGCAAAAAGCCTCGATTATCTCTATGACTCCGACTCGAATCGAGGCTTTGATAGTCTCGCGATCATCGCGAACATTGGTGCAAACGAGTCCTGTAAAGAGACTCATTAACGAGTCACACCGCGCGCGTTAATACCGCTCGTTCAGGAAGCTCGTCGAGACACAGGGAACGAGCCATCACGAGGACGTTCCCTCGTCATTTCCTTCCCACATTCGAACGCTGCGGAGCATCTATTCCACATTCGAGAACGCATTTCAACGCCAAACTTCCGATCGCGTCATCTTTGTATAATATACACTGTCGTTCAAAAGTTTGGTAACACTCGCCCCGATTTGGCGCCGCACAAAAACTTTCACTGCTCTTTTAAAAATGAAGATTTCGCAACTCAACAAGCGACGTTTCAAAGGGGACATATTCAGCTTCATTTCGCTTTTTCCAAAAAAAATTTCGATTTTTTTTGAACCCAATACGTTCTTTGAAACATGGTCTTTTTTGCCTTTTTTTGGCGTTGAAATTTTGACGCACGATCCATGCAAATTTTTTTAAAACTGTTTTTCGTGTGAAAAACTTGTGGGGGGGAGTATGGGCTTCAATTTCGTTTTTTAAAAAGTTTCGTGCGATTTTTTTCGCAAAAATATTTAATTTTTTGTAAAAAACGACCATATTTATAAAATTAAGCGTAACTCTAAAACTACCGTGTTTTCGTGAAATCACTAAAAGGGTAACAAGTTGCATATAATCATTGTGGATTCAATTAAATTTTTTCAGAATTTTTTTCCGAAATTTTTTTTCCCAACATTTTTCCTGTCAAGGAGATATTTTTTTCATTTTAAACAAAAGGGTCTCTTACCTCATCTACACGGGTTTTTCGATGAAGAAGTCATGTAGATAAGGTTTCCGATAAAAAAAAACCGTGTAGATGGGGGAAGAAACCCGATTGTGTAAAATAAAAAAATATCTCGTTGGCAGGAAAAAAAAAATTCTGAAAAAATTTCATTGAATCCACAATGATTGTCTTAAACTTTTTACTATCCTAGAGACTTCACAAAAACCTATTAGTTCTAGAGTTAAGCTACATTTTATAAATATGCTTGTTTTTTTACGAAAAGTTGAATATTTTGCGAAAAAAGTCATACGAAACTTGTTTAAAACCAAAATTCAGGTTTATACTCCTCCCCGTAAGTTTTTCATGCGAAAAACAGATAAGAGAAAATTTTCGTGGGTCGTGCGCCAAAATTTCAACCCGAAAAATGTAACAAAACGACCATGTTTCAAAAGGCGTACCGGGTTAAAAAAAATTTTTGTTTTTTTAAAAGCGAAATGCAGCTGATTATGTCCCCTTTGAAATGCCGTTTATTGAATTGAAACAACTTTATTTTTCAATGAGCAGTGAACCTGTTTGTGCGGCGCGAAATCAGAGCGAGTGTTACCAAACTTTTGAACGACAGTGTATAAAATTCTATGGTTAAATATTCCATTCACGAATCGCCGCCATTTCGTTACGCAACTGTACATTGATATTCAGAAGTGTCGCGGTGAAAATTTATTTATAACTATTATAACAATTAAAATACAATCGAAAGAATATTCGCAACGGAAATTGACGATCATCAAATTTGGCAAAGTCAGCAATTTCGTACGAAAAACCGTCAAATTGGGACTTCCTTTCCCGACGTATTAGCCCGAAGGACTAAAAAATCTCAAAAGTCACGGACACTCGAACAAAGCTGTCCCACAAACTATGTCGCAGATAAATCAGTAAAGATGTTTGTTAATCCAAAAAAAAAAAAAAAAAAAATTACCGCATCCATCGACTCTGCGGTTAACGGCAAATATTGATTATTCTCATTACAAAATTACTCTCAAGACAGTGTCGAATGCACGTCACTCGACACACATGAAAATACTTCACACAGTTGTCTCCAACGTTCAGCGAGCGAGAGACAGAGTGGAGAGGAAAAAAAAACCCGTCCTTTGCTCTTCCCATCGCGCCGCTCAAGTTAGCGCTCGTCGGAGCAACGAGCTCGTGCAAACTGTGAAAAGTGCTTCCTGGCACAAGGATAACGCGTATCGTAGCACAGAATGCGTGGCATTAGTTGCGCATATATGCACAAACAATCCGGTGTGCACACAGAGAGCGTCAGCCAAGAAGTCATTGCTCATCAGCACAAAAAAGAATCATGGATAAGCCCATCGAGGATTCCAAGTGGTTTGAGCCAAATGGTTCGAGCCAAATATGGTTCTTGGGCTGAATCTTTGGCAAACTATTTTGGGACAAATTCTGCCTGATGTACCAACTCTTTCTTTCAGTTGTCTGATCGCATCTTGATTCAGTTCATTAAAAAAAACGTCACGACTCAACGTTGATCAAGGTTTGATTCAAGGAGGCAAATTGTGATGTGAAAACGGATTGCAACATCGCGACACGAGGAACACACGTCGAAAGGAGTCAGAGGCATGAATGGATTCGCACGAATGCCGCTGGCGAACCTGCCGGAGGATCAACGACCCTCGCAAAGACGACGGCCTCTCCTGGCGACACGCACAGCAGAAGCTCAAGCCAGTCCTCGTCGTCATCGTCGTCGTCACACGAGGTCTCTGCTCGCAGCACTTTTCGCACAAACACACACGCGGACAAACGTGCATCATGTTTGAATTCGAAAAGTGCATAGGTATAGGTTCACCGCGAAGCGAACACGACCGCTGGAGAAAGATGATGGCATATTTCTCATTTCGCTTCTTCTCCTCCAGGGACACCTTTACGACTGTTTCACCGAAGGAATAAGCAGACACCGAGAGAGTGTGGACGCGCCGCCAGTGTCTATTTTATAATTAAGCCATTCGCGTCCCTCATTTTGTCACTAGGGTCTCATTCAAGGTTAACTAATTATATTGTGTTTTATCACGCGAACGCAGTCGTCGTCTCGCGTGTTTCCATCGAAAAATATCTCCCGACGTGATGATTATTGCGAGAGGACGAGATTGTTGACAAAAAAGAAATGTCTATTATTGCAATAATTGTGGGAACTTTGTGCGCCATTTTTGTTTCGTTTGTTTAAACAAATGCGATGACAAAAGAAAGGACTTGAACACATTTTTCATACGTCCTTTTTTCTGCAACTGACGTCCGATGATATTTGAAACGTCGGAGTGTGAGTACGAAGGAATGTGCTCAGACTGAAAGAGATAAAAGCGATAAAAGTTATCGCGTATGTGGAAGAGACGTTGCGAGAGTGGAGGGCGTTCTCGGAGAATGGGAATTCACGGAGAAGGCAATGAATGAAAATTGCAGGACGGACAATGCAAGGTCTTCGCTGCGATTTTGTGCGATTGTGAGAAAATTGAGCGATTCTCATTCAGCCATGTTCTTAAGGGGTCAGGCCACTCTAGGATTTTCGAAAAATCGACTTTTTTTTTGTCAAAAAGGTACCTTAGTATCTATAGAATTATATTCCCAAAGATTATGCACGTAAATAATCCCAAAGTATTTAATTTTTGTATTCTAGTGCAACTCCTCTTCATCCGCAGTGAGCTTTCTACAAACTTTAAACGCGTTTATCTCATAACTACATTTTTCAAGTTGGCCGAACTCATAACTGAAACAATTTTCAACCCATTCATTTGAAATTTCAACTGTACATTCAAAATAGCGTTCTCTAAAGCACTACGAAGGATTGTTTCATTATATTGTATAGTTCCTTTTTTGTAAACAATTTCCTGACGATTTTCTCATGGTACTTTAGTATACTTTTTGATTCAGAAATGCGCCATCTTTTCAAAAAAACAAGGTATCAAAAAAATCCTACGTACTTCTATGGCTATTCTTATATATAATCGAAAATTTTTTGATGCCTCATCGTAACTAAAAAATTACAGGAGCCGTTGGTTTGGCCGTCGACCTTACAGAAATAAACGCGTCATCGGAAAAATGCTGCACAGTCACCATTTTGACATATATCGCCGTGGAAAAATAATGTAGTGCCAATTAAATGCATAATAAAACAACTTTTTGGTAAATCCAATTCATTTTATGGTTTCGCTGAAAAAAATCAGGAAATATGCCTTTTTTTTGGTCTGTAGAGTGGCCTAATTCCTTAAGTACTGTGACGACCAAAATTTTGACGTTTTTTTCATTAATTTATGAAAATAACAAAATAAAATGCGATCGTTTTGAAATTTTAACATGTTGTTATTTGTATTTTGAAGAGTACAACAAAATTTTTGCTTACTTAATTTTGCATGAATTTGTTTATGATCTTGTACGTCAAAGTGGAGTCCTCGAAAAAAAGGTGACTTGTTTCGGGAAAACACACAGCCTTCCGTGGTCATCTGAAATCAAAAATCCAAAGAGATTATTGTTTTGTAGGCTTGATTCTAGGTCTATAACCTATAATTTGCATATTTTAGGGAAAACATCAAAATGGCGGACTTGTGAGCAAAAAGGTCTTCGAATGCAATTGTTTTTTGATAAATTGTTTAGAAAAATTCATTTATTATTAAAAAATTGAATGATTTAAAGATTAGGTATTCAGCTATGTGTGTCTAAAATAATGGGTAAAAGTTTTAGCTACATCGGTTGAATAGTTTTTAGTCAGTGCTTCCCCGAAGTTTCGAAAACGTAGTTTCGATAAAAACGCGTTTAAAGTTTTGACAGCAGATTTTGTATTAAAAAAATTATACTTACATTAATCAGCTATGCATAGCGCAATCCTTCCGTTTCCTCAAAGTTATCTCAAAGCTCTCTTCATTTCTTCGAGAGATTTACAGTTTCTGGTGATTGCCAAACCGTAGTAATTAGTAATTTTTGATATAAACTTATTAGTTAATTGCTCTCTTCTTTTGGCTATAACTTAAAAAATATTTTTAATTTCGGTCTGAAACTTTTACAATATATTTTTAAGATGTCTATCTTGAGAAAGATGTAAAAAAAATCGATTTTTTGTACCTGTCACAGTGGGCTACTACTTTAAAGGGGAATGCCCATTAATAGCGACGATAACGAGAAATAATAATCGTCGGAGGTGATGTTTGATAAAAAGTGACTTTCTTGACTTTCATGAATAGTTATAATCCTCTAACATTCAGAGAGGATCGACGTATTTCTTGTCCGAGCGATGAAGCATGTCGGAGGAAGCATTTTACAACCATACTCTCGTTATAAATATCTCCTCGTTAACTCCCGTGTTTATCCTTCTGGCAATTTCGTTGATATCTCTATCATATTGATTCAAACATACATCCTAGGGATCTATCAATCTTTGATACTATGTGCGTAACGTGTACATAAATTTTGCATGCGCCGATTTAGTGGTGCGTAAAGTTTTATTTATCGATACACGAGACCCAAAGAGAGAGAGAGGGAGAGAGAGATATCTGTGCAGCAGCATCGTATACGTTTAAACGCATTTGTCACGATTCCTAAGTCGACTTGGCAAAGCCGATACTGACGTCGGTGTTAAAAGCCGGATTGCTGCCTCGCATTCCTGAGTCGCGATCGGGTGAATTCGATTTAACGAGGACACCCGCGCGGAAGGGAGAAGAAGGGAGGTTTCCTCGTAATAAAACAACTCCCACGCTTCTTGCGCTCCGATCCCAGCGGGACTTCCAATGGGCATCTCGTTACTCCGTAACTCTTTGCATGGATTTTGCGCACAAGTATGCGTGACTATGGAATTTAGTAATCCACATTGGTTAGCCAAGGCACGCGCGATATCGTGCGCATACACCAGTCGAGAATATCCCTCCATCGTGCTTTTCTTCCCGCGCTGCTCGAGAACTCTCTCGTTTTTTATCGCTTCAAGCCCTTTTTTTCGCACCACTCTCACCCGCGATATGCGCACGGTGTATTAAGTATTCCAGTTACGGTCTATAATATCTAACCTATCTGTGTACGGTATTACAGTGGATTGAGGCAAAAACAAGTTTGCAATCTCCCTCGCTTATATTTCGACCCCGCTCTCGTCGTCGTCGTCGTCGTCGTTGCCGTTCTTCTTGTCCACCTTCGTCGCACATCGCATCTCCAGGTCCAGGAAACGCAAATGCGCATAACGAAGAGCGCTAAATTAACGTCAAAACGGGATTAGATTTCCTAGCTACTTCATTCTTTGACCTACGAGACGGAGCTTCGCATCGAGAAAGTACTCGCTCGTCTTCCGTACAGAGATGAGCAGTAAATAATTATTTCTGCAACAAAATAGATTCTAATTACGACTTACAAATGTATCGTGCAATTTCATGTACCAAATTAAGAAATTGGAGCTGTGATTTGTAAATTCCACAATCCTAATCCTATAATGCTAATCCTAACTAATATTATAAATATGAAAGTTTGTATGTTTGTATGTTTGGATGTTTAGATGTTTGTTGCTCAATCGCGCAAAAACGGCTGAACGAATTTGAATGAAATATCGTACACAGATAGTTTATAACCTGGATTAACACATATAGTATATTTTTTAGAGCGAAGTTCTTGATCGCACGTTTGTGAATGAGAGCTAAGAAGTGTTAGATTTTTAGCGTCACCAAACCCTTTGACAACGGCTACAATGGGAACGGTTACCATAGCAACGATTACTATAGCAATAATTACCATAGTAACGATCACTATGACAATAGTTACCATGGCAACGGTTACTATAGCAACAATTACCATAGCAACGGCCACTGTGCCAACAGTTACCATAGCAACGGTTACTATAGCAACAATTACCATAGCAACAGTTATTTAAGCAACAATTACCATATCAACAGTTACTATAGCAACAATTATCATAGCAACCCAATTCTGCATTCCACGCAGACGAAGTCACGGGTAGATGCTAGTGGTGTCATAAATTACAAATGTACAGCAATCTATTATATTCACACGGAAAAACGACTTAGGTATGGTGTACCATAAAAAATAGTTGACCCAACTATCTTAGTGCTCTGAGCGTTGGCTACAGTGCCTTTAAATTCTATGTCCATCCTTTACCCTCCAGAATACTATTTTATTAGTTTGTCTGACTAATCAAGCCAGTTGTGTTGATTAGTCACGTCAGCTAACTATGAATAGTAGATGGAACTAATGCTAGGTGGTTAATGTAACGAAACGGATGGTTACGGTAACCAACATATACCCAACTAATAATCAGTTGGTTGTTCCAACCAACCATTTATTTTCGTGCAGAAAAATAATTTTTTAATTTTCTCCTCGCCGTGTCATGTCCATGAGTAATTCTTTTTTCCTTTGACTTCGCCGCGTTCATTGGAGTTAAGGAAATACTGAAAACGTTCTTTGCTACTGATAAAAAGATCTTTATCTAAAATATCGCCATATTAATCTTTACGATTAAGATTATCCGTAACGCAAAAACTGTATGCTTAACATACATAACATCGCTCGTACTTTCGCAAGATGTAGCGTCTCGTGTGTTAATTGGAAAATTGGAAAATTTCTCGGTCCAGTTGAGCGATATTTCAATGTGACATGGTTGACTCTTCCGCGCTCCGAAACAAGTGAAAAGATGCGCTTTCCATCGAGAGAACTCTCCGAGCCAACGGATCCGGATCCTCGAGAAGCGTGGTTGTTTTTTCTATTTTTTTTTTTAATCTTCCGACGCCAACAATCAACACTCTTTTGAGTCCGAAAGAAAGTTAATTGAACGCGTGCTCGATTCGATAAATGTGTCCCTCCACCATTAACTTGATCGCGTTTGACTTGTGTGTGCACCTTTGCCGAACAGTTTTTCCTAGAAACTCGACTACAGCCATTTCTCGTCACGCTCCACGTACACCAGACTCTTTAATTATCCCCCCATTACACCATTAAACTATAGTGCTCGCCGATCGTGAGGAAAATTTGATAAATGCAGATAGCGGAAAATCTCCAAGAGTCCGCAGCTGATGCTCGACAATTGTACTAAGTATGTACTTAGCAACGCTATTACCGGAGCATTAGAGAACGTTCATGGGCATGGATACAGGTACATATCCTGTACATAAATGTGGAAGGTATATGCTGGGAGGGAGGCCAAAAGCCCTCCCTCCCGCGCCAGAGCAACTCTACTCTGTGTGGCTCGCGCAAGATCACGTTGTAACACCGGTGAAATAACTATCGCGCATATGGGGGCCAATTAAGGCGCGTGCACGCGGCATTCCACGGGGATGCAAGTGTGTCGCCGTGTTATATAAGGCTATTCGCGAGATTGCGTCCCTCTCGCGAATCTCGTGGATTCTGTCTCTCTTTCTGTTTTTTTGCTTTGAGCATTCGTCGGACCAATGGGTCCGAGGAGATTACATTGTGCAGAGGTTGATGCCAAATTTTAGGCAATGAAGTTGAAGCAAGAAAGTGAGGAGATCCAAACTCTGAAGTTGCTGAAGTATTCAAATCTTTCTGCAATCTTTGTTGCGATAGTACACTGCTGTCCAAAAGTTGGGAAACACTCACCCTGATTCCGCGCCGCACAAAAAGTTTCACTGCTCTTTCAAAAATGAAGATATTTCATCCAACAAGCGGCGTTTCTAAGGAGACGTATTGAGCTTCATTTCGCTTTTTCCAAAAAAAAATTTCGATTTTTTTAAACCCAGTACGTTCTTTGAAACATGGTCAAATTTGTTCAAACTGTTTTTCGCATTAAAAACTTGTGGAAAGGAGTATAAGCTTCAATTTTGTTTTTGGGAAAGTTTCATACGCTTTTTTTTCACAAAAATATTGAATTTTTTGCACGAAACGACCACAGTTATCAAATGTAGCGTAACTCTAAAACGACTGGGTTTTCGTGAAATCACTAAGAGGATAAAAAGTTGCATATAATTATTGTGGATTTAATGAAATTTTTTCAGAATTTTGTTTCAAAATTTTATTTTAAAAATTTTTTCTGGTCAAGGAGATATTTTGTTATCTTAAACAATCGGGTCTCCTACCTCATCTACACGGGTTTTTCGATAAAAAGGACCGTGTAGATGAGGTAAGAGACCCGATTGTTTAAGATAAATAATATCTCCTTGATGACAAGAAAACTTTTCGAAAAAAAATTCTGAAATAATTTCATTTAATCTACCATAATTATATGCTATTTTTTACCGGCTCAATGATTTCCCGAAAACCCAGTAGTTTTAGAGTTACGGTGCATTTTATAAATATGGTTGTTTTTTTTTTACGAAAAATTGAATATTTTTGCGGAAAAAAATCGCACGAAACTTTTTAAAACACCAAATTGAAGCTTATACTCTCCGCCATAAGTTTTTCGCACGAAAAACAGTTTTTAAAAAAATTCATGGCTCGTGTAGGAAAATTTCAACACAAACAAAACGCCAAAAGACGACCATGCTTTAAAGAGCACAAAATACTATTGTGCATCTAGGGCCAGAGATAAGTCTTTTTGTTGAGCGTGAAGTTTGCCGCAACGAGCGAAGCTAGGGCTGCAACCACGCGAGACAAAAGACGAATCTCTGGCCCGCGTTGCACACGATATTTTTTTTCCCCATGGGTCTACGCATATGGTGAAAAGCACGAAAATCTTGCATGGGTGAAAAAAAATACTATTATTTTTAAAAGAGCAGTGAAACTTTTTGTGTGGTGCGGAACAGAAAGAGAATTTATAGAAAAAAATTAGACATTCACATTCATTGAAGAATAAATGAACATTCGATTGAATAAGCTTGAATTAGATTGAGTCGGATAAGATCGGATATATGATCACATTGGAAAAAATACGATTTTTTTCCAGGGCGAAATGCGATTCATCACCTTCTCCTCTCTCTTTGTTCTTTTCAATTAACATTAAATATCTGGAACCTGATTTCCTGATCTCTCTCTGTCTCTCGTTTCGATATACTTTTTGCAAGCTCATGCTCGTTAGAGCAAGAAGCCAGAGTAAACGAGATCTCCTTTACACGAGGGATATATCGAATGACCACGATACTCACGAGCACTCGTCGCAGTGACTCGAATTATTGTACAAGAGAGGCGGAAACTTTTCCCTGGCATCGTAATATGTGAATTGAGAGACAAAGAGATAATAAAAAGCGTCCAGAGTGCTCGAATTTATCGAGAGAGATTATGGATATGCTTGTGCAGCCAGTACGATATTGCGAGCGAGGGAGGTTTGAGAAGATGAAAATATCGAAGAATGGCGAATAAACTAGAGGTGCATGATGATGAGGAAGGGATTGTAGATGTAGGAAGCAGCGAGAGCCGAAGATTGGATCTCCGTGAGATCGTAGCCAACGATAAAAGGCTTCGTTTGTGCGCAAGGATAACGAGGATAAGAAATTATGTATATCGCGTTCGATTGCGTTTTCCGTCGAGTTCAAAAGACGCTATAAGCATCAGAGATTTGTTCGATGCACTCTACACTCTCGGCTCTCCATTCTCGACTCGTCGTGCGATCATTCCGGTTTTATCGAGTCAATGATCAATATCTTTTCTCCTCTCTATTGCTCATGTACTATTCACTGATTACCCTGATTCCACATTGTCATCCCAAGTGCTCCCTTACAATGGAATATTCGTCTGTTTTCGATATAACCGAGTGAATTTCATCGTTCCAAAGATGTAATGCCAGAGTCTGCAGTTTTAAGTGAAAATTTTGGAATTACTGGAGCGAAGTTGTCATTTATTGTTCAGCCGGACGATAAATTTAAATCGGAAAAATTTAATTTGGATGTCTTGAATCGAAGTTGTTTTTGATTGATCCAAATGGCTTTTTAGATCTGACCCGAGGTAAAACAAAATTGATTTTTCGCAAAATTTTGTTTTTGGAAAAAGACCATAGCCTAAAATATGTATACTTTTATTGTTGTGAGTAAGAGGCTTTGTAAAGTGTATATTTGAGAACTAATTCAAATTAAAAAATAATTTAAAATCTTTACACATTTTTTTCACCAGACACTTTTTGAAAAAATGGGAGTTGTTACAACTTACCCCAAGTGTGGGCTAGTTGTAAGAGTAGACTGATTAAAAAAAAAGCGACTTTCGAGGAGGTGAGAAAAAATGCCTATTAAAAGCAGATCTCTTAATCTAAATATTTAGATATGTCTCATCACAAATTTCTATTTCCCATTTACATAATATAGGAAATTTGTTTTCATACTTTGAAATTTTATCCCTCGGCTTCAAGTTAATGTATACCGTATCGTACGATACGTATTCTTATCGGGAATTGAACTCTCTACAAAAAAGTTATCTTATCATTTTTCGATAAACTCACTCCTTCAAAAGTTATTCACGGTCTAATATATGAGACATTCTCCGTCAATTCCGCCACTTTTTTTTTCGACCCTCTCAGATCCGTCCCATAACTTGTCACAGTTTATTCCAACTTGAAAGTAGTCTCGGCGATTGTTTTCAGATTTTTTAAGCGGTGAATTAAGGAGTTATATTTTGAGGAATTAAGGAGCATATATTTTTTCGAATCCATATAGCTTAAAACGGAGATGTACGCAAAAAATATTCCTACAAAAAAATTATGTTTTTCCATCAACTATTTAATACAGTATGTGTTATATTTCTATTCGGGTTGCAAAGACTATTTTCTGCAAAAAAAAAGAAAATTAATTTTTTTTTGCACCGTCGGACACCTTCAATTCTACTGTCAAATTTATATAATCTTCAATAGTATTAGTGGGACGTACAGAAAAATCCACAATATGGCAACTGATTTTTTTCGGGGTTAAAAAAATATTCCTACAAAAAAATTATGTTTTTCCATCAACTATTGAATGCAATATGTGTTATATTTTAATTCGTGTTGCAGGTTCTGCAAGAAAATGAAAATTAATATTTTTCGCACGGTCCGACACCTTCAATTCTACTGTCAATTTTATACAATCTCTAATAGTATTAGTGGGACGTACAGAAAAATCCACAATACGGCAACTGATTTTTTTCGGGCTTAAAAAAATGTTATTCACAAAAAATTGCATTAAGTTATTTTTTCGAATCCATATAGCTTAAAACGCAGTCTTCACCTGAGTTGCAGGTTAGGCAACTCAGATGAAGGTAACTTCATTTTTCTTCTTTTTTTACATATACCTAGAAAGTCAGGCATGGCACAAGTCGAATTTTTTGACTGCTCTTCGTATGCTGACCCTTTTTTCCAAAACTTCAGTTGCTGTTGACTCATATATATCCTGGGTTCTTAATTCTTTCTAGGCTTTTCTCTCGTAGTCTCTCATTCAAAAAAAAAAAAATACAATACAATAACTTAGCAAATTCTTCTGGGCAATATTAGGGTAAAGAAGAATATAAAAGAATGCACAAGAAGCGGCAAATCATATGTTATCCTATGTAATCATTATACTACTATTTGTAATAATATTATATATACAAATACATGCACACTCATTAGAGGGCAGAAAACAATACACGCACACGGGCTAAGTTGTAACATGTTACAATATGCCCCTGCTTTTTGTTTTACTCGAGTTATAATAAAAAGGGCATTCAGCTCAAAATCAAAATGGTTTAAATTCCCGGTCAAAATTGAGTGTTACTACTGAGCCCTGTTACAACCCCCATTCCCTCCCTAACCCTTATCATCGTATCTTGCCTTATCCTACATTTTCCTTCAGCGGATTCTTCGGCAACGAACCAATTATCGCCCTCCTTGCAAAAGAACCGCACAGCGAAGCCGGCCTGAAAGTGCTACTGAGCCCTGTTACAACCCCGTTCCCTCCCTAACCCTTATCATCGTATCTTGCCTTATCCTACATTTTCCTTCAGCGGATTCTTCGGCAACGAACCAATTATCGCCCTCCTTGCAAAAGAACCGCACAGCGAAGCCGGCCTGAAAGTGCTACTTTTCCTCCTGCTTTTTTGAGACCGTTGAACCGCAAGATGCATCCTGAATTTCCTCACGTAAGATGTATCGTTTTGATGCTTCACCGAACGCCGAGGACGCTAATGGCCAACAAAACTCGCGCTTTTACCATAAGTAAATCGTTACGTTCTCTGGATCTTCGCGAACGCTCTCACACGCCACCACGAACACACACACACGAATACACGAACACAGTCCACTAATGTTGGCGGTACATCGTTGTCGCTCGTGCTAATAAAAGCGAGAGCGTCGAGGAAAACGGCGAGAGATAGCTCGTTGCGGCCGTGCCACTGTAAGCTAATTAGCGGCTAATTAATCTTCCAAGTTCATCGGTCTACGCCCGCAGTGTCAAAGCCTCAGGCAATACGTATCGTAGGTAAAAATTTATGGCGTATGTATGGATATATATATATATATATATATTTATATGCCTGTTTGAGAATATACAAGTACGTTCGATGGTCGATGCTCTTTTGCGAACGAAACCGACTTCCGGCAACTTTCGTTGCTCGTCTCTCGCGTGATTCAAGACACGCTTTGCACACAGCGTCGGACAAAATTTTCCATCCCACCATGATGCATGTGTATTTCATATATGTATGTATATATATATTGACGATCGCGATTCTTCACGTCCATATATTACGCTATACATATTTGCGTGGTTATATTTCTAGGAAGAGGAGTCAAGTCGCCAGTACTAAAGTTTGAAAAGTATGTGTGAGTAGCGTTTCGTTGCCATATTCATGCACATCGGAGATTCCGAGTGAAATGGATTAGTTTCTGCAGGCTGAATTTCATCCATTTTGAAAACCGCGTTTTAAATTTTTTCCCGATTTTCCAAAATAAAAAAAACCCAGCTAAAACGCATTTCCGGTGAATTTGGCCTGTGAATCTTGAAATGCGTCGCAGAAAATATTCCTTCCTTCTCAGATAAAGTTTTGAATTTGTTGGGGTGGTTTTGAATTCTCTACTAATCAAAGCTGATGGGGAGGTACTTGCAAAAAATTGCATAAAGCTCAGAATGATAACTACCCTCGTCGGTATCACTTTGAATACCCTATAGTCATATATATATGGGTGATTCTCCCAAAATACTCATTTTCGAGGGTACAAAATTATTTTGTATTATTTTGACTTCTAAAAGTATTGATGACCTTAGTATAAGATATTTAAACGTCATTACCACTTGGAATTCATCGTACTTTGAAGAAATTATAGTGCGAGAGGAGGAAATGCGGAGACAGAGAAGTGATGCAAACCTTTTACTATAACGTTTTTTATTAGTTTATTTCAGTATTTTCAGTTTTAGTAGAATATTTAATATTGGAACACCTAAAGGCGGTTATAATAAAAAATGAAACGCAAATACAAACTGACTATTTTACGTCTTTGCACAAACATTTGCAATGATGCAGCATTTGGTTACAACGCTTTATAATGGAATGGCAGTAACTGGGAGGAATTATTTTTACTCAAACCCATTTTTATTCTTCGTCACCCAAATCCATCATTCCTCTGGAGCTCATCCAGAGGAATGATGCAGAAGAATGACGATTTCAATGGTTTTTAGGTCGTAATACGACATGCGAGTTCTTTTGCACTTCAAAACGAATCGATTAAATTGTGCTCAATAGTTTGCATAAAAAAAACAAATAAACCAGGATTTATTTTAGCCAAAAATATGTAATTGGTACTTGCCAGAGTAATGACGCTCCAGTTTGTGACATATACTTAAGCCACAGTGTTTTGAGAAAAAAGTCACCAACATCGAAAATGAAACTTTGACAAATTGTCAGTTCGGTTAATTAGATCTGAGAGAGACTAGATCTGCCCTCGATCGTCCGACCAACTACCGTCATCTAATATCGATGTATTTTCATCGACCCAGAAGAATGAGAGATAATCGGGTTACAATATTTTCGATTTTTATTAAGATATATCTGTGCTCATACTTTTTTTTTGGATTTCAGGAGGAGGTTATAATCAGCGTTCAGTTTCAGAAAATATTTTTGTTTTGCAGTTTTCCAAATTTCAAGTACTTTTTCAGGCCGTCACAATATGGGAAGATTTGATGGTTATATTTCAGAAGGATTATGATATTAAGGGGTCAAACACGACAAAAAAACGATTGAAATGTTTTTTTAAAAATCTGTTCTGAAGCTCTGTTCCAAAACATTATGATCTAACATATTTTGGTAAGAAAATCTAAGAAATGAGAGGGATTATTGAAAATCAACTAGGTTACAGCGAAAATGAGTATTTCGGAAGCATCACCCATATATATATTTACAGTGATTCCCTGGTAAACTTGCATGGGGACTATATCCTTTCACGTTATAATAATTATATTTATTTATCGAGAAAAAAATAATGAAGAAGTATGATCAACAGCCAGGGAGATATTGGAGAATGAGAAGAACTCTCTCGTTACGCGGCGCGGTGTCACGCGATACAGGCCGATAATCCCCAACGTATGTCTCGTTCAATTATCCCATTACGTAAAGCGAGCGCGCTTCCACAATGATAAATATCTCTCGGCATTTATACATCATATATCAGGAAAAATTCAACGTCATTGTGAGGCTGGTCTGGAAAATTCAACAGCCCCGGCAATGTGACTGAAATTTTGCAGGCAAGTTCAGCATCACACCCATGACTTTCTGTTCCGCCAACTTTCGTTAAAATACCTAAAAAAATGTAGGTTTGCCAGATTTATTGTCTGAAAAACAAGTTTTGTAAACGTTGCGTAAAATTGCCAAATAAAAAATACATTAAATTTTTTTGAAAAAAGTCTGCGACGTGAAGATCAAAATTGCGTTCACGATCAAAATTTTCTTGATACATGAAGTAGTTAAAAAAAAAATGGTGCCTTCATAATGTACCCTGTACGACTTAGCAAAGATTCCAATGTGTAAGTTATGTGTAAAATCCAAATTTCCCGAATTTTCGATAAGTTTCCGTTGGTTTTACTGGAATTTTCGTTTCTTTCGATTTTGTTTATACTTTTTGGCACGATAACTCATTGCGCAACGCAGCAAGAGCTTGAAGGATACACACGATTATGTATATCTGCTTTTATGCATTTATATGCACGTGAGATAGAGACACGGAGAAAAAGAGCCATGCACGGTGAAACGGGTCGTGATGATGCTTTGCTGTTCTCTTCTATTACGGAGACCTACCATTCCCGTCCGCAATATCTTTCGCTCATTGTGCAGTGTATAATATAAAATGCAAGCACAACCATCAGCTTTATAACATAAACTCGCCTACTCTGTTGCTTCTAACGTTACAGTAGCCCCGGTTGAATTACAGGAATGCAAGGTCCCCTCTGGCTATGGTACCCGTGCGAAACTCGCAACGTTGTCTGACACAACCACCAATATAACATATATATGTGTATATCATATGCATTCAAGAAATATAACCGCGAAAATCATAATTCATTGTTGCAAAAATAAAAATGATCGCCTGATGATAGAAGGTCGGGGCAGTCTGATGAGGCTGTCCCGGCCTCTTAATTACACTTCACTCCTAGAATGCCTGAAAAAAGTAGTTTTTTTTTCAGCCAAGTATAGATGTCTAGATGTCGTTTGGATTCATAATCTTATCGTCAGCTGATTCACTGTCATCGGCTTCTTTCATTGCCTGCGCCAATGAGTACACGCGCATCATACTGTCTATAGTTGACGATGTGGCAGATGCGAGACTAACGATTTTCGCTATTCTGAGATTTTCTTGGGCCACAGGTGACCAGCCGAATTTGGGTAGCTTCTCGTCAATTGCCGATACCCGGTGAGCCGTTAATACCGCTAAGCCGAATGACAGAAAATTGTTAGTTAGAGACCAGAAACTCATTTTGGAACGGAGCGTGCGCGCGTGCAAGTGAGTTTGCGTTAAGTGTTTCACATATTCTTTGAGAATATTTTTAGTTTTCTCTGGGATATTAGCGTCAATGACTGTAAGGTGGGGAGTACTTGACGTGGAAACATTGTACATGGAAAGAATGACTTAGTTGGTCCAACCAAACACTTAGTGCTCTGAGCGCCAGAAGAGAAATTCCTTGCATCAACTACATAATTGACTACCACAATTGAGTCAGCTAAATAACTAGTTGATCGAATGGCAACCCAGTGAATAATACAACAATATTTTCGTACGTATTATTAATCGGGCGGTCGACTTCACTGTGGCAGAACCGAAAGGCAAACACAATATTCCACTCACTATAAATAAAGTCCACTTTGCACGACGGAGTCAAACAAACTAAAAATGATTTTTGCCTTATTGTTGAACCGCCAAACATCAGAAATACCTGCTACGTCGCTCAATTGGTTGCTGCGTATATTTTGTGGACGAAGGAAACGCAGCAAGTACAATATAATATCGTGCAAAAAGCGATTTTCCTGTATAAATAAGCCTGTTGAAACTTGTGCGCAATTGTTTGTACAAGCGCTGATCATATTTTTAGATTTTCCTCGCGTACTTTGCGAGACGAAAATCCGAGTATTGTTGTTACAGTTCAATAATCATTCGTACCTCGAGCAAGAATGTCACGTTCGAGAGTGCAAAAATGTTGTTAAGAGAGAAAACGTGCGATTGGTGATTAAAAAAAAATGCACGCGATAGTACCGCGACATGCGAACAATCTAGTACGATTACTTATCACAAATATGATAACATACGGTGTAGCATACTTGCAGTATGGATAGAATCCACAACGAAGAACATGACGTTCGATTTTGAAGCACATAAGAAAAACTATTTTCTCGTGTTCTACAACAAATATTCATTCATATAAAATATCTTTTTTCCAATGGAAGAACACTTTCCTGTAGAACAATGTTGCTGTCGGTCTTGGGCGGTATATGCGGGTACGCCTTGACGTACATTTTTGCCGGTCGCAATCGTGAACAGAAGGTCAAAGAGTTGGAAGTGGCAATTCGATCTGTCGAGGTATCATTCTATCGTCGTCATGCAGGAAAAAGTGCGCTGATCATTTGGGGAGATCAACAATGTGCCGTGTGGCACGCAAATAAGCTGTTCGTTTACGATTACTGGACCCATGATACCGTCGGTTCTAGCGAAGATAGCAAGATAACGCATTTTCCGAATATGCATGCTACTGAAATTGTTTTAGCGTATGATTTCCACGAAAAGTCAAAGTATCTTCAACACAATTTTCCCAATGAACAGCTCCTGCGGGAACTGTTCGAGGTCGAATATTCCACTTTGCAGCCTACAGCGACGATTCTCGAGGACGGTATGCCATTACTGTACAAAAAACAATACATGATCACAGATGATTTGAACATCATAAGTGTGGTGTTTGATGCTCTGTCATCGGGGATTCTGAGTTCATGAAGAAAAACAAAACAATCAACACAGTATAAACTATTACTATTAAGGGCCTCCTCTTGCATTAGTTCAGCAAGGAAAGATAGTGATATTAGGTGGAAAAGTAGTACATGAATGAAATCGTCAAATTTTTCCTCATCAAACGTAAGCAGCGATGGATCTTGGGCTCATTAATGGCTTAGAATTGCCACGCTCGCTGTGCCATAATTTCTTTGTGAAACCAACTGTATGCAATCAAAATTCGACGAATCAATTGTCCAACCACATAGCTTCAGTGAATTGGCGCTGCAGCCAAGACGGTGACATCGCCAAGAAGCAATTAAATGATGTACATACTCTTAAACATTCATCTGTCTTTCACTCCATCTGTCATCTCATGCATTTTTCGGCCATATCAGTTCTTCCACGGTGAACATTGATTTTGGAATTAAAACGAAGCTGCTGCGCGTGTTTTGAAAAGACGAAAAAAAAGAAATTGACATATTGACGAACATCGTGTACTTGGTGTGTCTGTCCGATGGCCACTGTATCCTAGTATCAGGTGTTGCTTAAGCTCTTGATTTGCTCACGCTTAAGACACACCTGATGATTCACGTCCTAGCGGCTGTGCTTCTACAATACTATGTGAACTACGCGGTGATCATGCACCGAAAAATCATGATCCTAGACATGCTTATGTTGAATTTAAGATATTGAACAGGATCTGGTTGCGGTGATTACATTGATCACAGCAGGCACTATTTATGTTTATCTTAGGCCGATTCTTCCTTAACCTTTTTTGCAGCAGGGGCTTCTTTATTAGGGTTCAATCGAGTATGCAGAGAGTTCAGTTTCGCCAGCTTCTCGTCAGGTATTTTGGCTTCGATATTCCTCATGACTGTTTTGTCGTAAGGATTTTTGTTTGAATATATCCCGTTCCTCAAAAGTTCCTCTATTTTTGTAATTTGTCGCTCGTACTGTACCTTGGCAGCTTCCGCTGTCGGTATTTTAGGGTTCAACAACATCAGTGATACCAGTATAATGAAACCACTCGTCTCGTGATTTATGTCGGTATCATTGTCGTTCGTGGAGAGCTCGTGACTCTTGCTTACTGTGCCGAAATTGTCCACATGTAATGTCCAGATGCTGAACTCGTCCGGCTTCGATTGCAGACCCAAAACCGCGGCAACATAATGCTCGAGCAATATTTTATTTGCGTGATCCGGTTCATTGACCAAGAAGTCGTATTGCAAGAAGCATGTATTAAGCATTTTGAATATTTCCGAATATTCCTTTTTTATATACATACTAACGACTTGGTCTTGGTTCTCATACGTTTGCAATAAATATTGTTCTATGCTGGTACCAGCCGTGTGAGATGTGTAATCCATACCGTGGCCTTTCGCTTGAACGGAGCCAAACATCGCGTCGTCTATGTGTTCCAGAATTTCTAAGAAACTGCAGACCGCCGAATTTTCTATGATACTACGGTCCGAATAATACTTGGTGAATAGATATAGGAGAAGTGCACCTTGTGTCGGACTCATCACGGTAGATTTGTTGGCTGTTATAAGCTGTACACCCGAGTATGGAGATGTGTCAATTAGATTCAACGTATTACTGTTCAACCGCATTTTATACACCATCGTGGGGAAATGGGGAGAGATGCTGCGCTTATCATTCTCTATTACAACTTCCAGCATGTCACTTTTAGCGAATCGGTTAATGAGCCCGGCGATCATCAATTGAAATTGAAGGTAAGTTATGTCTTTGCCATTACGTCGATATTTCTTGTTATCTTTTTCCGTCAAGTATAACATGAACCCTCGGAGCGTATCTTCAAAGCAACCTTTGGCAATAGATCCACTGAGCGCGTGGAAAACCTTGGTTAACATATCGTTGCATGTCATTGTCCACTCAGTCAACTCGAAGAAGGTGTGCATTATTCGAATCAAATGAGTATCGCTCAGTACTGCACAACCTTTGCTGCTAGTGTCTCTATTAACGTCCATGGTTGGTAAGCTGCTGCATCAATTGATAATGGCAGCAAATGTGAACAAAAATTTAGTTTTTTGATCATGATACGTTTGCACAACGAGTCTCGCTTTTATTTTTGGGCGACAAATATAGTGTAATGACCGGAATTTTCGCATGACCTGTATTGCAAAAAGCAACAATGGAGCATCATCATAATTTGATCATACTGCCCAATTATATATTTACAAGTACATCTTTTTCTCCATACGCTTGTATCAAATAATCTTTTACGCGGGTGTCGACCGAGTTAGATTCATAATTCACATCACCATTACTTGCTTGGATCGAGCCATACATCGCCTCGTCTATCTGCTCCACGGAATTCCCATGAAATTGCAAACCGTCTGGTTGTCCATGTTACATTACTCGAATAATAAATGTGGAAGAGAAATACCAGAATGGCGGCTTGTTTGGGATCGATAACTGTCAGTTTCCCTGATGGTATCAAGCTTGACATCAGCGTGTGAATACTCGCCGGTCATGGTAAACGCTTTACTGTTTGAATGCATATTAAACTTCATCGCGGGGCAATTGGACGACGTGATGGTCCAATTGTTGTCCATCACGTCCCTCAGAGGGCGATGATTAGCGAATCTCGTAACAAGTCCGGCGGTAACCATTTAAAAATCAAGGTATGACATATCTTTGGCGTTCCGTCGAAATTCCTAGAGTCTTTTATCCATCAAACATGACACGAAGCCTCGGAGTGTTTCTTTTAAGCAACCTCTGGCGGTGGATTCATTGAACAAACCAAGGACCTTGGTTAACATATCGTTGCGTGTCATTTTCCCATCATTCGATTCGAAGAAGGTGAACATTATTTGGATCAAATGAGCATCACTCAGTCATGCCGCATCGCTGTCACTATTTTTGCTAGTATCAACCATATTTGCCAGACTGTCGTAACCAATGAATAGTTCCTCCAAATGTAAACAAGAATTCAGTTTTATAATCGTGGTGCTACATTGTGCCTTAGTAAATTACGAATCACCATGATTATTATAAAAAAGTGGGAATCCGATCATTAAGATGAACAACAGCGGGCGCACGGCTATTGCAAAAACTCTTTGGCATTCGTTTTTGGAAGAATAATATGGACCATGCGGATGTTCAATATCACCACTGACCAAAACCAGTTGTTGGAGTATTGAACGATACGAATGGAAAATATGCTTAGAGATTTTAATTATTCGGGAAGTCGCAACCAACGACTCCTGTCTCTACTGGAAAATAACCAGTGTAAAAACTTTAAAAACCCTCTGATAAGCCATTTCTTATGTTTTTATACACAAACAACGATTGCTTGGTATCAGAATCACTTACTGTTACTAAAATATTAACACCAATGAAGGGAAAAATTACGAAGTGTTACCGCACGAAAACCTCTTTTGTAGTGCGCCTTGTTTCAAGCCAGAGGTGTTTTGGTCGTCGTGCAATGTCACAAGCTCGAATACCTACACGATAACAGACTAGGAAAAAAAAGATTGTTATTGGAAAAGCGATGCCATTACCAGCGTTGTACCAACTCGTTATCTAATATAGTCCACGATTTCCAGCCACTCGGTCGAGCACGGATTTCGTACCATAAATACTTTAACGTTGTGATTGCCGAGTGAGCTGAAGGGACATAGAGGCGTAGCTCAATCAATAATTTTAACGACCATCGCAAACGCATCACTAGAAGCAAAGTGCAATATCACGAAAGCTTTAAAAACTGACCACACCAAAGATTCTGGCTTCAATACTGTGAATCAAACAGGGCATCACAACGTCGCAATTCAGCTGAGGAAAGTCACGATAGAACGGTTGCTCAGCATCACGATGTCAAAAGCACCGATGGTCTGAAGTTCATTCAAATATCGATGTATCCAACCCATCGCGAAGCTTCCGCATCTGAGGTGGTCTTAGAAATAGTTGCAGAAAAAGATGGATGAATTTTTCAACAATCATATTTGCAATTTCATTTTGATACTGTAATGATTTTCTTCAATGAGAAAAAAGTTCACAACGGATTAACGAGAAAATTCGTTCAATACGATCAAGGAAATACGCGAGTCAAACTTTGGAAAAGGCAAAAAATCTGCAGATTCGATTTGTCTTTAACTTCTGAATTCTTTTGTCAAAGTTCGCATAACCTATATTTAAAATTACATTAACACTGAAAAAAACGTGAATGATGAAGAAAATGCTAATGATGCCTCAACGAGGAAAGAAAAAATGATGATAAAAAATGTACGGTAAAACTATTACCTCTCTCGCCTTTTTTAAATCTATTTGCTCGCAAGGTCGACCGGTGCGAGTCTCTCCATCTCGGTCTCAATATTCTTGATCGTATAGTGCACTTCGCACACTTGTCAGCGATATAAGATATACATGAACAAATACGTATATATGTGTACATAAATTTATACCTATGTGTACGTGTATCTCAAAGATTGGAGTGGACGGTTTACGGGATCGAGTATAGAAAGTCACTCGTTCACTGTTTCCCCTCGCGAAGAATATATTCTTGTGTACTCGTGAATCGTACAGATGCGTGTCCGCTCACTTCTCGACTCGATAGATTTTCCTCGAACAAATACGGAAACTGTCACTTACGGAGCTCTCGATATCTCAAGACATTGACAGGCGTCACCTGTAAATGAAAATACGCCCGAATGATGTAACAGTATTCCGCTGCAGAAAAAACCCGTCGAAAAAACGTGATATTTATATACACATTTGTCCACTTCAATTATTAACTCAAAGTCTTGTCTGCATCTTTTATTACCAGATTTTCGTGTGAAAGCGCATTATTTCGATAATACATTGCAGATTTATTGGTAATTTTTCAATATATTTATCGATGTCAATTTCGAAACACATCAAACAAATTTCTTCTCCGATAAGAGACTCATATTCGATAAGTCGATGATCAATTTGCCCAAAAAGTGAATTGTACTTTTAGTTTTTGAGCTAAGGTAAATGTCCCAATTATTGAACAGCTAAGGATCTGGAGATTGAATTCGGTGAGAAAAATATATAAAATCAAGAAAAAAACCATCGCTTTCATGTTCAAATGATACTTTGATATTTTTACTTTCGAAAAATCACCCTTTAAATTATTTTTAAATGATTTCAAATTAAAAAAAAGAATAACAATGTGAAACATGCAAATTTCCCAATTATTGAACACCGGAAGTGCCTATGTCCCTAATATTGAACAGGCATGTCCCAGTTATTGAACACTCTCGAGAATTCTTTTTCCGTTCTGAAAAGATCATTTTGGGTACAATATTAAGAAATAAAAGCAAAATCAAACACTTGAATAATCTTTTATTAATCATGTAAAAATACAAAAATATATATTTAGTTTCTTTTGACAGGTTTTTGGTTCATTCGCATATGGTTTATTATTTTTGCTTTTCAACTCGAACTTTATTTTATTTTTATTTTTAACTTCCTCGTTTTTATGTTCCGTTTAGGTTATATTCTCTTTTTACTTTTCTTTTCATGTTTATTGCATGACAATACAAATAAAAAATATATTTGACGATCTTAGAGTTATTATTAAAAGAATAAAGGTAAGTTTATTCAGGAATTTTTGTTTGAATAAATCCGATTCACACGATCTGTCACATGTTAATTGTCTCGATCTTTTGATCGGTTTAATGACGCTATCTTGGAGAATTAGAGTGTTCGATAATTGAGACTCACTGCATTTTCTATGTCCCAATGATCGAACACCGTATTTGTTAACAAATAATTAATTTAAAAAAAAAAAATTTTATGTTATTTGTAATAAATTTTCTGAGGAACCTGAAACGCCCTTACTTTTTGTGATGCGACAGTTTTTGAATTTTTTATGCCCTTACGCGTGAAGCCGAGTGTCTTAGCAAAAATGATAAGCAGTTACCACAAGACGTCAAATCAGGTCACCGTTGCTGATTAAATATTTTTTTTCTCTATTAATTCAAGCTTTTTTTGCACAAGTAAGGTAATATTTCGATAGCCAAAAGTTCCATATATCTAATGAAATTTTTATAAATAAGTAAATGCATGCAGGTGAATGAGAAATAATAAAAATACAAGATAGTGTTCAATAATTAGGACAATTACCTTAGGTGGAAAAGTAAGCTTTGAGAATCCGCGGGTAATTCCATCGGACGGAAAAATCGAACTTTTTGGATTTTCCATGTTGGGTAAGTGAGGCTAATTTTCGACGAGTCATTGAAGCGAGGACTTGCAGGATCGTGCATTAATGCTCAGCGTCGCACGAACACACAAACGAATCCATGTAAAAGCAGCGTGAACGTGACGTAGTCACGTGGTGATTAACGTTTTCCTCTGTCACGATGACGTTACTGACCACTTTGAGAAATACGTGTATATCACGTTGTTTGCTCTTAGACCGCGCGGCGGCGTGTATCGTGTATTTTAAACTCGACAGTTGTCCGCTAATAAATCGTTTAGTATAGGTGTCCCGACGGTTATGATCGAGCGCTGACAATGCAACGTTGTTACGAAAACGGTTCGTTGAACTTGACGATTAAGCATGGGAAACATTGATTTCCCATGTCATCGTTAATATTTTTTTCTTTTTCTCCAAGGTACATCGAATTACCTGAGAATTGTGAAAATAAAACTAATGGAATTTCATGTAAAATATCTTGATACTGTCTCAACAGATCTGAATGAGTTTGGAACCTTAAAAACAGTTCGATTTCCTACATGTTTTTACTGAATTGAGTATTGGGATGACGAAGTACAAATTTTACAAACATTCATAGATAATCTTGTCCAGTAAGAGTTATTTTTATTGAAAAGTTTGTCAAACTGGAGTTATTGTTTAAGCAATGTTTCGCCGTCGCTGCATGTCCAATCATTATAAACGCTCCTTCCAACTGATGTAATCTGAAATTAGAAAAAAATCTACTTTTAATATAATAATGACTTTCGTGGGACCAGATAGTTTTTTGAAATTTTGCAAATTACGAAAATGGCAAGCTATACGAAAAGAAAGTAACCTCGACAAAGAAAATAACTCAAACGTGATTATTTGTTATTTACAAATACATTAATACAGGGCGTTGAGTAAGTAGATAACCTGACTAGGTTCACCGGGTAGAGCGTGCCAAGACAAAAAATTAGCTTTTTTTTAAATTGTTATACAACAAAAATTGGCTTAGTTATTAATGTTTTAAGCTGCCCAATGACGGCTAGAATCTAGGAGCAATGCTATTGGTGAGCCGCGTGGTGGGGGTAACGGTGGGCGTGGCGTGAAAAATCCCACCAGCGGCATTTCTCCTAGATTCTAGCCGTTATTGGTGAACTTTAAAAATATTGATAACTCGGCCAATTCTTATCGTACAAAATTTTTAACAAAAACAAATTTTTTGTCCTGATGCGCTCTACACGGCGAACCTAGTCAGGTTATCTAATTGCTTAACATCCTATATATTTAAAAAAAATGATACAATCACACGATAAAAAATTTAATAAACTATTCTCCTATGCCCTGCAACTTTTGTTTTTATATTCCTTAACTTGAATTCTGACATCAAATTATCTTTTATTTCTACGATCTTTTGGTGACTCGATCCTCTTAGAGAAATGAATACTGTAGATACAGATTTTCATTACCAGAGAGGCAAAACTTTTTCCCACCCTCTTTACTGAGAATTCTTGGCGAAGCTTGAATATTAAATTATTCAAATGAAGGTCCCGAAGGTCGGCTCTTCGATGTCATGGTGGATCTTTGAGAATTGTTCGTTATCAATTGGACGAACGAATCTGGAGAAATTTTAGTGTTTTTTTTTTTTTTTTGGTAATTCGATATCAAACGTGATGCATAAATAAGAGAAGAGTGGGAACCAACGAAGAAGTCGTGATTAGCACCCACGATGGGCGGGGATCGTCCTTTTGCCGAGCAAACTAGAAAGTCCTGTTAGGCACATGTGCGATCCATAAAGAAAGAAAGAGTCTCTTTCTCTCGTTGAGAGCCGGTGCAGCATCCCAAGGATGCATTAAACTCGGGAAGAGAGTCTTGTTGATACATCATTTTTTTTTAATTTCTCAACTACAAGTGTGCATGGCAGCAGGTATATATTTTAAAAGATGTCGTGCTTCGATCGACGCTTGTACACACCTATAAGATTGACCCTCTCGATGTACAGGTGGGCAATATAACAGCGAGTAAATTCCTCGACCTTTACCGCGAGAGATCATATATTTCAACCGTGAAAATCATTTGTCAATTCGTACAAACGGTTTTCAACGTCATACAAGTTAACAGGATTTTCCCACGTAGCAATCGTGCAGCTCCTTCGGTCATGACATATATATATATATATATATATATATATATATATATATATATATATATATTTCTCGGTTTGCATCGTTTTACAAAATAATAAACTTTATTGTTATTGATTCATTAATAATCAATGAAGAATTATATCCGAAGGAATGTTCAGGGTTTTTATTTCTTGAGGCTAGGAATGAATCAAATTTCCCTAGTTCTAAGACCAAATCAACGCTGAAATAAAAATGGATTTGAGGGAAAATCAATTCATTTACAAAACCGTGTAACACGCAATTGGAAATATTGAAGTTTTTTCAAATAAAAACTCTAAGCATTCCTCAAAGATGTTTTGAACGGTTCTAGATCAAAGTTTAAGGATCAAATCAATGTCCAATTTGAAATAAAAATGGATTCATTCTGATAGCCGAATACACGTGGTCGGAAAAGGATCTCGACGATTTCTGAGGTTGTCTGCGGTAAAACGTCAGAGAAACTCCGATCTTTCGTTTTATACAGCTAAGAAACGTTCTCAGAAGGGATTATGCCCGCAATATCGAACGAGTTAAATCGAAGGTGGTGAGAGAGCAAGTGATATAGAACGTCAAACGTACACAGACGAGAGAAACGTTCGAAACAGCGTGAAACTTTTTTAGCATTCGAAACTTCGCGATACATTTTAACGAGAATGAAGCTTTCGCAGCTATTCACCATAAAATGGTTCAACACTGAATTGCGATCTCTCACAGATCGTTATTTATGTTATTTAACAATATTTCGCATGTTTTCGATTGTACAAATATTCCGATTACGATAGAAGTAGTTACAGCGTCGTACTTCATTGTCAGAAGTTTTTTTTAGCGGATGTCCTGCAATTCATTATTCAACCAATCAAATATCGACTTCAGTTTGCCCCACTTAATATGGTTTATACCGAGTGCATCGGGCTTCCTCTCAACTTCAGGGTCATAAGGGTTTTTATTGGAATATTGTGGAACATTCAAGAGTAGAACAACATAATTGTAATGTTCGATGTACTGTTCAATATAAGGTCTATCATCTTCCTCCGATTGAGCGTCTTTCAACATCAATGACGTCAGTAAAATGAATGCAGCTCTTTCCCTCGTCATACCACCGTCGATGCGAAGATTTTCATACGTGATCACTATTCCCAAATCGTTCACCAATAAGGACCAGATTTGGTTCTCGTCCGGCTTTGAAGGTAGACTCATAATCGCAGCAACATAGTTTTCGACCAATTTTTTATTATGGTGATTCGGATCAGTGTTTAAGAAATCGTATTGCAACATACAACAATTGAGCATCATCATAATTTGATCATACTGCCCCATTATATATTTTACAAGTACTGGATCTTTTTCTCCATGCGTTTGTATCAAATAATCTTTTACGCTGGTGTCGGTCGAGTCAGATTCGTAATTCACATCACCGCCACCCACTTGGATCGAGCCATACATGGCCTCGTCTATCTGCTCCAGGGTTTCGATGAAATTGCAAACCACCTGGTTGTCTATGACATTGTTGGACGAATAATAAGTGTGGAATAGAAATACCAAAAGTGCGGCTTGTTTTGGTTCGATCACTGTCAGTTTCCCTGATGGTACAAGCATGAAACCACCGTGCGAATACTCGCCGGTCAAATTCAACGCCATACTATTTAAATGCATATTAAACTTCTTCGTGGGGCAATTGGATTGGGTGATGATCCAGTTGTTGTCCATCACGTCACTCAACGGGCGATGATTAGCGAATCTCGTAATAAGCCCGGCGATTACCATTTGGAAATCGAGGTATGTCATGTCTCTGGCGTTTCGTTGAAATTCCTTGAGCCCTTTATCCGCCAAACATGCCATAAAGCCTCGGAGTGTATCTTCAAAGCAATGTCTGGCAATGGATAGATTGAACAAATCGAAGACCTTGGTTAACATATCGTTGCATGTCATTTCCCAATCATTCAATTCGAAGAAGGTGAGCATCCTTTGAATCAAATGAGCATCACTCAGTAATGTCGCATCGCTGTCGCTTTTGTTGCTATTATCAGCCATATTTGCTCGACTGTCGTAACCAATGAATAATTACCCAAGATGTCAACAATAAATTAGTTTTATAATCGTGGTGCTACATTGTGCTTTATTGAATTACGAATCATCATGATTATCGTAAAAGAGTGGGAATCGGATCATTAAGATAAAAACCATAACGCGCACGGTTATTGGAAAAGCAGCTAAAGTCGCATCAATTGTTTACAAAACGTCTTTGGCATTCGTTTTTGAAAGAAAAATATGAAACATGCAGATGTTCAACATCACCACTCACCAAAACCAGCTATTGCAGTATTGAACGATACGCAACCAACGACTTCTGTCTTTACTCGAAAACACCCAGAGTCAAATTTTTAAAACCATCCTGATGGTGGCATTTATTATGTTGGCGCGTGGTCCTCCCGTGCCTTTTTTTCCTCAATGAGCTCATCCAGAGAGGCGAAGCACAAACGAGAACGATCTCGAAACGATCTTGCACACGTCCTCAGTATAAAAGATTTTTGTTCTTTCAAACGCTGGGTCAGCGCGGAGTTTCCGACTCGCGGATAGAAAGTAAAGCGCGAATCGATGGGAGAATCACCCAATGCGTGCCCAGAACTTTCCATCATATTGATTAACGTTTATTCTCGTAGAAAAATCAAGGCTCTTTCCTATATTTTTGTAGCAAATTATCAGAAGAAAAATGCTAAAAAGGTTATATTCGAAATTTTTTTGTGGAACCAATGGCACGAAACTTTTCGAAACTTTTGGGGCTTCTCATTGCATATTTTGAGATTACGAATCATTTTTTTTGCCCAATGTTATTGGTTTTTTATTGGCCAAGAATACTTTTGATTTTCGGTTTTCATTCGAAGATTATCATTGAATTTAGCAAAAGTCTTGTGAAGCAATCTTCGTATTTGCAGAATTTTGTAATACTTGTTTTTTTTTTTTAATCATGCGACGATCGGTGCGAAAACACTTTTTTCCTGGGTTCGAGATTCTCGTGACTATTTCTATCCCATACACTTTTTTTTCTCTCGTCATCGAAGAAATTTCGAGTACCTCAAGTGCTCTCACATCTACGAGGGAAATTTTCTGTGTAACGCTGCAGACTGCAGTTGAGTAACGTTTGCTCATGAACCAAGTCCATATTCTCTTTACCACGCAGTCAAAGGTATTGAGTCGCAAGAATACACGTGTATACCCTGTTTCACGGTGATGCTGTGTATTATATCCTTAAAGCCGTGTGCGGTTACCATTTCGCGTAAGTCCACGAGAACGAGCTAACTACACAAACACGTGACTCGACCGATACGTGCGCGAATTACAAAAGAGACTATCATTTTTTTTCCTAACGAAGGAGAAAGATCGAGAAGATTTCATGTCCAATGACCAACGTAAATCAAATAGCGTTGTTCATCGAGATATATTACGTAAAAATGCGGTAATTCAATATTTATCGAAAATCGATTTTAAAATACATTTTCAGTTATTCACCGATTAATTGACAAATTGATCATTCTGAATTGCATTAATTATCATCGAGACGTTCATTCTAATTTCCATTCCATTGCAGTTTAATAGAGTAACACGAAAAATCCACTTTCCCAAAAAATTTCAAAAATTTGCCGATGAAAGAACTCAAAAACGTTTGAAAAACTTTCAAACATCCTCAATTGCGACTAAAAACCGTAAATTTGGTTAGATTTATGTACACTGTTAAAAAAAGCTATTTGATCCAAATAAACGAAATTACTTGAGTGACATTTATTCGAGACAAATCGATTTTTCTTTGCATTGAATAAAAACAGAATTGTGCTCAGTAAGTCATTTTCTTGGTAGCAGTTGTTTGGCCAAAATAATCTAATTCATTGATACTACCCGTGTAGAAATGTGATAGGGCAACCATTAGTTGATTCTTGCCCCTGATCCGCCCTGCCTGATCCGATTTTCCTGGCAGGGCCCTGACATGGAACTTAACGACCTGGTCCCTAGTTATTACATTGAAATAATCACTTATTACCAGTGCCCTGCATGATCAGAATATGAACAGTTTCCGACCACGTTATTTTTACACTTTTAAGCAAAACATATTTTTATTTTATTACCCTGGCAGGGCTCTGATGTGAAAACTAATTGGATTGCCCTGAGTATTTATTAAAATAAAATTATTTGTATATCGGCTTTCAGTAGTATAATAATAATAATAATAATAATAATAATAATAATAATAATAATAATAATAAATAACAATAATAGTAATAACAATAATAATAAATTAACAATCATTGTCTCGTTTATTATTATTATTATTATTATTATTATTATTTAATTATTATTTACATTATCACTTTTATTCCGCGAGAATAACAAGCAATTGTGCGCCTGTCACAAGTTCGTTACGTAGGCAGAGGATTATTATTATTATCACGACAAACCGCATCGCGTTCGTTCCGAGACTTGGCGCGAGATGTCGCAGGACAGCAACCGTTGAACTCGCATACGGATAATGTGTTCAGTATGCTTATATAGACGGGTGCGAGCACGGATGTTAGCAGAAGTCGGTGTCGGAAGAATCCATACAAGGAGTTCCTGCCGTCTTATGTAATTGTACTTATTTATTTAATTCTCGTAGAGAATTTCCGTTCACTCGGAATCTAATATTCTCTTCGAGGATTGCCAAAAGAAAAGTGTACCCTAAGAAAGGGTTGCCTCGAAATAAATAATAAGATGCATACATTGAAAAAGAAGTACCTCGTAAAAACGAATTGTTTAAAAAGCGCTTCGGTGTATGATCGCGACCGTGATCAGGGCCTTTAAGGGCATGATTCTAAAAATCTTAGGGGCCTGATCAGGATCTGCTAGGGCCGGATCATATCGTCATAGGGGCCTGATCATGACCGCCGGATCCGAAAATGGCCAGCCAGGTGTTACATGGCATAACAGGGCCTGTTAGGATGAGCGGATCATTTCCCTACATTAGTTAGGGAGGGCAAGTCAGGGGCAGAAGTTTTTCCCTACCAAAATTTCTACACGGGTAGTTACAGTTATTTCATTCGAATACAGGGTTTCTACGAACAGCAAGGCACAAATATTAATTGGAAATAATTAATATTTTTTATCGTAATACTTTATTTGGTCCACACGAACCGGAGTTATTAGTTGCGAATATGTAATATTTTTGATTGGATAAACCAAAAATACTGTAACCAAGTAATTTACATTTTTTACATCAATTGTATTTTTCTTTGGTACAAGAAAATATATCCAGATGCAAAGATTTGATATCCTGGGATAACAAAAAAAAAATTACTTGATTCAACTACTTCAAATGATCCATCGGAACATTCTGTTTTATCAAGCCAAATAAAAATTATTTAATATTAAAATAGGATTTTTTTCATTTCAAAAATCAATATTATTTATCTGAATTGATTATTGTATGTGAGCGCAATATTTAATTCATTTAACACAAATTCGAGTTATTAGCTGTGTATATGGAAAATTTGTGATTGAATTAACCAATATTTTTTGACGCAAGTAATTTAAGTTTTTCACCTTAACGTGTATTTTTCCGGTACAAGAAAAAATTATGTAATATTATGACACGGTTTTCTTATTTTGGTATTATTATTATTATTATTCATCTGATTCAATATTTGATTTTTTAAAATTAAGTTAAAAGACAAGTTGAACCAAAAAATGGCCTTCGGGTAATGAAAATAAATTCTTAATACTATTTTGGTACGTATTTATTTCTCGGCCTGTGTTCTATAAGTATGATATTTACATCAGTATATCAAAAGTAGTCGGTGGTGTAGTGGTTAGCGTCCCAGTTTTACTTAGGTCGTTAATTAGGCTCGATAAGTAGGAAGGTTTCAAATCCCAGTCTGGTCTCGTACATATTCAAGGGTCCGCGAATATGCAAGAAAACCAAATCAGTCGGAAAAGTTGAAGAACTTTCAAATTATCTATTTTTTTTAAATTTAATTCACGTTGAATCTGAGGATATGCGTAAAAACGAGAGTCGCGGATTCAAACCCCACTGGGGGCAAAATTTTTTTTTTCTTAAAATTTTTTTTTTTCGTTACTTGACCCTTAGAAACTATCAATTGTGAATATGGAACTGATTTTCATCGTGAAAACTGATAAATATATGGAAAAAATAAATAATTCTGCACGGGTGGTCTAAAACAATATTTAATTGGACCAACAGATTTGGGTTTGAAAGAAACTGATGGGATGTTCCATTTAAATGAGCATTTTCTAGAACCAGAGGAAGCATTTTCTAACTTCTATGGAAACATACACGGCACCAAAAATTCGTAATCATTTCAAGAAAAGCATTTAATTAATCCAAAGTATGACCTGTATGAGTACAAACAATCATTAAGTTGGATGAAACAGTTCAATTTTCGGAACCACGTAGTCGGAAGCTTCATTCAAATTTTAATTTACTTGACTGAAGTAAATGGATTTGATATTTTAGTAGCCCGTACATTCTCGTATAGTAACTGTGCATTGTTTTAAACGATTTCATATTTGCTCTCATTGAAGAATGATATTTCTATCAAAAATATATTTACTTCATCCATATATGCATATTTTACATATTTCTCACACAAGAAAAAAAAATTGAAAAGATCATATTTGTGAGTTTAGCTGCATTAATCTCGTGCGTTGGATCTTGAAGCATTTGTCAAGAAACGAGCGCTAAATTCTAAACGCCTCGCGACTCTCGACAAAATTCCATCTCTTCCTTCTCTCTCGAACTCCCGGGGAAATGCACATTCCCTTCAAACTCGACATTTATCTGCTCGTATATCAAGAACACGAGTTCCAGCTGCGAGATTCAACCACTCAACGTCGATCAAGCTAGCAATTCGCGAATTGGCAAATTTCTTCTTGCCAAACACTGGCAGAAACGACGAGCATCAAAACGCATGGAATTGCGGCATAAGAGAGCATGTGTTTGCATTCAGAATTATCACCAGAGAAACGGAGAGAGAGAGAGAGAGAGAGAGAGAGCCGCAGGCGTGCATTATCTCGTGGGCAGAGAGCGCGGCCACGTTTCAAGCCGAGCAAAATCGGAATGTCGTAGGAGCACTTGCGAGGCCGTAACTGCACAGCGAAGAAGAAGGGGGAGGAGGAGCGGGGTCTCTTTTAAATCTGTGCTAATTGCCGCAGGGAGTCGTTCGTTCCCGTTGAAAAAGATCGACGTGATCGCCGTTTGTTTGCACGAGAGCAAAAAGTGCGTATTACCGAGATATTGCAAAGATATGAGTTCTTCCTTTCAAACCCCACAAACGGTTCGTGTCAAAAATTTAGATTATCTTGTGGAAATATCACGAGATTGAATAAGAAGTCTAATACGTTGATTGGGACTAAATTCCGTAAAAATTGGCAAAAAAATGAAATTCTCCCTACACTCAAAGTTTTTTTTTGAATAATTAATCTTTGAAATTGACTGACAATTTAAGGCTAACTATAAGTCAAATTAAAAGTTAACTTATTTATTCTGATAAAGAGAACTTAATTTCTTCGAGAATTTCTCTCTTTCTAAATTCTATTGCCAGTTAAAATGTTGTAATGTGTGAAAAAAATGTAGACAAAATTGGATAGTCTCGATAGCCTCGTTAACAATGTATAGATTTATTTTTCAATCACTATTTGGTACAATGAATTCGTACTAAAAAAATTACATGGATCTAAAAACGGAATACCAAGAAATTATTTCAAAAATTGTCTTGTCAGTAAAAATTATAAAAAACATTTGTAACAGTTTAAACGAAAGGCATTGTATATAAAAACACTTGTATAATATCACTACGATTAAAATCGACACAGTGTAAGAGACAAAATATGCATAATGTCCTGTCGGCAGTTTAAGAACAAAACGAATAATGTTCGAGCATGGTTAAAATCGCCGTGGCTCCTTTTATCGCCGGATAAAATCGTGAGCTGTCGTCGATTTTGCATATTTTTCGGCCCACCGGTTTTTTCGCTACGATGAATTCGATCGTTTCGCTCAATATCGAAACCGGTGTCCAGAATGGTCTTTCACAAAAAAATTCAAGTTATTAATTATTTTTTCACTATCCATTTTTATACCGAACGAGTTTAAGCCGACAACGATGAAAGAATACCAGAAGGAGCACAAAGCTATTTCGTCACTCGAATAAAAATCTCATAGCAATCGAATGAATATCTGATGGAAATAAATGAATTTTATGTTATTGAGAAATGAGAAAAAGTAATGGTGGAGGAGGAAGAATTGCCGAAGGGTAAAGACGATAAAGAATTAATCAAAAACTAAATTACAATAAGTTTAATTTTGTTCTCGTCGTAGGAATAATAAAATATCGATGAGGTATTATGTCTTGAATATGTTCTTTCCTCTCAACGATCTGTCTGGGCGCTTTCAACGAGGACTATAATGCCTCGATCTGATACTAACTGAATGCATCCTCTTATGCATCTCTCGCGAAAGTCTCTTCTTTCTGTCTCTGGTGATCGCGGTCCTTGAGTCGGGAAAGATATTCGAGAATATCTCGTTACTTCAAAGTTACGTATCATCTTGTGGTTCATAAAAACATGATGAGAGAGAGAGAGAGAAAGAAATATTCCAAGAGAAAAGTCTCGAGTTTGATTTTGCGCAGTAGGAAATCAAGACACGGTGAATTCACATTGTGCATTCACAAATCCATATTATTCTGCACTGTGATCCAGCGTGCAAGGAGCCATTGTTCGACATCCAAGGCACACTTCGTCCTCCGGGCCTTTTGACCTTTTGGATAAATAAAAATAAAAGTAATAACAATAAAAATCATAAAAGAAATAAATAACGACACCAGAAAAACGAGACGAGACATCGACAATCTGTATGCATCATGCATTGAATTGCACATCCTTATGAATTACTTAAGGGAAATCGAGGAAATAAGTCACGATATCAAATGATCTTCAATAGTTGACTAAAATAATTATTCACGAAAATATGCGGAAAAAAATGGTAACCCCTGGAATACAAATTACCAAGTTTTTTTAACTCTAATCCGCAACATCAAATGGTGTGTACCTCGTAGTGATTTTTTCACCGAAAAGTATTTCCCGATCATCGCTGCTGTAACTTCGTTATAATTATACATTTTTCAATTTAGAAAAATAGTGAGTATTCCTCAGATACCACTTCCCAATACCAAACTTCTGTACCAAAAATAAAATGATTATGAATTACAAAAAAAAAAAAACAAAATGCAAAAGTACGTGCTATTTCGACCACCAGACTAACTAAGGTCAAATACGTTTTAGCTGGGTTAACCCGTTGAGAGGTTATTGAGCATTTTTTCGTTAGATTGGCAAATAAGCAGCGTTGAAAAAAATAAATTACGAGGAATCAATTGACCAACCAACCATTTGGCTGACCAACCTAGCTTAACTACGTTTCAGCTGGGTTAACTCGTTAAGAGACTATTTACAATTTTTTCGTTAGATTGCCAAATAACCATCGTTGAAATAATAAATTACAAGGAATCAATTGAGCAACCAACCAATTGGCCGACCAACGTAGCTTAACTACGTTTTAGTAGGGTTAACCCGTTAAGAGGCTATTGACAATTTTTTCGTTAGATTGCCAAATAACCATCGTTGAAACAATAAATTACAAGGAATCCATTGACCAACCAACCAATTGGCAGACCAACGTAGCTTAACTACGTTTTAGCTGGGTTAACCCGTTAAGAGGCCATTGAGCATTATTTCGCTAAATCACTAAATTGTTGAAAAAATAAATTACAAGACATCACTTGACATTGCTTTGGACCTCTCGTGATGTTAAATTCCGACGGCGGAGCAGTACTAACGGGAGTATATTGTGCCATGTACGAATTCGCTTCACCTCCGACGTATTATACCTATTATACAGATAAAGGATCATAATAATCACCCCTCTTGAATCTTCGAAATCTTTCGGTGCGATCTATGATTATGATGCTATTGCGCGCGCGAAAGCTCACGCACGAGAAATTAACGCGGAGGCGTTTCTACGCTACACACACACACACACGCGTGTGCAGAATAGTACGAAGACACGATTACAGATACATTATGAAGATCCTCTCTTCGTTCCCTCGTCCATACGCATCACAAGCCGCGTGTTCCTATTTCCGTGGCACAGGGGCGTTTATGACTCGAGTACCGAGGTCACTCGGGTTAGCGAAGTCGGTCTTCGAGTTAGAGCTTGGGGCAAACCATAATGCCCCAAGTCGCCGTTATTCAACCATGAAAAATACGATAATTACGCCCTTTTGGTAATTCAACGATCGTCATGGACGAATATATCAGCTGAGCTAAAATACTCGCAGCGACCGGTATAGAAAGAGAGAGATAGAGATTCTCGAGCGAAAGGAGGATTCACCGAAGATGAAAACCTCGCGCCTCGGGAGTGCATCGTTTCACCGGGTCAAATCGCGATCTCCTCCCTCTCATGTGGCCGTACGCTATAAAAAGTTCGGCGCACTATGCGCCTATTTACGACAAGGAGTAAACGGATGAATATAATAGAATCGATGCGCCATTAAAATGCCTGACGTCTTTATACATTTTTTTCTCTATCCTATCGAGACTCGCGGTTGACAAGTTTTCTACACGACACAATAGCTCGAGAACTCCATTGGCATTCCCATATGCATAGGTTTTAATGTCAAACGAGACTATTAATTTTTCGAAACAATTCAGCGAAACTTTCCAATTTCTATTTTGTCAGAGATATTTGAATTTCCCGCCGTTTGGCTCCACACGAGGCGGATCGCGGTGGACGGAATTGGAACTAAGATTAGTACAAAGCATCGCCGCTTTCGATCGCTGCTTGTATTGACGGCCGAGGTTGCCACCAGTTGCACATGAATATCGATTTGGATGAAGTATTATTTGTCATTCTTTTATTAGAAAATAAGAAAAAGAAATTAAAAAATATGAATATTATAATGATACTATTTCTAAATCGCACGCGGTTGCACTTGGGAGTAATTTCTCAACGCCACGAAGGCGTTATCGGGCATTGGCATACTGCGCTCAGGTGGAATTAAAAAAAAACGAAGAAAAGGAGCGAAGCGAACAGAGCGTGGTAACTATAATATCAAGGGGTTAAGGCCAAGACTCGGCTTGCGCGCTGGCAGGATAAATGAAGAATAAACGATGAAAAAAAAACGATAAAAAAAGGACCAAAAAAAAGAACTATCCCTAATCCGTGCCAACCTGAAAGACGAGTTCATCGCGCGCGTATACAACGCGCGGCAAAGTACCGTTTTGGCTTCTCTATGCTGACGATGATGATGTTGGTGTCAGAGTTCCGTGGGAGCAGAATATCGGGATATGAGAGAGAAAAAGAGGATAATTTTTGCCGTTGGTGTAGAAACCGCGGGAGAGAGGAAGAGAAAACAAAAAAAAATGGAACCAAAGTGTTCGTGCTCGAGAGAGAAACACAGAGTACATCCTCGTCAATATTCAACGCTCGATAAATAATATATATATGTATGTTTACCGTGTTATTATGGGATCCGCAATTATATTGCGAAATTTTGCTGCCTCTGTTTCGCGTATCTTGGATGCTCTGTTAGATATATATTTTTTTTTTTGCGAGGAACAAGAGTCACCGAAGCGATGACAGAATGTTATGTTGGTTGCAAATACTGCTGAGACCGGGCAAAACGAGACGACGATAACCCTGCCAATTGGACATTTGCACATTGCTTCCTCATTTTTATTCAAACTTCACACAACTTCCTTTATCACAAAGTATGGCGATCAAATTTGGCTTCCTCATAAAGGAAGCTTTGTTAAACTACCGGAAAACATGAGTAATCAATGTGCAAATTTGCCAAATTCTTTCAAATTTACTACTTGCCAAATTTGATTTTTACCAAATTTAATAGCAAACGATCTTGATCACTATTTTGAATGTGTACAAAATTTCAGTACAATATCTCGCAAATACCCGAAGTTAGAGTGCGCTATTTTTCAAAAAACCAAAATTTGATAAAATTTTAATCATTTGATCGATTTTTACTAAATTCAATAACGAACAACCTCGATTGCTATACTCTCTGTGCAAAGTTGCAGTGCAATATCTTGAAAATTGTGCAAGTGAGAGCGTTTACGCTATTTTTGAAAAAATTAAAAACTTTCACAACATTTTTATTCCTGGATGGATTTTCGCAAAATTCAATAGCAAACAGCCTTGATAGCTACACTAGTTCTGTACAAAGTCTCAATGCAATATCTTGAAAATTGTGCAAGTTAGCGCGTTTACGCTATTTTTCGAAAAATTCAAAATTTCATAAAAATTTAATCTTTTGTTCGATTTTTGCCAAATTCAATACCAAACAACCTTAATAGCTATACTAATTCTGTACAAAGTTTGAGTGCAATATCTTGAGAATTGCAGAAGTTAGAACGTTTACGCCATTTTTGCAAAAACGAAAAAAGTCGATGAAATCTGAACACCCGTTAGTATTAAAACAAAATTTTTTCACAATGAAGAGCAATTGGTGCTCGATAAGTTTACCAAATTTCAGCTCGATATCTAGAAGCGTTTTCGAGTTATTAATTGTTAACATTTGAAACTCGGGATACACACACACATCCATGCGGACATTTTTGCTAAATATGATTTTTCGATATTTTGGGCCATTTTGAACACATTAGCATAAAAATCTCGAAAAAAAAAATTTCACTAAAACAAAGCTTCCTTCATGAGGAAGCAAAAATTATGGGTCTATACCGACATTGTGATTCAGGTATGATCGAATCACGGTTCATCACGGTTTTATCATTCCTCTTTGCGTGAAATAGCCCATACATATCGCGAATATTTGCGATATTCATCGCCAGCTACGAGTCTCAGGAATGGCGATAAAAAAAACACAATAAAAAAAAAAAATTGCCACTAAATGTCAGTTACCAGGATACATATATATTTTCAGCGAATCCTTTCGTTTCCTGCATAACATTTCGCATGACCTCGCGTGTCAAAAGACGAGAGAATTTCTTCTGCAAAAGTTGCGTAACGATCAGAAGGAATAGTGTAATAAAAAATTTGGAAAACATTCAAACAATTTGCGAAAATTTTTGCGACCTTTAATCAATCATAGCTTTTCTCCCTTTCCACACTTTACTATAAATGGTCCAGTTTTATATGCACTCTATTCGCGAGTGTAAATCCATTCTATGCACAATCGCCAGATTCTTTCAAATTCTAGGAAATATAAAATGGTGACATGGCGAATGCTTAATTGATCGATCGTGTCGCGTCGCGGCATTCAATGTCGGATTCAGATGTCGCCTTTGCAGAGACATCGATGACGTTATAATGAGGTCACCGTTCATACTGCAAAAGCGCGCTCGTACGTTCTCATATAAATACGAAAGATAAAGAAAAGAGATGTGAAAATAAATTTTGAAAAATGATAGAGATATTGAGTTACGCGAAACGATATTAATTTCTCGCCTTCAGCCTCGTGATATCGCCTTAAGAAAATATTCTCACCTTTGATCTCGGATCGGTGACCGATAGCTAAATATGCTGGTACAAGAAAATTCATGTTTCGCGGAGATTTGACGCGAGGCCAAGCTCATTCATCATCGACAGCGAGGACATCGATAAAATAGTGCAAGCTATAATACTATTATTAATGAATCATCCTCGATAGCTCGTGTCGAGAGTGATGAAGATTTCCTTAGAAAAAAAATCGAGACATACTGCAAGTTATTTATGAATGTCAAATAGAAGATAAAATGATAAGAACTTTCGAGAAAGGCTCCTTCATAATTTTTTCTTTTTGAATCCTCATAAAAAAGGTTTTGTGACAATAAATCTTATCGAATAAAATTAAGTTAGACTTAAATGTTTGAAGATTTAAGTAGTAGAAGCTTTGTTAACTATTGAAAAATATTAGTAATCAATGTGCAAATTCGATCAATTTTCGCCAAATTTGATCGCGAACAAACCTTGATAGCTATACAAGTATTGTACAAAGTTTCTGTGAAATATATTGAAAACTGTGTAAGTTAGAGTGCTTGCGCTATTTTTCAAAAAATTCAAAATTTCATAAAATTTTAATCCCTCGATGGATTTTTTCCAAATTTAATAGCGAACAACCTTGATAGCTATACAAGTTCTGTACAAAATTTCAGTGAAATATATTGAAAATTGTGCAAGTTAGAGCGCTTGCGCTATTTTTCAAAAAAATCAAAATTTCATAAAATTTTAATCCCTCGATAGATTTTTGCCAAATTTAATAGCGAACAACCTTCACAGCTATATTACCTCTGTGCAAAGTTTCAGTACAATATCTTAAAAATTGCGCAAGTTAGAGCGTTTAGGCGATTTTTCAAAAAATTCAAAATTTCATAAAATTTTAATCCCTCGATGGATTTTCGCCAAATTCAATACCAAACAACCTTAATATCTATATTAATTCTGTACAAAGTTTGAGTGTAATATCTTGAAAATTGCGGAGGCTAGAGCGTTTACGCCATTCTGGCAAAAACGAAAAAAGTCGATAAAATCTGAACACCCGTTATAATTTAAAAAAAAATTTCATAACGAAGAGCAATTCGTGCTCGACAAGTGTGCCAAATTTTAGCTTGATATCTCGAAGCGTTTTCGAGTTATTAATCATTTACATCTGAAACTCAGGATACATACATACACACACACACACATACATCCATCCGGACATTTTTTCTAAATATGATTTCTCGATGTTTTAAGACATTTTGAACATATTGGTATAAAAATCGCGAAAAAAAAATTTTTCATGAAAACAAAGCTTCCTTTATGAGGAAGCAAAATTAAATGGTTTTCTCTAAACAAAAATGAAACTTCGCAACTTATCTGGGCTTCCTTGAGTAAATATCATTTTTTGCATCAGATAGAATAACCTGAAACAAAAATTGGAATACGGAAAAGCTTACAAATTGCGTAATTTTTAGTTGTCAAGTACATCGGTTTTTTTTTATTTATGACAAGTTTTTTACCGTTAGAAAATAAGGATGTCAATTCGCGAGAATCGCACAGATAAAGTTGGAAAGATTTGAGTAATAAATAAATTTAAATAATCGCAAAAACAAAGCAATTTATCATCGTGGGCTTAGCGGTGTATAAATTTAAATGTAAAACGTATAGTAATGAAGTCGATATGTGTAAAATATCTAAACAGGAAAGATAGGATCGTGCAAGAAGCTATATAATCGCGCATATAAGTCGCACGTTCAAATCTGACTATAAATTTTTTTTCTCTCTTACTCTTTCTCATGTGATAGTCGAATCCTTTAGGAAACGTGGAAAATTAACCTCTGATCCTGCGTACACGAAGGATTCATCAGAGCCATAGGAGATATAGGCAGCACGATCTGACATATTATGCACGCACTCACTTTGAAATCGTCGTTAATGCTAATATATCATGTCTCCGTTATACAGGGTATCATAAAAAGTATTCATTTTTTAAATAAAAAAAAACATTTTTCATCGGTAAAATTCAACGAATTGAATTTTTTTATTTACAGATGTTCAAGAAAAAAACCGATTCAAAAAATTTATAAACATCCCTACAAAATTTATGTGAAAGCAAAATTCATTGAGAGGGGAAAATATTAATATTGCAACGTGATAATAAAATTTTTTGAATTATTCAATCTGAAGGAGTTTTGTATGAATTTCCACAAATTTAATAAATTGTTTTTATAATGCAGATGGGAAATAATGTTTAATCAATCGCTTCAAAATCTATATGAGAAATGTATTTTGGGCATCCATTTTACGTGCATAAATATTCGTGGAATTGATGCAATACTTTTTGATCACCCTGTATGTAGATGTCGCATTAGCATGCATTATCGCTTCTGAATCTGTGTGTATGCATCTTATCGGTGGCACATGTGTTAAAGGGATTCTTATACGCTGTTTATAATACTGTCTGCAGTATCTACAGCCTCATCTTGTGCGGTCTATGAATTTACCGCGCGTTTGTGTTCATATAAATATAAATGTATAGTATAAGAACTTGGCGTCGAGACGCTGCCGCGTCTCTTGATATACATCATAGGCAAGTCTGCGAAAGTTTTTTGATCTATCGTCATGTTTAGATGTCTGAGATATCTCTCCTGTACATCTGGACGATAGATTGAGACCTACAAATAAAATCATTTGTACATTTTTTAATTAAGGCGTTTTTGTTTCGGACAAAAATTATTAAGACGTTATTCTGGTCTTATAGAGACATAAATTTTGAGCATTTTGTCGAGCTCCGTAAAAAAAAAAGTTGTTTTTACCTTTTTTTACTACTTATTTATTAATATTGACAATAAGCAAACAAATTTTGGAGAAAAAAAATGAAAATTAAATAAGTTATAAGAAGGTTAAGTTGGGGCTAAAAAAAGCCATGTGCAGGATTGCAACCTTTCTAGTTATCCAATGCAAAATTAAAAAAAAAGATTCTCAATTAGTAAGAATGTCGTTATAGCTCCTATCTCAGAGAAAACCGTAAAAAACAATTTCGCAAAAAGGCGGCGGTCTGAACAAAAAAAGGCGTTTTTTGACCCTGTTTTTCATAGTTTTCAATTTTTTTACAATAGTGAAAAAAATAGGTTTGATACAAAAGTGGCAGGGGCGATAGAGAGTTATACATTGAAGATCGGTAAAAAATTTGGAGTAAATCGGTTGAGTAGAACTTGAGATATCATGTCAATCGTGTTGGGAAAAGTAGTTTTGAGAAAAACGATTTACTCCAACGTGACGGGCGTAGTTGCTGCGTCACTAAAATAGCTATAACTCCGTAAGTTATTGAAATTCAAAAATTTCCTTTGAAGGATATATTCTTAAAGGTCTAAACTTTAAGAATACACAAAAAAAATTATTTTTGCAAAATTCTAGATCAGAATACCCCCTTAACGTTACGCTCCGACGTGACGGGCGTAGTTGCTGCGTCACTAAAATAGCTATTACTCCGTAAATTATTGGAATTTAAAAATTTCCTTTCGAGAATATACTTAGATGTCTCAACTTTAAGAATGTATAAAAAAAAAAACTTTTTTTCAAAATTGTAGACCAGAATACCCCCGTTACGCTCTGACATGATGGGTGTAGTTGTTGCGTCACTAAAATAGCTATACTCCGTAAATTATTGGAATTAAAGAATTTTCTTTCAAGGATATATTCTTAAAGGTTTAAACTTTAAGAATATGCAAAAAAATATTTTTTCACAATTCTAGACCAGAATACCCCCTTAAAGTTACGCTTCGACTTGACGGGCATAGCTGCTGCGTCACTAAAATAGCTATAACTCCGTAAATTATAGGAATTTAAAAATTTCCTTTCGAGGATATATTCTTAAAGGTCTAAACTTTAAGAATATACAAAAAAAAACTATTTTTTCAAAATTCTTGACTAGAATACTTCCTTAATAACGGCCGAAAGGTGAAAAATAATTTTTTGATCATCAAAATCAACGCATCACCCATTTGTTTAGAAAATAAGTGACAAAGGAAATTATATTGTCCCATTCTGACTCACGGCTTACAAGTTTCATCATGAAATTAAGGGTTTTCAAGTTTTTAAGGGGTTTTAAGAAGGGTTTTAAGTTTATCAAGAAAAATTTTAGAGACAAAGAGCTTGTATCAAGAAGCGTATTCGAGAGGGTGGGGATGGAACATTGACTCCGTTAACTTGAAACACCCAACATATGACCAAACGACACTTTTGTGCAGGAATTTACTTTATCGACCGAGAGATACGTGCGCTATTCTCGGCGTTATATATATCGCTGAGAATTTGCAAAGGGCGTAACCCAAATTGCCCTTGGATGATAAATTATTTGCCGTTACGCCTTTGTGAAAATCAGGGTGTCATTGTATATGCATAGTTGGCGGGGTTTCGTCGACGATCCTGGCTACTTTCGCACGCTCGGAAACACGGCTTTCGGCCTCGTTAATGCAAACCAGTCACCTAGGCTTATCCCGGTTTCCCGGACGGCAAATGCTCGCTCACACACACACACACACACACACACACACACACAAACACATAGAGATTGCGGTGGAGGGCGCGGGAGGGACGAGAACACGGCGGATTCTCGCCCGCGATCACGGTGAAAAGGTCGTGCGAGACTCGATCGCTTTGTCGGTCGCGAACGATCGGACAAAAACGGCTTTTAGATGGCATACCGATTTCGTAAAAAGTATATTGTCTCTCATATCCATCAATTTCTAGTAATAAAAAAAATGCTCAAAAATTAAAAATTTCCCACATTTATTGCAATCACGAATTCATAAAGAATCTTTAAATTTGTAAATATGAGAAATTTTGTCTTCTAACGTGAAACTCGATTGATCTGTCTGTGACGCTCGTTAAAAGGATTGCAAGACTGAAACATTGGGTATAACGATGCATATAAATATATATTGGAGAAACCAGAAAAAACTGGTCATGCGAGAACGAGGAAAAACTGGAGCACCTTAAGACACAATTTCGGTGGACCCAGCTATTTTTCCCTTGTTCAATAACAATTTCGTGACAAAAAAAATGTATTTCTATTGCTCGACAGATTCATCACCAACTTTTCATTTTCCTTCCACAATTTATTGCGCAACAAATTTTTTTTCTCAATTCTAGTTTTTCTAATTTTTTTATTAGCGCGATGAAGAAGTCCACGTGATCAGCGATAAAAAAGAGTCTTCGGTAATATCCGTGAGAGGTCTAATCGACTGGAATTGCAAGTTCGAGGTCGCGTTGGCATAATTATATTCTATGTATCGCGAAAACTCGCGGTTATTAGTAACTACATCTCGACTATATATCGTGAAGGAAAAAGTCGATTGACGTCGTGATGGAAGATCGTGATAGATATAAAAATAATAATCTATGCAGATCGCAGGGATTTCTCACGCTCTATTTATGCAACTTTTAATTAGACGGGTGTGTCGGGCACGAAATTCTGTCGAATGGAGATTTCGTAACTTGGGAGACTTTTTTCCTGTTTATTTTTGATATTTTCTCTTCGACATTTTTTTTTGACTCATTTTCGAGGGAATTATGATAATAATAATATTTAATATTCGATGTGAGACAAAGATCCGGATGATAGTGCATCAAAAGAGATAAAGTCATTTTCTTAACGTTTCGATCATGATTAGCATCTCCTTTAGAATTTATTTTAGGTCTGATTTTGTTCTGATCACAATATTATGATTTCTAATTTTTTGACACATTTGGAGAATTGGATCTAATCATTTTTTCTCTAATTTATCATTGATGAAATAATTTATTAATCATAGAATTTTGTATATTGTACAATATATATTATTGTCTTAAATATATGGGGCATTCCGTACCAAACCGACCAATTCGTGACCCCGACCATTTTTAATTTTGTTGACAATTTTCTATTTTTTTTTGTACGTCAACGGAATAATGGTAAAATAAAATGAGAGGTTAACAATGTATTCGTTTCTCATTGTCATCTTTTTCAAAACGACACGGTTTCAGTGTCATTCCATGTAACAACCGTCAATATTTATTCCTTATGAACGCTAAAGTATTAATACGTTATTTGATGATTTCGTGAACATGATCGCAGAAAAATAATAATACAACATAGTCTCCCGATCTCAACCCAACTAATGCTTGAATTAGCGTCGCAGCAGTCATTTTGTTCATTTTTTTAGTGGTTTTTATATAGCTTCAAAAATACATAAAAAATACTAGTTATGAATATCACAAGCTGCAAATTTTTCGGGACTTGTGAAAATGTCTCTGAAAAAGTGGTGAATTTTTTCCAAAAAATCAAAATGGTCCAAGTTGAAAAAAAAAATATATTTACGGTATAAAACTGAAAAAAACATATGAAAATTAATTTCGATATTTTTTTTTGTATTTTTTTTATGAAACGAAAACTCAAGACGAAAAGAAATGATCTTCTATCTATCTTTGATATCTCCGTTTTTTAAAAAGTTACGAGCCTTTCAAAAAAAATGGTGGGAAATTTTGAAAAATTTATTGCGTTAAGAAGAGTTGAGACGAAAATCTAAAAAAATTCTCAAATACTACTTCCACTACGTACAAAAACATAGAAAATTTTTAACAAAATCAAACATGGTCGGGATCACGGATTGGTCGGTTTGCTATGGAATGCCGCATATATTTTTCAAACATATTTTATAATCATTTTTTTAAATGTCAACATTTAATATTTTCGTGGGTAAAATTCGGTACATTCGATACTATTTACGCGGGAATACACTTTGCAACTGGCTATACGTACTTGGAAAAACTTTTAGCCATCTAATTCAGACGTGATGGATTACTATATGTGCTCCCATCTGTATCCTGAGATTCGTGATGCATGATATTTGGAAAAAGACCCTCCGGGCATTCGCTCGACAAACAGTCGGAGGAGTTTTTACGAACGGATCGATAAAGGGAGAGCTCGTGGACCACTATACCAACGCCCATATCCGCCCTGATCAATTGGCAAATATAACGGTGAAGTAAACATTTATCGAAAATAGTAAAGGCAACGAAACGAAAGAAAAAAAAAATCCGAACGTAACGATATTTATTTTCATTCTATAATCGTAAAAAATTAAATTAATTGGAATAATTAACAATGAGGAGGATAATTGACTGTTGTTAATTAGTTTTTGCTTTTTATTATACAATTGCTATGACTAAAAAATTATTTTGTCCTTGAAATATGAAATTCGAAAGATTAAAAAACAATTAATCGTTGAAAAATATCGTAATTTTGTTTTCCTCGATTACGATTCATTATTATTCTCGAATCCTCTTCATTATGATTCTCAAAAAAAAAACCCACATTTTACACTTTGATAAGACCGATCGAGCGAATCCATATGTTGTCATTAAACGTGTCCGGATCGACGTTCCTCGTCGTTACCGCCGACAAAGTGTATAATCGCTTTTTTTTTTCTCTTTCTCTGTATGTTATACACTCACTGACGTTACGAGGATAGTTGAGTGCGCCTGATTGGCAGTCGACGGATTTTCTCCTCCTTGTGGGGAAACTGGGATGATCCGACGTGTCTCTCGTTAAAGGAAACTTTTCCTCGCGCTCGATTGTGCACGTATGTATCACATTCAGACATTATCTCTCTCTCTTTTTTTTTTTGGTTTTCGAGCTCTTAAGGTGTCACGACCTCCAGGACGAATTCATCGTCCCGGATCCTTTTTTCTCGACTTCTTATTTATCGGATGAATAATGATCATATTTTTAAAAAATCCTGCAAAAAACTGACTGCTATAAGAATCAATACAAGGGTAAAAATTGAACAAGATTTTCAACATTGTTTTGCCAGCTGTTTAAAGTGATTTATTTAAATTTTTTCTCAATATGATTATTATTAATATTCACAAGGCAAGGTAATTTCGATAAATATGATTCTGATCATCAAATCAATATTTCGTCAAATTACTTGCATCGATTCATCATATATTTAGAAAATAAAATTGACGCTTCAATGAATTTTTACTGGAACTTTGGGTGTGTCAAAAAAAATTTGTTGTTCATTTTGATTCTGAAGATAATAAAAAATTCATTTAAAAATGATGATTCAAGGAGATATATTAAAGGGTATCGCCGGATAAGCATGTGGAATCCGCCCGTAGCGATTTTTTAAATTCCACATGGCTGATCGATTTCTCATAAAAAAAACATTTTCATGAAAATTTCAGTTTTTGAACCCTAAAAGTGACGACACAATTCAAAAAAACATGTTTTTCAGTATTTATTTTATTGTACTTTTGTTGAGCAATATTCATATGATAACATAATTTATAAAATTAAAAATTTCGTTTTTAATATATTACTGAATAATTATCCCTCATAGTATGGAGAAATCATATAAGATTTTTCATATATTTTGAAATGAAAAAAAATGTTTTACCAATAAATAGTAAATAATATTTGAAGAAAATGTGAAAAAAATCGATTTTATTTTTTTTGCTTCCTCATAAAGGAAGTTTTGTTTTCGCGGAAAATATTTTTTTCGCAATTTTCATGTCAGTATGATCAAAATGTCCCAAAACGTCGAGAAATCACATTTAGAAAAAATGTCTGGACGTGTGTGTGTGTGTACGCTTCGTGCTTTCCTCAAAATGAATATGTCTGGAGAACGCTTTGGGCGATCGACTTGAAATTTGGAATACAAGTAGACTACGTATGTCCCTGTTCTAAGAGCAATTTTTTTTGATATTGCAAATTCTAAACAAATATTCAGTAGAATAGTTACAATAAAATAAATACTGAAAAACACGTTTTTTTCAATTAGAAATCGATCAGCCATGTGGAATTTTGAAAATCGCTGGGGGCAGATTTCACATGCTTATCCCTTTGAATCGAAATAATCCTAAACGACTGCGTTCTGGAATTTTTTAAATTGTGATGAAATTTCCGTCACTTGTAATTACTCAGTTTCATTGACGATTTGATGAGGAAAGAAATCCCTGTATGGTCTTAAAGTTGTCATGCAATGTAGCGAGTGATTCGAAACAGGCGAGTCCGTAAAAGCGAGATGTTTCACGCCCGTCTCATTCGTGAATCCTTTTGCGAATGATCGACTCGCGGTCGGGCGATTAGTATCGAGTTGGCGCCTCCTCGACCCACGCAAAAGCATTCGGTATTCAGCAGCAGCGGTAGAATCGCTACACCCGTCGTCGTGGTTTGAGGAAAAGAGCAAAGAGATTCTTCGCCTCTCTTGCTCCGGCAGAAAGAATAATAAATCGCTATGGAGTCCCTTTGAGCCGAAGAGAGACTTCATACGTCAGCGTATCCTCGAGATTTTATAGCAATGTCTATATAGTGTCATATATACGATGATTTGACATCGAGAAAGAGAGTGAGAGAGAGAGAGAGAGAAGAATGCATGATATGCACCGACTGGAACGTGAACATTGCGTAAAATTTTGTAACGCAAACACAAAGGGGCGTACAGTTCCAAACAGGATGTGAACCATCATAAAAACGTGTAATCAAAGCCCACCTTTCAGCGATGATGTTTCGAGAATTCGGAAAAAATAAAATTGCGAATTAAAAAATTGCTTACAAAACCTTCGTTCTAATTCCAAGACTTTCCAACAAGGCATATTCCTGAAAAGAAGGTGGATAATCCTCGCAGAAAAGATTCTTGAATTTAGCACTTGACCATAAATTTAATCTTCGTCAACCTTACACTGGATTTGTAATCGGGTTTAGGTATTTTTAAAACTGATTTACATCGTTGAAATCTGACGAATCCAAGTCCTCGACTGCAAAACCAAGAACGTGATCCATGGATTTGTTTCTAGCCATGGATTTGTTTCTCATTAATTTTACTCCAAGTTTGTTACTGAGTTTAGGTACTTTTAGCATTTATTTCTACCTAGATTATTAAAATGACGCACATTTAAAGCTCTAACTGCGAATATTTGAAAATGCGATGATCCTCGACGCAGAAGTCCTTGATTTTTTTATCCGGCTACAGATATTCGTAGTGTTCATTCATAATTACATTATATTGAAATAACATGAATCTAAGATGATATTGAAGATTGCCTAGAATCAACACTCGACTTCCCAGGCCAAATGTCACGATTCGAGCTCTTCTAATTTTGAAACATCATCGTAAATGTCTCTGACTTCTTTACCGCCGGAACAGGCGACTGCAAGGTCGTGTTGGTACCGATTATAAAACATCGCCGGGAAGAAGGATGAGGTTATTAAAAATGCGAATAAAAAGGCGCTGACTCGAGTCAAATAGGTAGTTTGTCGCGATACCCGTTATTATTCACTCCGCGATGATTATACGCGAGTGAGACAGAGAGAGAGAGAGACGGAGAAAGGAATATATGGTAATTATGTAATGGCGATATAAACTCAAGTCGGCTATTACATGCGTTACAAAACCATACCGTACGCTCGCGTGTATGTTCCTTACACCTGGATGAAGAGCGAAGAGCAGAAAAAAATGTCAGACACACGTGCACGCACGTTTCTTTTGCATATAGCCATTGATTATGAAGGTTGCGACAGACTTCGCGTCCTCGTCAACGCACTGTCTGTCGCGATATAGACAATATTTTGTCTCGCAAGATTCTATCAGAACTTTTTATCGCAAGGAACGATTCTTGAACTTTGGAACAAGGCTACTTCGTGGCAATTTTGTTTCGCAATTGTCCTGGAACTTCATCAAAAGGACTTTCGTCTTTTCGGGAAGAAAAAATCCTTGACATTTTTTTGAGCAAGTATTTTCTCGTAGTGCTTCTTCGTTTTCGAAAAGGACGATTCTTGGTTAAAGAGTCCTTGAATCCTCTGAAATGGCGATTTAATTGAAGCATCTTCTTCATTTCAGGCAGAAAAATAATTTCTTCAGTGAGAAAGTCTTTGCTAGAAATTTGTCTGTTCGAATACAACTTTACTCGCATTCAGCTCTTACGAAAATCATCTTTGTAAAAGCCTCGAGACTTCCAAATGAGAAACAGTCTTATCATTAATTTCTCTTTCACGAATTTCTCAAAATTCACTCATTGACCGAGAATTTCTGAGATGAATTGTTATCCGGTAGAGATGTTATGATAGAGATTTATTTCACGATACAGATAAATTTATTGCAGCGAAATAACCGGTAGAGTTTCGAATTTGTCATCCTAGTTTATTGCGAGAAGTTTGAGGTGTTTCTCGTCGTCGGTATCCGCAAACAGACCGCAAGAACCGCACATCTCGTGATCAATTTACCTGATCTTTCATTTCTTGAATGAAGAAAAAATAAGAATAAAGTAAAGCAGAACGAATTTCCAATTTTCGCGCAGAGATTTAAAAAAATTGTATTAAAATAAAGTCGTATCGTTGTTTGTATTTATAATTTATAATGTAATCAGAATTGAGATTGAGAACAGTTCAGCAGAGCTGATATACATTTTCAACGAGAAGAATGAAGGCACTCCTGATGGGGACATCCGCAAATTCAATTTGTAGGATAATCTCCCAGTCGCGATAAATAAACAATTATTTTTTGTATTTTTTAAAAGAATTATTGTTATTGTTATTATTGTGATTCCCTTCAATGTATATCCTGTATGTCACGAGTAATTTCTCTCTATCTGACGAATAACAATTATCACCTCCCATCGGGAGCAATATGCAGCACGATTCGGTGCTTGATACGACGGCAAAATGCAAGGCGAGAGAAGAGTGATGGCCGAAGTTGTAAACATCACTCGACCGTCATTGCAAAATGCTTTTGCTCGATCTCCGTCCCGAGAATTTCTCGAGGTGGCACAAGCGAAATATATAAATAAATATATGCCTGATTCTTTGCTATAATGGCACGAATTTGGCTAATTATGGTCCCTTCGTATCTTCACAATACATTAACCTTCCGTGGTCACACTGGGGCAAAACGATCCCACGACTACTTTTCTTTTTTTTCTCTATGAATGTTTTTGATTATATAGTCATTTGATTTTTTATTAGCTAATTTTTAATACATCAACTAGAAAGGTTTAAGGATGTTGTCTAATTTTTTGACATTTTTCCAACCGATAGTTTGGTCAGAATACTTGCAAATGGATAAGGTCAAATCGACCCGGACACGTGTGACCCCGAAGATACATAATTTTTTTTTTTTTTTTTTTGAGATTAATCATTCGATGCGTTTGCTAGAATATCGTACATTTGTCGAAATATTTCCGATATTCCTTTACAAAATTATTCTTGTCAGAAAATGAAAATTATTGATAAAAGCAGGGAATAAAATAATCTTATGTTATAAAAAATAACGGGAGCCTAAATATTTTAAAAGGGCATAAATAGTTTCTATCGAAGGATAAAAATGATTATTAAATTCAGGAAAAAATATTGTAGTTAAAAAAAGTACTGAATTAAAAAAAAAAAAATTTCAATCAATACATTTGTTGTTGTCAGATTCGAACTTCTTGATGAAATTATATTCCAAAGAATGAATGGTACATACATCATATAAACTGTATATATACATATCCCCGTGTCACTCTTTCATTGCGAGATGCGAAATTAGGCTAAATCCGTATAAGGCAACGGGGCTGCTGGCGCGCGTTTGCTTTCATTCGTTTCTCTCTCGCGGGCTTCAGTCTGCAACTCGCAAAGTGTTCGACTCTGAAGCCCTAGAATGAATGAGGTAGATGATAATATTTGTCACTTAACGAAACATTTGACGTCGAGAAAAATTTTGTTATTATTATTAAAAAACATTTAATAAGTATTCATCTATCAATCAATCAATTTCAATAAAAATATTGATTCATTAGAACAATTACTCAATTAGCACCTTTTAATATTTCCAAATATAAATATCGTTTCCATCATTTACGACATATCGATAAAATTAGAAAATCCTTCCCGACGTCCCTTCGCAAATTTGTAAATAAATTAGCCAAGATATTGATGTTTTCCCAAGACTTCCACCATTTAGTTCCAAATTCGAAAGTGGATTAAACTTAACCTCCCTTAACAACAGAGGGTTAAGCTCTTAACCAACGTTGTATCTCGAAAAAAAAATTATTTGTCATCATTATCGCAAAATAATGGAACAAGGTTCACGTTTTTTCTTCGTCCTTCGAGAACAGCCCCTTGGCCTCATCAGGGTTGAAGAGGATACGAGATCGCTCGTCTATAAATTACGGGACGAATGAAAAATTGTATGCTAGCGTGCTCAGAAGTGGCTGCAAAAATAATTAGCCAAATCCGCGATAGACGAGGAGAAATTAAGCAAGGGATGGTGAGGGGTAAGATGGCTGATCAATTTGACACGAAACACTTCGAACCAAACATTCACAACGAATTCTGAATATGGACAGAGCGGGCCTTTTGTCGGTGCATTGCCGAGCTTTCCAAATCGACGAATTAACGCCGTTTAATTTATCGTGAAATTTATAGCTCACGCGAGAGAGTATAAAACCCTATTCACTTTCCAAATATGCTTTCAACCGCGAGAACGGGGATAGTTATCCCGCGCATTGAACTGGGACAAGGCTCCTTGGGAGAGAGCCTCACAGAAGTGCACACCGGGGTTCAGGGTTTTTTTTCCTCAACCTAGCATACACATATATCACACGATGTTTCTCTCAAGGCCTTTTGCGATGCGGTTCAAGTACGGTCGTACACTAGTACAGAGGCAATCTACATGTATCTGTATAATTAAATGAATATATACAGGTGCAAAATGAAGAATTCACTTTCCCAAAGATGCATTTTTGGACTGTGAAATTCATTTACAGAGTTTCTGTGTCCTATGGCAAAAAAAAGCCTATGGAGTGTGACATACCCCAGAAATGTTTAAGTGGTTAGGCCACTCCACAGACCAAAAAAGGGCATATTTCGTGATTTTTTTTCAGCAAAACCATAAAATAAATCGGATCTACAAAATAGGTTTTTTATTATGCATTTAATGTGCGGTTCAAAATTATTTTTTCATGGTGATACATGTCAAAATGACGACTGTCCAGCATTTTTCCGATGACGCCTTTAATTCTGGAAGGTCAACGGGCAAACCAACAGCTCTTATAATCTTTGAGTTATGATGAGGCACCAAAGTCAAAGAGGCACATCCAACCCCTTAACCAAAATCTCAATTGAACTTCATGAAGTTCATAGAAAGAAATATATCGTGAAATTTTTTAATGTTTGAATTTGGTCCAGAGGATTGTGCCGAAGGATCTTTCTTGATTGAGCCATCTTCTTTGTTTCAGACACAACAAGAAGTTCAGGAAATTCTTGAATCCAAATGAACTTTTTGTGAATGCTTCTTTAATATATATTTCGTTCAAAGAGTGATCCGAGGACAGCTCGTAATCCTCAACGAGCCGAATCGGAATCAATTTATCGTGACGCCACGGATGAAGGGATCCTTTCCATTTCTTTCTCATATTTTCACGAGAGAGTATAGTGCCTCTTTCAATTCCATCGAGACGCAACGGTGGCGGCGGCGGCATCGGTAACCGTCCCACGAAACGAGTTTCATTTAGTTTTGCGGTCACTCGACCAAACCATTAGGTCTCATGAATGCTTTTGCGGTTGCGTCATATCGCGCCCTCTCTTCCGTCGCCATAGACCGATCGTTATCATCGGAGAATAAGCCGCGATTCTTCATCATCAAAGAAGGACTTCCTTGTAAAACTTCGACGCCTTCATCACCGTTCTCGTGTCATTCTCTCTTCACTCTTATCGCCATTTAGTATCCGCGATACACGATGGAGAACATTCGTATTGTAACTCAAGATCAAGTGCGACAAGAGTCATTTTAGCTTTTGACCAACGACTGTCCGCGAGAAATGATGGCAATCCTCAATAAACAGAGGGGAAACATCCGCCAGAACGATTGAAACATTTTATTTAAACATTTAAACACTGTATTGAAAATCGTAAACGGAACACGGAAAAAATGACTTAGGTAGTCCAACCAAACACTTTTAGTGCTCTGAGCGCCAGGAAAAATTGGTTGGGTACACTAGATAGTTGGTTGGATCAACTGATTATTTAGTAGACTTAGTTGATTCAACTAACTATCTAGTTGATTCAACTAACTATCTAGTTGATCTAACTAACTATCTAGTTGATCCAACCAATTTTTCTTCTGGCGCTCAGAGCACTGTTTGGTTGTACCAACTAAGTCGTTTTTTCCATGAAGGACGACGAATATTGCAATGAGGAAACAAGCGGACGAGGATAAAGATTTCGCTGTCTATCTGCATGAAGCACAGCCGGAAAAGCAATATCGTTGGATATGCGTGTATAACAATTCCTTTGAAGCGTTAAATCGCAAACGCGTAACCGCAGAAACGCAGCTATACTGTCTGCCGTGGTAACGCGATTACGCTGGAAAATTTTGCTGCCGCGAGATGAAGCTTTTGTTGGTCCGAGCAATAATGTTATACGGGGCACTGCCCACGCTCGATCTCTTACCCACAGCCGCTTAAGGGGACGTTTGCCAACGGAGATCCCCGCGTTTCCGAGATTTCGTCGAGTAGCCGATTGTACAGGACCATTCACGAATTATAATTTCCTCTTCATCACAAATACTCTCGTTTTACATTTACGAATTCGTTCGTTGATCGCCAATGATGGAACGTAATGTTTCCTCCCAAGTATTGTAAGTGAATTAAGATTAACCATTGACTTAATTATTGATAAGTATTAATTTAATTAAGGTTAACTATTAACCTATAATGAGGGATAAAATAGTCTTAAAGATGACGATAGTCCTTGCGGTAATCATCTCAATCGAGTACTAACATTTAAAAAATTGTTACAACAACTTTATTGTTTACAACTTTATTCTCCAAATAAATAAAGGTTGCAATTTTGCATTGACCACCACTGGTAAAAAAAATACTTTGTGAATAGACTGAGAATCAATTGAAGATTTTGATTCTTGACATCTGGAAGACGGATACGACGCAGAGGCTTTGAAGTGGAAAAAACATGGAAATTTTCGATTTTTCAAAGAGTAGAGGCAAAGTAAGTGTGTCAGTGGTGAATCCCCCTGTATACGCATCCGTACTGAACCGCAAGTCTGCATATATTCATGAATGCACATTACATGGCAGATGTACGCAGGAAAGTAAGATCTCAGGAACAATGGACTCTCTCGAGTAGAAACTCATGAGATTCAAACACACAAACGTGTACATAAACATTCAAACACGCATGCACATGTACAGATATAGATATATAACAAACGTTACATCTTGGCGTAATCTCTCAGAGCTAGCTCGATAAAAATCAGCGATATTATAGTCATATGCGGGCAATTTCATGGTTGAGTGAGAATTCAATAAGGATTTAACGGGTCAAGTTTACGAGAATTTCGTAATATTTGTCTACCACAGAGACAGAGAGACGGATAGATCGGAGGCTGACGATAGATTTCAACGAATGTACGTGTGTATAAATGTAAATACGCCCGCGGGCTCGTACAAGCTGAATGGTGAGTTCAGCAATCGATGATCAATCGAATGAGGTGTCGAAGCATAGCGAATCATTGATTTCAAGCTGTCATTCTGTTAATTCAAGGGGCTAATACGATGTATGGACCATTCAATATTTCTCGAACTCGCAGAAACAATCCGTAATTTTTGTCGCACAGAAATATTGTCTTCTGTTATTTTAATTTCACAGAATTTCCTTAAAGAGGTCGAGTCAGCGTCAAAACGCAGATTTTTAAACATAAATTATAGATAAGATATAAAAATATTTCGTTTACAGGAAAAATTAGAAAAAAAATCTGAATTTTTTTATTGAAACCAGAATGATTATATGTGAACTTTTTATCCTCTTAGCGATTTCACGGAAACCCAATAGTTTTAGAGTTACGCTGCATTTCATGAATAAGGTCATTTTTTGCGAAAAATTGAATATTTTTGCGAAAAAAAATCGTTCGAAACTTTTAAAAAAACGGAATTGAAGCGAATACAAAACGCCACAAGTTTTTCATGCGAAAAACAGTCGAACAAAAATTTCGTGGGTCGTGCGCCAACATTAAAATGCCAAAAAAAAAGCCGGAAAACGACCATATTTCAAAGAGCGTTCATAAAAAATCGAATTTTTTTTTGCAAAAAGCGAAATGAAGCTGAATATGTCCCCTTTAAAACGCCGTTTGGCGAATCAAAATATCTTCATTTTTAAAAGAGAATATATCTTCATTTTTAATATTTGTGTTCAAAATTCTGCATTTTGACACTGACTAGGTCTCCATAAAAGAGTTTTGAAAAAGACTGCTTATTGCCTCAATATTTAAAGTTAGGAATTATCGAAAAATTGAAAATATTATTTTTTTAAAATAAAAAAAAAAACGAAAATCGTTTGTTGCACCGAGCGAAGGGATTTATATGATTGAATTCAATTTTTCCGATTTATTCGAATATTGGCCTGATAAATGACCTAGTAAAACGACAGTGAAATGAAATTTTTTAAATTATAAATAAATGCATTCCTACTGAATAAATAATTTCTGAGGAAGTGACAAAAGTGACAGTCGTTTGCACTCAAACTTCACGTTTTGAGGACATTTTTCGAAAAAATGGTATAGCAAATTGTTTAAAAACAACGATTTTTTTAAATAACGGACTGAAATGCAGCAATCAAAGATATCGATTAAATGAAAAGTCGTATCTAGTGTAAAAACATAAAATACGGAGGAGCCAGACGTTTCCACAGAAGATGAAATGAACCGTTTCAATTCGGTGAATGTGTGTTCGTCTCGATGGCGACGTTTTGTGAGCCAGGATATCGATAGCTTTTATTACTCTTTGCTGCATTCTCTCAACGTATGAAGAGAGACGCAATATTGCATGTATACGGGGCATTCCACGTCAAATCACGTAGTCATCGGCATGACCCCCTCTGATTTTGATGTCCAATGAATCGTGGGTTTCGTTTGGCCCAAAATATGACCTCAAATTTTTCAAAAATTTTCAAAATATAAAGAGGGCCCTTTTTCAAATTAATGAAATGTTTTTCACAGAAACTAGGGCCCAAAATAGATATTTTCGTCATAGTTTGATAATAGACCAAAAATAAAGACTATTTTTTGTTGTATTTTTTTTTAATAATTTCTTATTTCGATTGTTTCTTGTAGTGACGAGAATAACAACAATAAAAATATTTTTTTAGTGAATCTTAATTTTTTTTTCTTGTCTTGAGAGTGAAACGACAACATTTTTCGAAAATTCATCAACCTCGACGACCTGAGATAGAATAGATAATTCAAAAAAAAAATTTAAATAGTAATTATAATTTACATTAAAAAAATAGTAATTATTGGTGGCCCATTATCGAACAATGACGAAAGTATCTGTTTCGGGCCCTAGTTTCTGTGAAAAAAATTGCATTAATTTGAAAAAGGGCCCTCATCTTTATGTTTTCCCTCAATTTAACGATTTTTTAGCTCGCGCAACCCCTAAAAAATGAAATAAAAATTACTAAAAATTTGAGGTCATATTTTGGGCCAATCGAAATCCACAATTCATTGGACATCAAAATCCGAGGGGGTCAGGCCGATGACCGCGTCATTTGACGTGGAATGCCCCATATACCCATACACACGCCGAGAGTTTGGTGAATTGCTAAAACTGCGACTCGAGTCGTTTAATAAACTTCGATCGGTTATTTTCGATTCTCGAGCCAGGGCGAATATCTTTTTCCTTCATATCCCATTTCGAAGATATCAATGTTTGATAACAGGTGTATACGAACCGTTTCCTTACTTCTCTCACTCTTTTATTTTTCTGGCATTCCCGATTCAAGATAAATTGCATTTGGCAAAAACATCGAAGTTGGTTATCGGCTCCCTTTTTCATCTTCCTTTCTTCTTATATTCTACAGCGTTGCATCGCTTCTAAGCCAATATTCGGGAATTTGCGGAGGGTCAGGGAACCAAAACGACACTCTACAAAGTTTCATCTCGATTGCACCAAACTCTATGCGTCGAAAATATTTTACTAACTCGAAGAATTTTAAATTACCCACCCAATGGACTTTCGTTTGTTTTCACCAATATTATTCAGAGGTCATATTTAGGAGGCAAAAGTTCAAAACAGTCAATTTGGATGTTTAAACTTTGAGAGACAGCAAAAAGAGGACCGGAGATTTTTATGTCAGGATTTTTATAAACAATGAAATACTTTTGGATGCGACTGTATCTTGCTAGTCCCTCAACCTCTCTGTAAACTGTGTAACGAGCCAAAAAGTTCGAATCGCTTTATCTTTTATCATCCCCCTTTCTCCAACGATTCCTTTGCAAAAGTTTCATGTGTTTCCTTAGAAATTTTTGTTCACTCGCGAGAAATTAAATTTCTCGTAGTCGAAAGAGACCGGAAATAAAGTTTTTTCGACCGTTGCCATTCGCTTGCGATATTTCTTCGTCGGGAATCTTTTTCTTGTGAAAACAAAAACTTTCTAAAGAATATCCTTCAGGCTCTGAGGTAACGTTACGAGAATACAGTCTCGGAGGACTCGAGTCCTTGCGATGTGATTTTTTTGTGTGTAATCCCGTTGGCGTTGCTATGAAATATTGAGCAGTTTTTTTTGTACACTCAAAATTTGTCAAGAGTCTTCAAATTTATTTCTTCAAGAGCGCTTGAATACGCGTTACAAGTGATGTGAGTTTCTATTTTCAGGTTGCTGACGACACATGCAAAAGACGGGGGCGTTTTGGGTAACGTATATTATTTTTTTACAGATTTTACGTCGGAATTTTAAAACAATGTTATTCGAGATTAAAAAAAAATAGTTTTGGAATGTGTAAACAAAGCTCTTTGATATAATTCCCCATTCGACTTGGTCACGTAACATTTAAGTTTCGACTCCCTATTTTGGAGCCTATTTTCTATAAAAATAAAGTAATTTCAGAAATTATTTTACCTCAAGTAGATGCTGGCAAATGAATTACAAGAATGAACTACAAGTGTGCAAAATTTCAAGTCAACAATATTTGTAGTTACCGAAATAAATGACAGACCAAAGTCCCACCATAAGGGTTGCTTCCTTACGTTTTAGGTACCAACCCCTAAAAAGTGTCATGCAAAAAAACAAATCTCCAAATCCACGAGAACAAGCGAAGAATCTCATTGAACCACGACGCCATTTGCAAAATTTTCAAAAATCTCCTATGATCCTTAAATCTCGCAAATTGGAGGAGCGAAAAGAAAAATTGCCAACGGAAATGCTTCTCAAAATTCGTCTCGTGTAAATCATTCGAACTGTCGGAGCTGCAAACGAGAATAAAATAAAACAACAAAATACAGCGAAGTACGAAAGAAAAAAAAGTGTAAACGGCAAGTCAAAGGGTTAAGGTAACGTTGTATCGAGAACGCGCCTGTATGTAAAAACGAGCAGAGTTTTTAACCCCCCCCCCCCCCCCCACTTTTTTCTCGTATAACATAATTTTTTTTTCACAACCCCGCAGGACTCTGCTCCTTCGTGAGATATATTTAAGGGCCCAGTTTCGCGCGTGCGCTCGATCTTTCCTCATATCTCTCCTTTTGCCCTCCCCACCCGTATTCGTTCATTTTGCAAGCCCAAAAATTGCACATTCCCCGACTAAAAGGGATGCAAGTATCGCGTATGTGTGCGTGTGGAAGCAGAAAGGAGAAAAGCCGCTCTTTCGCGCTTTATATACGTCATAACGCTCCGAGCGTTCGTTAAGCAACTTTAAGAGCTGTGCATCCCTATATAGATATATATGGGGCGTTCCACGACAAATCAGACACCATTTAGCGATTGCATCTCCGATTTTATTGGAAATTTTTTGTTTTAGTATTGGTTGAAATAGGCTTCCATTATTTGTTTTCAATTTTTCAATTTTTTTGTCGAACCCATTTCAAGATATCGATTTTTCAAAGTTACGTTACTTTTTTAGTTAAACGTCCATTACTTTGCGAAAAATGGGCCAAATGGGACGTTTTTTTAAAACTTTTGGTTTTTAAACGTACTTTTGATAAAGAAGTGAAAAAAATTCAAACACCGTATTTCTATAAGATTTTCAAATGTTAAATATAAATTAGTGATTTACAAAAAACGCGTACTAACCGATTTTCTTAAAAATGTGTTGTAGAAAACCGTCATTCATTCCAAAACTTTCAACCCTAAGTAGATAAACCCTAAGTAGATCCCTAATGGGATTACGATAGGATCTTTCTTTTCGCAAAGTTATGGACGTTTAAAAAAAGTAAGGTAATATTTGAAAAATCGATATCTTGAAAACGGTTTGACAAAAAATTGAATAAAATCATGCACGGGCTCTTTCAATAAATACTAAAACATTACAAAATTTCAAAAAAATCGGAGATGCGATAGCTAAATGTTGTCCGATTTGGCGTGGAACGCCTCATATATATATATATGTGCATCTGCGATATAACCTCTGTAGTATATACGTAGGTATTTACGGCGCGTCGTAAAACGTCTCTTCACGGCACTTGACTTTGAGACTCAAGAGAAACGTGAAAGGGGTTGATGGTGGACCATGAAAAAGAACTTTTAGACTATTCGGCACATTTACATCTCCACCAGTTACGAAAAGAGTTAGGTAGTAACTAGTTACTTGTGTTAGAAAATACACTTTAATTGCAGATTACATATGTTAAGTGTAATGTTATGTGCCAAATTCTAAATTAGAACTGCAGTTCGTAATTTTGATAATTAAATTACAAATTACAGATGTAATATCGAATGTGGTATTATTAATGAGTATCCTGACTTTTAAATATTCGGAGTTGAATTTTTTTAACCATTGCGTGCGTCCTCATAAAGGAAGCTTTGTTTTCGCAAAAATAATTTTTTTTTCACGATTTTCATATCAGTGTTAAAAATGTTCGAAAACGTAAAATTTGGTATACAATTAGATCATGTATGTCCTTATATTCAGTGCAAATTTTTTTGAAATTTCAAAATGATAGCCAATTTGGCGGGATTTTGAATTTTTCGTAAAATGTTTGTAGGTCGTCTAACTTTCGTAATTTTGCAGTTATCATCCTGAAATTTTATGTGCAGATACACTTTATAATAAGGACGGTTGGGTTTGAATTTGGGAAAAATCGCTCAAGAGGTTCGGTTTTAAAAAAAATTTAATTTTTCGCAAAAAATTTGTAAGTTCTCCAACTTTTGTAATTTTGCATCTATCGAGCTGAATTTTATTGTGATGATACATTCAATGACAACAAAAAAGAATACTGAATTTCAGAAAAAACGCTCGAGAGTTACGGTTAAATTTTTTTTTTTGAAATTTTCAAAAAAAAATTTGTTAATGCTCAAACATTTGCATTTTTACAAGTATCGAGCTAAATTTTTTTCCACGAATACACTAGATGACAGGAATGGTTAGTGTTGAATTTGGTGAAACACGCTCGAGAGGTTCGCTGTCAAAAGATTTTTGAAATTTTCGAAAAATACTTGTGAATACTAAGTTTTCCAATTTAGCAGCTATATTGAGTTCATTTTTTAGCACTAATACACTAGATGACAAAAACAATTAATAATGTAATTGAACGAAATTGCTAAAAAATCATGCAAATTGAAAATTTCCACATAGCTTCTTCATTTGTTTCCGTCGTTCATGAAGCTTCGATTATGAGGAATCCATCATAATAAACATACATGCCATAAAGATGGTCAAGTAGATCCTCATAAAGGAGGCTTGACGATTGACGGAAAAAAAATGAGGAAGCTATGTGCCAATTTCGAATTTGCATGATTTTTACCACGAAATTATTTTTTGAATTAACAAGAAAATATTAGAAAAAAATTTCCACTCGAAAATTCGGAATAAATTCTATACTCTATACTATAACTACTTATATTTAAATTCTTGATTTGAAAAATAAATATAACATTTTCAAAACAAAAGTACATTCTTGAAATTCTTGGAACGAAAATAAATAAAAAATGTCATAATTAAAAATGAAAGAATTTCTGACTGGTATCTTAAAATTTTCAATCTCATTTGCATCTTAATAGTTCCTCGTATTCTCATCGCCGATGATGATGAAAACTGGTGGGTAATCTTTCGAGAAATTCCGGGCGCGTTCGGGACACACGGCGCCAATCCTGGCCAACGAGTTCCCGAAAATGGACGAGGTCGAAATTCCACGAACGAGTTTTTCAAAAATACTTGACCAATTTTGGCAAAAGGGCCTCCACGTGTGGCTTGAAATTCATTGGGAGGAGCGAGTCAGAGGCGCGTGAGACGGAAACGATAGCGAAGAGATAAGAAAAAAATGGAAAAGAAATAAGGGAAAAAGGAACAGAGGGCGCTGATCTTTCCTCTTCGACGAGTCCTTTTCGAATGGTCTGAAACTCGTTGTATCACACGACACAGTGAGAATACTCTTGTAAGTACCGAATAAGTATAACCGTACAGACTGTTTCGCCATTGGATTTTATAACGCCGGCGCGTGATTCGATTGTTGGCTCTCTGCTTAATATTCGTTTTTGTTCCCATGTCCCTCAAAGGACAAGCCCTCTTTGACCGTGTCTCCAAAAAAGACCGTTTCATCTTTGTCCTTCTCTTCTCAATCCTCCTCGTTCTTCGCGTCCTTTTCTTCCTTCGTCTTCTTCGTGTAACTTTGCCGAAAATGGTCCGTCGCGGTCGAACGAGTTTTAAAAATACTTCCAGGCACCAAGAACCGTGCACGCAATTCAGGGAGAGGGAACTGCTCTTGAGTCCTTAGAAGTTCTTTTTTTTGCGATATTTGGCGCCAGCTTTAACGAGTGACTGGTACTCGTCACGAAACCACGTGATCCTTTTATCCTTTTAGCCTCTCGAGCGATGTATTTTCCTCTTTGCACGATTGCACATCGTTCGTTCATCATCATTCCCTATCCTGTCGTTCTTATATCCTTTTGGAGGAGAGACCAATTGGAGTTCGATGAACCGCCGAATGACGAAGGCTTCGCTTCACGTTTTAGTGTCGAACTAATCACGCCTACGGTGCCAAGATTATTTGGGATTCGAGTATTTGAGACCCGATGAGAAAATAGCCTGACAAATTTTGATTTGTGGTCGTTTTTCGGTTCAGAGTGTGAGTGGATGCAAAATTAATTAAATCTAATTAAAACTGGAATATCGAGGTGAAAAATGAAATCTATGAAGAGTAATTAAAAATTTGAGAATGAAATAGCTCGGTAAGGTTTTACTTACACTGAGAAAAAAATGTTGGAATCAACTAAATCTGTCATTCAATACGTCCAAACGAATATTTAGTTGGTACAATTCAATATTTTTTTGCCTGAATAATATTGAATTGTACCAACTAAATATTCGTTTGGACGTATTGAATGACAGATTTAGTTGATTCCAACATTTTTTTTCTCAGTGTATCATCCAGCTGCTTGCTAATTGAATGAAGATGCTAATTAAGTCAACATAACAGCTTCTAAATCCGCCAACTTTGATTACATCAGCGCAAAATTTTCAGGGAACATTTTTTAGATGATATACTGGCAAAAATATCGTTTTTAGAAAGGACTTTCGAATTTGATGACTATAACCACTTTATGATTGCAATTGATTCTTATCTCGATCTTTCTTCAATGTCACTCCTTAAGGTAGTAGCCCACCATGACGGGCTCAAAAAATCGTTTTTTAAAAAACATTTTTCGCAAGATAAACATCTTGAGAATATACTGTAAAAGTTTCAGACCGAATTTGAAATATTTTTCAAGTTATAGCCAAAAGAAGAGAGCAATTAACTAATAAGTTAATATTTAAAATAACTAATTACTACGGTTTGGCAATCACCAGAAACTGTAAATCTCTCGAAGAAATTAAGAGAGCTTTGTGATGACTTTCGGGAAATTGTTGTCAAAACTTTAAACGCGTTTTTCTCGAAACTACGTTTTCGAAAGTTCGGAGAAGCACCGACTAAAAACTATACAACCGATTTGACTAAAAACTTCACCTGTTATTTTAGACACACATAGCTAAGTCTATAACTTTTGAAACATTAATTTTTTTACTAATTTTTTTCAACAATTTATGCAAAAAAAAAATTCAATTTCGAAGACTTTTTTGTTCACAAATCCGCCATTTCGTTTTTTTTCATAAAATATGCATATTATAGGTTAGAGCACTGGAACTAAGCTTACAAAACAATAATCTCTTTGAATTTTTTATTTTAGATGACTACGGAAGGCTGTGATGTGCTACCCCGAAATAAGTCACCTTTTTTTTTCGAGGACTCCACTTTGACGTACAAAATCATAAACAAATTCATGTAAAATTAAGTAAACAAGAATTTTTTTGTACTTTTCAAGATACAAATAACAACATGTAAAAATTTTAAAACGATCGCGTTTTATTGTTTTATTCAAAAAAATTAATGAAACAACGTCGATGTTTCGGTCGTCACAGTGGACTACTACCTTAAGGGGAGATATACACCCAGAAGCCAGGAAAAAGGTAATTTTTGTGAATTTTTTTAAGGAAAACTATTTGAAATTTCGGATTGGGAGTTTTTTTATCTTGAAGTATACACATTCAGAAATATGTTCAATTTTTTTTTATTAAAAAAATAAATAATTGACGAGGTCGTTGTATAATCTTCGCAGCGACGTCAAAAAAATCCGAGTAAACGGTGCGCACTGGCGTTTCTTCAAAAATCAACAAAAAAACTAATGAAACAAAAAAAAACCAAAAAGATTGTTAAATTAGATACTATAATCTAGTACTTGTCATAGCCGATTCTGAAAATATCGATTTTTAACAAAATGGCGGACGTTTGAACATAACATTGCAATTTTTCGACTAAAAATTAGTTATTTGTTCTGTTCAAACGTCCGCCATTTTGTCATAAATCGATATTTTCAAAATCGGCTATGACAAGTACTAGATTATAGTATCTAATTTAATAATCTTTTTGCTTTTTTTTGTTTCAAATGATTTTTGAAGAAACGCCAGTGCGCACCACTTACCCGGATTTTTTTTACGGCGCTACGAAGATTATACAACAACCTCGTCAATTTTCGATTTTTTTTAATAAAAAAAATTGAACATGTTTCTGAATGTGTATCCTTTAAGATAGAAAAACTCCCAATCTGAAATTCTAAACAGTTTTCCTTAAAAAAAATTCACAAATATTACTTTTTTTCCGGCTCCTAGGTGTATATCTCCCCTTAAATCACACAAATAACGATCCAGATCTACCCCGAGCAACTTCCTACGCGTACAATTTTCATCAGCCCACCGAAAAGATGTCATCATCGCAATTTCAGCAGGAAATTTTGTGCACGTTACAAATTACCTTTCTCCGCATCGCAAATCTGCAATTGCGCAATTCTCGCAGACGAGTTTCGCACAACAAGAAAACAAGACTCTTAAGCCTCGTTGACATTTTATTTTCGTATGCTTAAGACTCACGGAAGCGATGATACTCGAGATTTGGACTGTGCGCGAAAGATCTTTTGAGCTCGGACACGCGCTGAAGGAAGGAAATAGCGAGGAACAAGATCGCGAAGAATCGTACCAGAAGACATAAGCCCCGGATGATCCCGGAGACCATTTCCCATTCGCATGTACCAGGGTCGACCTCGTACATAATCTTGCCTTCTTGCTTCTTCTTTCCCCCGAGTGGAACGTCGTCGCATTGCGACAAAAACTCGGCTTGCTCGGCGACTTCCGCAAGGCGAATCGGGAAGAAGCACTGAATGGCTGAGGCAAAAGATACAGCTGAGAGGGAGAGGCGAAGGATGAAAAAGAAGAAGCAGAAAGGACGAGATTGAACCGTGATATGGTTTTATATTTAGCCAGAGAGTAATGTTAGCGGTTGCAGCACAAAGTCGAAACATTCTTGCGCCAACGACTTGAATTTCCTGTACTGAACGCCCTTATCGCTCTCGAGGATCCCCCATTCCACGTTTATTCATCATTGCGGGGCTGTTTCAACTCGTATTAAGTGAAAAGAGATCATTTTACTAATTCCTGATCTTTTGCCGCTACTCAAGAGCTTAGAGGTAACGCGATAGAATTTTGTTGCCTGGATTGTTGTTACAGGACGTTCTCCATCGCTAAACACCTCGCAAAAATACATTCACTTTCGACTTTGAGCACACGAAAAAAAAATGATCAGTGACAATTCATGTGTAATATTAAAAAAATTACTGAATTCAATGCAGAATATACGGTTCAGAACTGTAATTCAGGCGTTTTACTGGGAATCCATTATAAATTAATGGATTTACTATAGTTTCTACTTTTCAAACCATTATAAATGCTGATTTACATTGTAAAAAATGCAATGTTCACCGCAAAAAAATGACAAAGTAGAAATAACAAGCAGAAACGACGAAATCCACTGTGTTTTGAACTGTAAAATTTACAATGATCTCTGTAGAATGCTCGAAGTACATAATTACAAATTGCAGTGTTCCCAGTGAAAAATCAAATGCGCGCCGCAAAATATGCAACGTCAATTTCAATTTTTACAGTGTGGCACTGTAACGGGACGACCTGCGGCGGGCCACGATCTCTGCATTTCGCCCGAGATCCGCTAGATAGCGTCGGACGGCGCGCCCTCTCGCGCCAGCGAGAGAGCCACCGAGCACCTATAAGGTCCGATGTATCACCAACATCGGCGTTCTCAATTGACATACAATTGTTGAAACATCACCCGCGTTCTGTGGTCGAGCAGTCCTATGGACCGAAGACTACATTTTCTTAACAGATCACCATTGCATTTTGCTGACGCTCGTGCTCTTTATGGGTGCGAGGTTAAACTAGATTCACTTCATTAATACATCTCACGATTAATTAGTCAAGTACAAGCCCTCGTAGTTATGAGCCTGAGCGAGGATAAATAACGGTTTATTGCAATACTTCAATAAATTGGAATTTGTTTAAATATCGAAACGTTTCACTACACTATAATTTATTTTATAAATTGCAGTATTTTCAGTGAAAAATAAAAAACGTACCGCAAAATATACTACGTTCTTTTCAATTTTTACAATGTACACTGTAATTTTTTCACGGGCCCTGGATAATTTTTACAATGTGAAATGTGTAAAAAGTTCACCGGATACAACAGAAATGTAACGTTTCACATAGTGTACATTTTACTGTTCTGCACGCTGTAAAAATTCGTCTGATGGGTATGTACTATGTCATATGTGACATCTGTATATTGTATTAAAGAAATATACAAATTTCACTGTTTGCCCTTCCAGGAGGCGCTGTTAATGGGGAAAATTGTAAAAATTAATGGGAATCTCAGCAGTTCTCACTGATCATTTTTTTCCGTGCAGTCCCAATTCATGTAGAAATCAAAGGGCTTGAAACCAATAGAAAATATTTGATATTTTTATCGGTTCAGCCTTTGTTTTCGAAATTCTTGCGATTGTTATTCCGGACCGAATAAACAAATTTTGATGTTGCCACATTTTACTTTCATTGCTGCTACTCTCTGCAGCATTACAATGAGAAACCTCCTTACAAACAGGTCACCAAGCGGCTTATTATTATTCCGTGACGCTTCTTACATAATCTAGGGTAGTCTTGAGTTACATCTCGTTGAGTAAAAAAAAAAAAAAAAAAAAGAACGAGCCTTCTCCATCGCGGAAACTTAAATTACCGCCGGAACTCAGCGAGCAAAGACGCGGTATGTTTCTCAGTGAGACCTTATTAATGTGCTTACCGGAAATGGACACCTTAAGACGACAAAAGCAGGGTCAACAGAGCCCTAGATCATCATTGAAGATCCTTCTCAATCTTAATCTAGAATTCGTCCAATTATCACATTGAGAAAATTCATCGCTATGATATGTAATCTCTAGTCGTAAATCAGCGTAAGAGGTACATTTTCTGACACGCGGAATTCTCTCTCTTTCTCACATTCCCGAGAGCGTGACGAGCAATTTATTAATGAGCGAAGGACGAAAAAAAGTGTCCATTAATCATTGCTTCGCCGTTATATCCTGCCTCACGATTCGAATTATCAACACTTTCCCATTGTTTTGTCTCTGAACCAGCACGATTTTATTATCCAACCAGGAATTCTCACAGGGAGACAGTTTTTTTTCCTGCTCTCGTGCATAATTTCTTTGCTCGATGTTTGTGTCCGTGTGTTCGCTCGCTCGGTTGTCTTTGGGAACTTTATAATTCGCATATGTAACACATTCGGCTTTCTAGCCTCGTGCGACACGAATCCAGACTCCGTAACAGAGTTAAGGACGGAAAAAAGACCCCGGAAGAGTGTTTTTAAGGAAGAGGCGGGCTAAAAAAAGAGGATACAACAGCTGCAAATGATAATTCCTTTTTCACGAGCTGGGCTGTGAAATATTTTTTTGGCAAATTATACTACAGGTTTTTTTTTCAATAGTTAATAGTTTGCTCAAAATTGCTCAAAATTTCAGAGTTTTTCCGATGACAAAAATGGTCCAAATAAAATAAATTTCATTATATGATAGGAAATCCAAGTAAAATTGGAAAATGAGTAACTATAAGCTTCCATCTCGATGCTGAAACAAAAAGAGTCGAGGATCTTTCTCCACGAGAGAAATTGATTTTTCCTGCTTTGCAAAAAATGGAACAAACGATCGAGAAATTTTCCATTCATTGGAAATACGATCGGGGTCATGTAAAAGCGCGCCTCCTTCGACTCGAGCGACCTCTCATCCTTAAGGATCGAGAAAAAATGTGAGAACATCGCGGACAAATTAGAAAAATCATAAAATAGAATTCCTGGCTGTTCGTATGCGGCGAATCATTCTCAGCGACGTCGATACTTTCTAAGCAATATATTATTGTGCGGTATTAGATGAAGAAGCGCTCTCTTCTTCGGTGCGTTTTATCGCAACTCCGCAATTTCATATGTCTAACTTCGTTTTACTGCCTTGCAGTGTGGATTTCAGAGCCAGGAAGTCGCTAACAACGACGCGCTGTTTGGAAAAACAGCGCCATCCAAGAGGTCACACCTTGCACTTAAGGGGTTAGGATCTCTCTTTCTTCCCTCCTCTCTCTCTCTCTTTTTACCTGTCTTCCTCTCTCAACAACGTTGGTCCAGCACGCACATTTAGCTCTTTTGTGTGCAAGCTTTTATTCCAATACTATAATATATAAATGATTCAATAAAAGAACGAATTTAAACCGCATAGTCTCAAATCCTTTACCAAATTCTAAAACCAATCGATTCATGCATGATTGATTTTCAACTAAATTCAATAAATAGCATCACCAGAAATTTCCCACTTGGAAAGAAAAAAGTGACAAACTTAGAAAAAAATACTATGATTTGTACAAAATTGTCGGATTTGCAATAAGAGTAGTACGAAGCCTCTCGAGTCTCCAAAAAAACGCACCAAGTACATAAAAATTATGAAAAAGCTATTTTCATTAATTATTTTTTTCAAATTTTTTTAAATGATTCAAGTACTTCTTCCACACGTAGAAAGCTTTATGTTTAGAACTTAGTCTCGAAATATCGGCAACAAAAAAAAATGTAAGAAAAAATATCATAATAACAGCATTTTGAATTTGATACATTTTTTTCGAGCAATCAAAATTTTTTTTTCACTGCACGAGGTCAAAAATCAATATTCCGAAGAAATACTCATACGCATCTGAGCTTACGTTCACGTGGCTACAACATAAATGGCGTATTTCGTATGTTTGTATGCGAAAAAAGCGCTGTTTTAAATTTGGTCACGTGATACGTGAGTATGTATGTAGATATATATTAGGGTGATTCGTTTCAGGGCAATTTTTTTTTTGTCCCATCGTGCCCGAAAACCTTTAGTTGGTGCCTAAAACCGAAGTTTCGTGACAGGGGGGTGTTGTCAAAAAATATTTAGAGGTCGCGAATCAAAATTGAAGGTTTCCCATTTGATTAACATTGAAAAAAAATGTTCTCATTATTAATGTTACCATTCCGCGAATTTTGATATCGCGATATTTTTCAAGTGGGTTTTCATAGGAAATATGATACTCTACAATAATGTTCATTGAGCCATGTCCGCAAATTCAACCGTTTCAGCGGTGTCATTGTTTCGAGTGAATATTGTATAAGAATATCTATTCAAACGGCTGTAACGACTAAGCTATTAGATATATTGAAAAAATTCAAATGAAAACTTTGTAGAGAAAGTAATTTGCTACAAAAAAGTTTGACAAGCCGAGCCCGTAAATTCAACTCTTCCTCAGCTATAGGGGGATGAAGTAAAATAAATAGATTTTTTGTTTTTATTTTATTGATTTATTTGCATGGGGAATTCTTTGTAACATTTGTTGAATGGTTTTTCTGATGATTTTGTACATACTATCTCATAGAAAATGGAGTTCGTTTGATTGAATAAAACAAAAAATATCTATTTATTTCACTTCATACACCTATACCTGAGAAAATGTTGAATTTACGGGCTCGGCTTATTAGACTATTTTGTAGCAAATTATTTTCTCTACAAAGTTCTCATTTCAATTTTTTCGATATATCTAATAGCTTAGGCGTTACAGCCGTTCGAATAGATATTTACATACAATATTCGCTTGAAATAATGATACCGCTGAAAAGGTTGAATTTACGGACTTGACTCAAGGAACTTTATTGTAGAGTATCATATTTCCTATGAGAACCCACTTGGGAAATATCGCGATATCAAAATTCGCGGAATGGTAACACTAATAATGAGAACATTTTTCTTTCCAATGTTAATCAAATGGGAAACCTTCTTTTGATTCGCGACCTCTAAATATTTTTTGACAACACCCCCCTTTCACGATACTTCGTTTTTAGGTACCAACTAAAGGTTTTCGGGGACGATGGGTAAAAAATAAGTTGCCCTGAAACGAATCACCCTAATATATATATAGGGTAAGCATGGTATTAGGCGTATTATTATGCATACTGCAGTGTAAAGCAACGAAGAGTCCGTAATGCATCGTGTAGGTGGCACTAAAATGGGTGAAGGCAGTGTATGTAGCACCTCGCACAATGGCCTTTCCTCCTGACCGACGCAACAAGTGTTAGCCCACACGATATATACCTCCCCCGGTGGCTTTTGCATAAAACATTTATATATATATAAATAAACGTGACAATGGCTTCCATATGTACGAGGAAAAGCGAGTAGTACAGTGAGTCGTACGGGATTTCACGAATACTCACCGGGATATGGTCGAGAGAATAACCGAATAAATATGGGACAGTTCGTTCAAACTTAAGGGGGAATATACACATGAGAACGAAAAAAAAAGTAATTTCCGAGAATTTTTTCCAGGGAAACTATTGAAATGATCATAACCGGGTTTTTCATAGTTAAAAATGTACACTTTCAAGATTGTTTTCAATTTTTTTCTATTTAAAAATGTTGCAAATTCACGGAGTACTTAGTCGTCTACGGAGTGCCGTAAAAAAATCTGCCATAGCGGTACCCAGTGGCATTTCGTCAAAAATCATGTGAAAGGAAAAACCAAAACAGGATACTAAAATAAATATTATTATCTTGTCTTTGTCATAGCCGATTTAAAAAATATCGATTGTTGAAAAAATGGCGAACGCTTGAACTCAACGACGTTATTTTCAAGAAAAAATTCGTTCGTATTTTGACAAAAAAAAAAAAAATCGAAAAAAAGTTGTTCCCATCACTTAACGAAAACAATAAAATGACGCAAAACTTATCAGCAAAAATGTGATAAAATAGCTATTTGTATAGAATTGGATTCATCAATTATAAACGAAGATGTTTCGAAGAAAAAAATGTGCTCGGATTTTGAATAATTGGCCTAACATTGGTAACTATACAAAATTCGAACTTCTCTCAGTTTTATGATTTTTTGAATAACAATGCCAAAAACATCAGTGTCAAAAGTTTGAATACTGCAGAATGGATGTAATCTTGCATTCCGAGGGTTGAAAAAAATATTTTCTCACAATCTTTCCATACAAATAATCGTAGAAAATCAGTAGATAAGAAAATTCGACACGGAATGTCCTGTATCCTGTGGCTAGCTGAAAAGATGGAATCTGCGAGGATATCTCGGGTTGCACGATCAACATATCGGGAGATAGTCATCCCCGGAATTCCGTGACGTACCTATCAAAAGACATTAAAACGTTGGATACATTTTACTCTCGAATCTCCGAGTCGTTTTTCCGTCTGTTTCTCTTCCTGCAATTCCCCCTTTTGCATTGCGAACTCACGCTTAATGGGCGATCTTCGATTTCCATCGTGTATTGTACGAATGTTTTGAAAACGATACGAGAGAACGTTTCTTGATAATTGTGCCAAAATAGAAGGGCTCGAGAATCCTAAACCGCACGATTTTACTCGAAATTCCCCATAGATATATATATGTGTGTGTGTGTATGTAAGAGAAGCCACACGACAATTCTCGACTTCATCAGCATATCGCACGATTTTCCCAACCCCGACGACGATCTCTCTCGATGGACGGTTTTCTACATCGGTATTTAGGTATGCAGGATATTGTACGATCGGTATTCGCAGGTTCAGAAACCAACTTATAGGTATACTTTTGCATAATATTGCGATGTATTAGATCTGAGTCCACAGAACAGTGCAATAATGGGAAGAATCTGAAAATCGCAGAGAATCTCAATGTAGTCTTAAATCATTGGAATTTTATAAAACGTCGAATTCCTTTTCAAAAAAAGTTTAAGGTACTAGTCTATTTTAGAAGGCCAGAAAAAAGCAGATTTTTGAGAATTTTTTTCTCAGGTTTTGTATCATATATGGTTATAAAACTGTTATTATAACATTGATTGTTTCATCCTTCGAAAGTACAAAACAAAAATTATTTTTTATTTTGATTCTTTGAATAATTTATAGAAGCCGCCAAAGTCGAAAATGTCTTGTCCCATGGCCGACAGTTAGGGGGAATTCCCCCATTACCGGACACTTAAGGTTATTCATTAATAAAACTATTATATATATAAGAACTTCGATTTTTTATATTTTTTCACAAATTTTGGAGTATTCTTTGGTGTGTTAATGATAGTACAGATTTAAAGAAACGTAAAATTAGGAAAAATATATTTTTGAATTTGATAGAGTCTGAAAATGCTAGAGTCTGAAAAGTGGCACCTAGTACTGGACACTATGAATATTATTTGAAAAAATGGATTAAAAATGGTTAAATTTTGCAATGATCGCAAATATATTCATCAGAACACTCCGGAATATGTGCGCACGCCTTATGAGTCCATTGTTTACAATTGCCGTACTGGATTCAGTCATTATTGTCATCGAGGTTTTTTCATATTTTCCCCGGGCCATTTCAATAGCGAAAATGTCCTTAGGCAATTCGCCATTTATCTCCATTGGTTATTTGGCAATGGGGCATGAATGGCGATTTTTCAATGGCGAAGAATGGAGTTTTTTACTACGGGCTTGAAGTTTAGAACGTTTATGTAAACGAAAAATCCGAAGAAGTCTATATTTAACGGAAAATTTGAAGAGCTTGCAAGTATTTGCTTAATAATAATGTCAAAAACTCGATGATATTTGAAGAATTATTTCCAAAGTATTAAAAAGTCACAAAATTGTTCTGTAAAAAATAAATCTGTCGATCATTCGTTCATTTGAACTTTCGGAATTTCAAGTCCATAAATTTTACAACATTAGGCCAAAAATTTGCACACGGAAATATTGAAGAATAATTGTTGATCGTTGAAAATCACAAAGATCGTGAAAACGTTTGACATTTTATAAAATTTGGAATTTCTTGAAAAAAGGGTCTGGACACTCTGGTTCCTGCAATTTTTTCGTCAATGAACTCAATTTTTTTTTACACAGATTGCTCCGAGTATAAGTACTTCGGTATAAAATTTGTCAAAAATTGCTCAAATTGTGGAAACAAAATAAAAATTAAAAAAAAACTTGTTGCTAAAGCAGCTTTTGCCAATTTGACGCAGTTGAGCTAAAAAAATGGCACAGACGGTTGAGAGTTTAATGTATCACATATAAAATTACCTCAAAATTACTACGAGCATTTGGATTTTGCAAGATTTTCAATTTAAAAAAAAAAAAAAAAAAAACTAGGTGTTTCTAGTTTTTATAGCATGTAAATGTATCGGGAAACAATTTTCCAGTTAAATACTCTCAAACTCTCACTGCTCGCGATAAACATATTATTTTCCCTCGCAGTGTTTGTACTCGACTGAAACGTTCGAGCCTCCACTTATCCAATTATCCGTTTATAAATAATACAGAGCGGACACAATAACCGTGGTGGAGAAAAGTGAATATATGGCAAACGTAAGAATACGGACGTAAAACACGCGTTTTCTCGCCTTCGATGATCACAATTTACGACCTTTTGTATCTCACAGAAATACTCTATGCATAGACAAATTTTTACTGTACATTGACGAATGGGAGGTAAAGGCGACGATACTCGATCCTCGGTCCACGCGCGATATCTCCTCAGTTATCAATTTTATCAAGACAAGAGCGATTTTTTTCCGAGTTCATAAAATACGATGTTTGTAATATCGACGCGCCGCGATCTCTCGTGAACTTTTTCGACGCTTCAAAATCGATGTACAGAAAAATCGATCACTACAGTGACAAAACGAAAATCAGATAAACAAAATACCTGATTTTAATGAATAAAAAGCGTCAATTTTTCTCAGAAAGTTGAGGCTCTCACTTTCAGGATCCACCATTTTGCTTTCACCATTATCTAGGATAGAATGATAGTTGTGAAATTTATCGTACCAATGCGGACTATTGTAAATTCTAATGGCGTTCATAAGGTACATAAGGGATAAATATAGTCGAGAATCAGAAGATCTTTAAGGACTTCGTGATGTGGACCGCAAGTTTCGTGGGATAGTTGGATCACGATTGGCCCCTTGGCGCTATTCTCTCTCTTTCTCTCTCATTTTATATCCTTATCATATGCTCTTCCTCCTTCTATCTATTCGCCCCTTTACGACATCCTTATTTCTCGCGAGTGCGGGTGAGGCTCATGGATCGGCGTATTTACAGCTCTACCGTTTATATCTTTACCAGAAAAATATCTCTACCGGAAATAGAGATGTTAAAATCGGTTTTGAAATCGTGCTTTGACCATTATATCGATGTCTGTCCCCTTAATAATTCTATTTATCATGCCATTTTAAATCCTTAGCCCAAAGATCAAGCCATTTGTAAAAAGTGCTGTAAAATGTTTGAACATTTACTTAGCCGTGCTAAGATTCTCTGGTTCAGTGGCTCAGATGAAAACGCGTTGATCGAGACCTCTGATGTTGACTTGCAAAATTGTTCGCGAAAAACCAACATTTATCTATAATCGTTCCGTTTCTCGTGGTTCTAATTCGCGGATAGCCAAAGGAAGAGCAGAGTTGGGCGGAGTCTTTCCCGTTGTTCTACGATCGATTAAGGGGTATTACAACGTGAATATTTGTCGATTTGTGAATTTGAAATTTTTTAAGCGCAAATATTGTTCAAATGGAAACGTTTAGATTCTTCGCGTGTAAAACACGGGAAAATAGTTTTTCAATTTTCTTGCGTGCTTCAAAATCAAACGTCACGTTCTACGCTGTGGATTCTATCCATACTACAAGTATGCTATACCGTATGTTGTCATATTTGTGATTAGTATTGATATTAGATTGTTCGCATGTCACGACACTATCGCGTGCATTTTTCTTCATCACCAATCGCACGTTTTTCTCTTCACAATTTTTTTGCATTCTCGAACGTGACGTTTTTGCTCGAAGTACGTATGATTATTGAACTGTAACAATAATGCTCGGATTATCGTCTGGCAAAGTACGCAAGAAAAATCAAAAATATGATCAGTGCTTGTACAAACAATTGCAAACAAGTTTTAACACGCCTGTTTTTACAGCAATATTTGCACGATATTACATTCTACTTGCTGTTTCCTTCGTCCATAAAGTATGTGCAGCAAAATGAGACAGGAGTCGTTGGCTGTGACTTCTCGAATAATCAAAATCTCCACGTATATTTTCCATTCGTATCGTTCAGTACTCCAACAACTCGTTTTGGTCAGTGGTAATGTTGTACATTCGCATGTTCCTTATTTTTCTTCCAAAATAAATGCCAAAGACGTTTTGTATACGCTTGACGCGACTTTAGCTGCTTTTCCAATAGCAATTCCCACTTTTTCACGATAATCACGGTGATTCGTAATTTACTAAGACAGAATGTTGCACCACTATTATAAAACTAAATTTTTATTCACATTTGGTGTAATTTTACATTGATTACGACAGTCTAGCGAATATGGCTGATAACAGCAACAATAGCGACAGCAATGCGACATTACTGAGCGATGCTTATTTGATTCAAAGGATGCTCACCTTCTTCGAATTCAATGATTGGAAAATGACATGCAACGATATGTTAACCAAGGTCTTTGGTTTGTTCAATAAATCCATCGCCAGAGGTTGCTTTGAAGATGCACTCCAAGGCTTCGTGTCATGTTTGGCGGATAAAGGGCTCAAGGGATTTCGAAGAAACGCCAGAGACGTGACATACCTCGATTTCCAAATGCTAATCGCCGGACTTATTACGAGATTTGCTAATCATTGCCCGCTGAGGGACGTGATGGACAACAATTGGAACATCACGCCGTCCAATTGCCCCGCGATGAAGTTTAATATGCATTTAAACAGTAAGGCGTACAATATGACCGGCGATCATTCACACGCTGGTGTCAAGCTTGTACCATCGGGAAAACTGAGAGTGATCGATCCAAAACAAGCCGCAATTCTGGTATTTCTATTCCACATTTATTATTCGTCTAACAGTAACATAGACAACGAGACGGTTTGCAATTTCATGGAAACCCTGGAGCAGATAGACGAGGCTATGTATGGCTCGATCCAAGCGGGTGGTGGTGATGTGAATTACGAATCTGACTCGACCGACACCAGCGTAAAAAATGATTTGATACAAACGTATGGAGAAAAAGATCCAGTACTTGTAAAATATATAATGGGGCAGTATGATCAAATTATGATGATGCTCAATTGTTGTATGTTGCAATACGATTTTTTGAACACTGACCCGAATCACCAAAATAAAAAATTGGTCGAGAACTATGTTGCTGCGATTATGGGTATACCTCAAAAGCCGCAAGAGATCAAAATTTGGGCCTTATACGTTAACGAATTGGGAATAGTGATCACGTATGACGACCTGGTCGTGAACAATAGTTTATCAGTGGAAAGAATTGCATTCATTATACTGACGTCATTGATGTTGAAAGACGCTCAATCGGAGGAAGATGATAGAAGCTATATTGAACAGTACCTTGAACAGTATGAACATGTTACTCTACTCTTGGATGCTCAAGAATATTTCAATAAAAACCCTTATAACCCTGGAGTTACGAGGAATCCTGATGCACTCGGCATAAACTCAGTTAAGTGGGACGAACTGAGGTCGATGTCTGGTTGGTTGAATGAACAGTTGCAGATTATGGTATAAAAAAAACTTCTAGCAGTGAAGTACTGAAGTAAGACGCTGTAACCACTTTTTTCATAATCAGGATATTTGTACAATCAAGAACATACGAACTATTGTTGAATAACACAAATAACTACCTATGAGAGATCGCAATTCAGTGTTGAACCATTTCACGATCAATAACTGTGAAATAAAATAATAAATTAAAATCGAATAAAATCTGAACACCCGTTACAATTCGAACAAAATTTTTTTCATAATGAAGAGCAATTCGCGGCCAAGTTCCCCAAATTCCGGCTCGATATCTCCAAGCGTTCTTGAGTTATGAATTATTTACATCTGAAACTCAGGACCCACACACACACATGCCCATCTGGACATTTTTTCTAAATATGATTTATCAATGTTTTGGGCCATTTTGAACACATTGGCATAGAAATCTCGAAAAAAATTTTTTCACGAAAACAAAGCTTCCTTTACAAGGAAGCAAAAACTAAATTTTGTTCACATTTCCTGGCATTATCAATCGTTACAGCAGTTTAACAAACATGGATGTTAACCGAGACAGTAACAACAAAGATGGTGCAGTACTGAGCGATGCTCATTTGATCAGAATAATGTACATCTTCTTCGAGTTGACTGAGTGGAAAATGTCATGCAACGATATGTTAACCAAGGTTTTCCATTCGCTCAGTGAATCTATTGCCAAAGGTCGCTTTGAAGATACGCTCCGAGGGTTCATGTCATACTTGAAGACCAAACATGACAAGAAATATCGACGAAACAGTAAAGACATGACTTACCGTGATTTTCAAGTGATGATCGCCGGGCTCATTAAGCGATTCGCTATCACCCTAACGCTGCAAGAAGTGATAGACAGTGATACGGGCAGCATCTCGCCCCATTGCTCCATGATGATGTATAATATGCATTTAAACAGCAATACATTGAGTTTAATCGACACATCTCCACATTCGGGTGTAAAGCTTATAACAAGCGAAAGATCTACCGTGATGAGTCCGAAACAAGGTGCACTTCTCGTATTTCTATTCACCATGTATTATTCGCAGAATACTACCATAGAAAACTCAGCGGTTTGCAGTTTCTTGGAAATTCTAGAACAAATAGACGAAGCGATGTTTGGCTCCGTTCAAGCGGAAGGCCGCCATATGGATAACAGATCTCACACGGCTGACATCAGCATAAAAGATTATTTATTGTCAACGTATGAGGGAAAAGACCAGGTCATTGGTATGTATATAAGAGAGGAATATTCGAAGATATTCGAGATGCTCAATATATGCTTCTTGCGATACGACTTCTTAAACCATAATCCGGGAAATAAAAAATTGCTCGAGAACTACGTTATCGCGATTTTGGGTCAGCAACCGGAGCCGGTCGAGTTTAGCATCTGGACTACAGAGGTAAACAAGTTGGGCAAAGTGGGCAAGGTCCACGAGCTCACCACGCACGACACTGAAACTATTATAGATGCCGAGAAGAGTGGGTTCATTCTACTGACATCACTGATGTTGTCGGTCCCTGAACCAATGAATACGGAATTAAACTACAGGGGCAAGTGCATTCTGAAAAATGAAGATATGCAGAAACTCTTAAGAGATGGCTCATATTCAGACGCAAATCTTTACGACACAACAGTCACGAGGAACGACGTTCGCCAAATACTTCCCGAGAAGCTGGCGAAATTGGTCGCTCTGTATGCACGATGATACGTTCCTAAAAATTAAAATTAGCCTTAAAAAGTTGAGGATGAAAAACCACCAACCGCCAACATCGCGTACCAAGTAGGTACGCGATGTTCATCAATATGTTAATTTCTTTTTTTTACGTCTTTTTAAAACACGCGCATTCAATTCTCTAGCAGCTGGTTTGTTTCAATCCCAAAATTAATGTTCATCGTGGAAGAACGGATAGGGCCGAAATATACATGACATGACAGATGGAGCGTAAGACAGATGAATGTTTAAGAGTATCTAGGTCATTTAATTGCCTCTTGGCGATGTCACCTTCTTGGCTGCAGTACCAAATCACTTTTGTGCTTGGACAATTGATTCGTTGAATTTTGATTGTAAATAGTTGTCTAAACGAAGAAATTATGGCACAACGAGCGTGGAAATTCTAAGCCGTCAATGAGTCACAGATGCGACGTAGTTTAAGCTTGATAAGAAAAATTTTACTGTTTCATCCACGTAGTACTCTTCCGCCTAATACCAGTGTCTTTCCTTGCTGAACTAATGCACCAGGAGGTTATTATTGGTAATAGTTTATGCTGGGATGATTGTTTCGTTTTTCTTCATGAACTCAGAATCCCCGATGACAGAGCATCAAACACCACACTTATGATGTTCAAATCATCTGTGATCAAGCATTGTTTTTTTGTACAATAAAGGGATACCATCTTCGAGAATGGTCTCTGTTGGCTGCAAAGTGGAGTATTCGACTATTCATTGGGGAAATTGGGTCAAAGATACTTTGACTTCTCGAGGACATCATACACTAAAACAACTTCAGTGGCATCCATAATTGGATGGATATAATTCAACGTGTTGCATCATAGAATTTTTATTCGATAGAGATGCTATAATAGAGTTTGATTACGATGACAATTTTTGCACCCCTTTTCTACCATTTTATTCCTACTTGTATCAGGGTTTCGCCATAAGCGAGGATTGGGATGTAGAGTTAGCAGAGAAATAACTGGTAGAGATCAAAATGTACCCAAAGATGTGCCAACTAAGAAGCTCCGGCATTTCAACTCTCGTTCTTCGCCTCTATTTAACTTTGCGAATTTATTCTCACAATCTTATCAATTTAATGACCGCTTTCAGCAGCGGTAGCAACAGCATTGATGACGAGAGTGAAGAGAGAAAGGAATTTTTCTGTGAGTCGATTAAAAAGTAAGCATGCAAAGTTTCGTGTCAAATTTTAGTTCGGTTTGACATTTTTAGGAATAATAGTAATAAATTATGATAATTAGAAGATCCAAAAGAGCACAAAGAATTGCTGAACGATTTTTTCGCGTCGATCAACGTTGAGCGAAGCTTGAGAACTCAATTTCATTCTCTGCGAGCCAATTATCCATTTTATAATTCAATTTGAAATAAATAGAGCAGACTCTCTATCTACCAACATAATATTTTTATGTATGTGTGTTCGTGCATTATATATGTATGGATTTCCTACACGACCTCATGAAAATTATATATCTACTGCAATATAAGAGATTCAATTCTCTCTTCGTCAACTAACTCGATTGTCTCACGCTGTCTCGCGCTGTCTCACGCCTTTCTCGTCCTCGTCATCCTCTCACCCTCCCTCTTATGCCATATATATGTATGTCCCTGATAGCTTTTCTACACGTTATCCGTCAGATATCGCTCAGGCAATCCCATGAATAACACGTTGGTGAATTTCTCACCGAACGCGTTCGCGACTGTCGGATAAATGTTTTAAATAATAGGATTCTGATCGGTGCCTCGAGATTTCAGCCCCTTCATTTGAATCAAGAATAAAACCTCCGCGCAAATTCACTTAAATGCTTGTATAATTTAAAACGGGAATTTTCCAACTTTTTTTTTGTCTTGTTACAAAATTTCGATAAAATTTTATTTCCCATCGAATAAAGGGTTTGATTAATAAAGTTTGATGAATTCGAATATAACGATTGTTATTTTGGAATTTATTTTTTTTCAACGAAACTACTCTAAAAACGGCAGACTCTGAGATATGATATTGAGACAATGAAAATTACAAATGAAAATCATAATGAATCATTGAAAATTACAAATTACATCTGCAACTGGTAACAGAATGTTCGCAATTAGAAATTAAAGATCATGCAAATTTGAAATTTGCACATTGTAGCTTCCTCATTTTTTTCCATCGTTCGTCAACCCTTCTTTATGAGGACCTCCTTGACCATCTTTATGACGTGTGTATGTTTATTATTATGGCTTCCTCATAAAGGAAGCTTCATGAATTACGGAAACAAATGAAGAAGCTATGAGCAAATTTCAAATTTGCATGATTTTTTAGCCATTCATTGTTTTTGAGATCTGGTGTATTGGTGCTAAGAAAGTGAATTCAATAGCTGCTAAATTAGGAAACTTATAGTGTTAAGTATTTTCAAGTATTTTTCGAAAATTAAAAAAAAGAAAAATTGAGAACGAACCTCTCGAGCGTTTTTCACCAAATTCAACCCTAACCATCCTTGTCATCTAGCGTATTTGTGCAAAAAAATTGAGCTCGATACTTGTAAAAATGCGAATTTAGGAGCGTTAATAAGTTTTTTTTTTATTTCAAAATTTTTTTTTACGCGAATCTCAAAAGCGATTTTTATGAAATTTCGTATTATTTTTCGGTGTCATTGAATGTATTGTCAGAAAAAAATTCAGCTCGATGGATGCAAAATTACAAAAGTTAGAGAACTTACATTTTTTTTGCGAAAAATTAATTTTTTTTAAACCGAACCTCTTGAGTGATTTTTCCCAAACTTAATCCCAACCGTCCTTATTATAAAGTGTATCTGCACATAAAATTTCAGGGTGACAACTGCAAAATTACGAAAGTTAGACGACTCACAAACATTTTACAATAAATTTAAAGTTCCGCCAAATTGACAATTATTTTGCAATTTTTAAAATATTTGCACTAAGTACAGGGACATACGTAATTTACTTGTATACCAAATTTCAAGTTGATCGCCCAAACCGTTCTTTAGATATATCCATTTTAAGGAAAGCATAAAGCGGACACACACACACACACACGCGCACGCACGCACGCACGCACGCACATACACACACACACACGTCCGGACATTGTTTCTAAATGCGTCGTTCAGACGCTTTGGGACATTTTAAACATACTGACACGAAAAGCTCGAAAAAAAAATTCACAAAAACCGAGCTTTCTTTATGAGGAAGCAAAATATATATTTTTAATACGATTTTAAAAATTAAAAATTAAAAATTTCAATCATACTTCATAAGTATCAAGCATCAAGTATATTCAACCATCCACGAATTAGGCCCATGTGAAACGACCCAACCGCCGGACATTTCGTGCCAAGTCCCAAAGACAAACGAGTCTCGTCTTCAAGGTCAAAGGTTTGGACCTCCACCGGACATTGGTTTCCTCAGCCCTGTTTGGAATATCCCCAATAAACTTATTTACCATCCTCGAATGATTGGCAAGTTTCTTCGGTCCGGCACTTATACGCTAGACTTACATCATGACTATTTTTTTTTCTTCACCCACTCGCGTGGTCAATCGCTTCTTTATCAAGTCTCCCGCAAGCAGACGATGATCCGTAGACTTGTAAATGCAATGAGAAAGAGAGAAAGGCTAGAGAGACCGATAAGCCTTGTTCGAGCTCGTTACAAGGTGAATTGCCGCTATACGAGACCAGCTGTTTGCGTCCTGACACAGAGTACCCCCCCCCCCCTCCTTGACCGTAGGGCGAAAAGGACCGTTTCAGGGTCTTTCTTTTTCGTTTTTTTTTTTACTCATCTCCCAGCGTGTTTCTCTCATCGACGAGTCATTGCTCGCTGACCCCGTGTGGCTCTTCGTGAACTATGAAAAAATAAAAAACCACCGTAACTGTCCCTGTTCTAACGATGAGACGACGATCAATGGACTCGATGGAAAACAACGGTATCCGGGCAAATCAGCAGAGCTGAGACACTTTTCGTATGGACTTTTCGTCACAACAAAGGCCTTGGTGACTCCTTGAAGATTGCGTGATATAATCGGACCAAGTGTGCAATACATTTGTCAATCGCATTCCTAAGAATGTCGTTGATGAAATTGACCGTCGTCATCGTGATATTTTTCATGTTCGAGGTCTCGATACTCTTTTTTTTCGCTTTATCATAAAAGACGCTTTCGTCGCGTAAATATTTTCTTCAAGATTTTGAAAATAACGAAAGTTTACAAATATTTTTTTACAAATTGAATTCAACCGGCCATTCTTCAAGAATCATATTTTCAACTGAATTATATTATTTATATTTGTAGTTGCAGTTACTATTTTTTTAAATTTAGGTTACTGTAAAATCTAAGAGTTCCAAAGTATCAAAATTTGTGCCAGAATTGCAATATATGATTTCTTTCAGTGGGGTGGGAGTTAGAATTTAAAATTCTAATTCAGAACTGATATTTCGAAATTCCAGCATTTGGAATGTTCATTTAAGCAAAATGTCATCAAGTGCATCTTCACAAAAAATTGGAGCTTGATAATTGCAAAATTATGAAAGTTAACTAGTTACAAAGCTTACAAGTATTCTTAAACATACCTAACATACTTATAACATATTCCTCCAAAACATAATTTATTTCGAAACTGTGTCCTTAAAATTTTTCCCTCATCCGTGTGAACCTCAAAAAACCTTTCAACATTGAAATACAGAATTTAAAAAAAAACAAAAAAAAACTAATGAAAAAACACATTTTTCACGAAAACAAAACTTTCTCCATGAGAAAACAAAAAGGGATCAATATGCAAAGTGATTTTAAGTATACGGGATCAATTATTCTCTATCATTGTCTCTGTATACAGAGAGAAGGGGGTTAATGCGCTCTTTCAGAGTTACGATGAATAGAACAAGGCTCACGAGAGGTCATGATTGGTTTTTTTCTCTTCGTCTCGTTTCTTCCTCTCTTATCCTCTCTTCTCGTTCCTTTCTCCTCGGGCGCACATTGCACTTCTGCATTTTGCGTCGTCGTCGCGCGACTTCCTGGCCAATAAGACGACAAAAAGACCGCCATTACGAGAGAAAGAGCTTCACGACGGAGGGGATGAAAGAGGCGGAGGGTGGGGGAGAGGGTACAAAGAGGAGGAGGACACGAAGATAAGAGATCAACGCGACCGTGAGCGCGAGAGCTCGCAAGTTTGCCAATACCATCAGCAATAGAAAGAGAGAGAGATAGACAGAGAGGGAAAGAGAAAAAGAGAAAGAGAGAGAGATGAAGAATCGCAGGAGCAGAGCAGCAGCGAGTTAAAAGCAGAGGAACAAGAGAGGAGAGCTCATCGAGGGAGAAAGTTCTATTAATCGTATGCACACGTTGCACTCGAGAGCGCGTATTGTGGAAGGACGACCGTAAAAATGTGATTGCACGATCCGATGGTGTACCATGTATACATATGAAGTATTCCCCCTCATCAGGACCCCCTTTTAGGCTGGCCTCTTTCGAATTGCTTGAAACTCGAATATGTTTTAGTATTGTCTGAAAGTATATTGTACACCAATTTTCAGATTTCTAACTATAATACTCTTTGGAATACACCAAAAGTAATATTTCGAATTTTTTGCGTATTCAGCTCTTTAGGGCTTAGGCACGGCGTAAAATGAAATCGAAAAAATTCTTTTCCAATAGCTTTCGATCGGAAATGTCCTGCGCTTTTCGTAAAAAATATTAGCGATTTCGAAAAAAAACGAATTCATTACAATTTCGGCCAAAAACCGAAAAAATTGATTTACAAAAAAAGAGCATAATTAAATTCAGCGGGACAGTTTTAAAAATTTTTTTTATATACCTGAGAAGAAACGATATAAATTTCAAGTTAGAACTCGCATCCATTTACTAATGCCAAGTCTTTTAGTAAGATAAAAATTCTTAAATATTGTGTTTTTCGTATTCAAAAGTTCTCTGATATATTATATTTTTTACGAATTTCGAATTTTATAAATTTATTAAATTCAAAATTTAATAAATTTGATTTAATTAATTTAATTTAATAAATTGAATAAATTTGATTATTTAATAAATTTAATTTAATTAATTTAATAAATTTGATAAATTCAAAATTCGTTTAAAAAAACGCTTTATAATATATCAGAGAACTGTTGAATACGAAAAAACACGATATTTAAGAATTTTTATCCTACTAAAAGACTTGGCATTAGTAAACGGATGCGTGTTCCAACTTGAAATTTATATCGTGACTTCTCAGATATATACAAAACATGAAAAAAATTGTTCCGCTGAATTAAATTATGCTCTTTCTTTGTAAATAAATTTTTTCGGTTTTTTGCCAAAATTTAAATGAATTTGTTTTTTTTTCGAAATCGCTGATATTTTTTTCGAAAAGTGCAGGAAATTTCTGATCGAAAACTATTTAAAAAGAATTTTTTCGATTTCATTTCGCGCCGTGCCTAAGCTCCGAAGAGCTGAATACGCAAAAAGTTCGAAATATTACATTTGGTGTATTCCAAAGAGTATTATAGTTAAAAATCTGAAATTTGGTCTACAATATACTTCGAGGCAACACTAAAACATACTCGAGTTTCAAGCAATTCCAAAGAGGTCAACCTAAAAAGGGGTCCCGGCGAGAGGGAATACCTCATATATATTTATACTACATAGTCAAGGGAACGCTTCGAATCCCCGCACACGACAATGGATGTACATAGAGGACACAAGAAAACGAATTACGACTCGAAATAAAGGGGATCAACGACGCAAAAGTTCTATATAACATCGTCGAACGTGGTTAAAGAAAAAAAAAAGAAATCGCGCAAATTATAAATTTGCCCGTAACTTCCTCATTTTTATAAATTTTCACCGAAGCTCTTTTATAAACATTTCCGTGATTCCTTCTATGATGACTAATCCACACTGTAAAAAATGTCTTTAAATTAAATAGACTTATTATTGAAATTTCATATTCTTTTCTACGTTAAATTTCAATGACAAGTATACGAAATCGAATCTGATGGACACCGATTGGGAAATTAACAATTTGAACTTAAATTCAATATTTGTATATTGAAATGAAGAAAATAAATTCGGAAAATTAAAATTTATATTGGGATATTACTACATTTATTGGGATATTATTGCACACATGTATGTGAAATTAAATAAACTGTATATGAGGCATTCCACACCGATTCAACCTCGGTCTGACCCTTCACCTCTCCGATTTTGTCCGCAATTTTTTATGAGTACCTCCGAAAAGCGCTCAGAATTTTCTTTCATTTTTTTTTGAGCGATTTGACGTAACTATGGTCTAGTTTTTTTTTCAAAAAGCTTTTTATAGACAGAAGGAAAATCCTGCCCACTTTCGCTCAACGCTTGAAATTTTCCATATAAAAAACGGGATTTTTGTGATTTTTTTATATGGAAAATTTCAAGCACTGAGCCAAAGTGCACAAGGGTTTCGTTCTGGTTATAACAAGCTTTTTTTGAAAAATAAAATTAAAAAAAAAAAATAGAAGGAGGAATCTGAATTGAGTGGACCGTAATTCAAATATTTTTGTATGAATTAAAGGTGTTTAAAAAAATATTTGAATAAGGACCGACGCGATTCGGATTTCTCCTTGTATTAAAAAAAAACTAAAAAGCTTGTTATAGACGGAAGGAAACCTCTGCCCACTTGTGGTCAACGCCTGAATTTTCTATATAAAAAACGTCATTTTTGTGATTGTTTTCAGATTTTTTAATTTGGGCTTAAAGTAACTTTTTTAAAAAATTTTAATTTTATAAACACATTACCGTCAGCACAAAATTAAAAATCTGAAAAAAATCACAAAAATCCCGTTTTTTATTAAGTTAAATCTTTATTAAGTTAAATTTATTAAGTTAAGTTAAATCTCTCCAAAAAAAATCTGAAAAAGGTGCTGAGTGCTTTTCAGAGATACTATAAAACCATAAAAAATCGCGGACAAAATCGGAGAGAAAGGAAGGATCAGACCCAGGTCGTATCGGTGTGGAATGCCTCATATGCATAAAAACTTAATATTTTCAAACTTCATAATTGTTTACAGTGCAATTGTCGCTTACTCATCGAGGAAGCTTGACAAACGACACAAAAAAATTATGTGCAAATTTTTAATCTGCATGATTATTTTATTGATTTTTTGAAAATTCGAAGGTACTATAAATTCAAAATCCTTCAAGTTCCTTTAAAATTAAATATCGATCGTCCAAATGAAGTGGGATGATTTTTGAAAAATTTGAGCTCGGTAACTGCGACATTCCAAAAGTTAGAGAGTTTTCGTTTTTTTTTTCAAAGAAAGAAAATAAAAATCTAGGATCGCGTAGAAAAATCCGAAAAGAGTTTCGTTGAAATCCCAAGAAATTGATAATTTATCATAAAAAGTGATCTTAACTGAATTCGCGAGGGAATCCTTTATAAAAATGTTGAAAAACCTTGGAAATTAATTTTTTTTTCGTGCTGGACAAGATCTAGAAATCTTCTGGAATCCCAGGTGAAGATAGAGTTGTAAAATTTTGATTTCTGCGATCTCTGGTAATTTCGGTCTGTCTCAAAAAGCGTATGAAGAACATTTTTCGCCTCTTCGTCGTGCCCAATTTTTCTGATTGCATATTCACGATCAGCTGGTGATAACTATTTTAAGGGGGGGGGGGGGTATCTATTTTCATATCAACATTTACGTTGCTAACGCTGTTGTCGAATCGCAACCAAATATGGCGTAAATTAATTTTTTGCATGGAAAACGGGGGTGGTCGTGGCATTGTATAAGAGGGCGCGTGCACTGTGGTCTCTCTTTTCTCGTAGAAATAACATGGATTGTACATATGGCGCTCGCACGCGGCACATAATTCATATTGGCTAACGTGTATGGCAAAGGTCACGACCTCACTTCCGGTCGACACGCGAGATCCAGCAATGGACCTCGGGGAAAAGATCGAGAGAGAGAGGGACGGTCTTTTCGCTCATACCGATCGAAACATTTCCGTCCCTCTCACTCTCGCGCGAGACTCGATCTTATAAGCTCGCGTCGCGGAGGTTACCGCGCGTACGCCCGAGAGTAGATCTCGCGGAATAGCGCGCGCGGGTGTTCGCCAAGTACGAAGATTAATAACCCTAGCGTGTGTTCTTTGTACGTGAAAAAATGACCAACAACCTTTATATATCTATATAATACATATAATAGAGCGGCTTAAGGGGTTATACGCAGTCAGAATTTTCAAGAAATCGATTTTTTTCATCTTTGTAATGTACATATGGGGTATTCCATGCGTAGTGAAACAGGTTTTGGCCACGGCCAAAATTTTTCGTCCGTTAATATATCGTTTTCTCATATCATATAAAAACATTTCCATGTAGTTGTGAACTCCAATTGAGACATGGTTTTTGTTAAGTCCTAATCGAAAAATGAAAAAATGAAAAATTTTACATGCCTTTGTGTGTCATTTAAGTGTCAATACAGCAAAAATTAAATCTGACCAGCGCTTTTCAACCGAAAGAACGCTCTTTTCAATAAAACTAATGGAATATTAATCCGATTTGTAAAGAAAAACTTATAGCCAAAAAAACGGAGGAAAAAAACCCGTTTTTATTTGTTTTTCGGCCCTTAGGGTCTACTGAATTTTATCAAAAATCTTACTGAACATAGTTCAATACGTGAGAAACATTCGGTAAAAATTTCAGCTTGCCTTTTTTCTTTGTTCACTGGCATTTAAATGTGTAGTTATCTCCGTAAATAGTCGACGCTTTCTTTCCATCGGAACTCGTTCAAGACAAAACTTATTAATTTTATTGCCAGTGAACAAAAAATAGAGGCAAGCTAAAAAATGTACCGTAAGTTTCTACCATGTTGAACAATGTTCAGTATAATTTTTTATAAAATTCCGTAGACCCTAAGGACCGAAAAAAAAACAAAAATGGTTTTTCTCTCGGTATTTTGGCTGTCAATTTTTTTTTACATATTGGATTAATATTCCATTTGCTTTATTGAAAAGATAACTTTTTTCCAGTTAAAAAGCACTGGTCAGATTTTAATTTTGCTGTATCGACACTTAAGGGACAGACAATTAAAGGTACGTTAAATATTTTATTTTTTTATTTTTCGATTAGTTCAACAGAAACCCAGACTCAGTTGGGGTCCATAACTACATGGAAATGTTTTTACATGATGTAAGAAGACGATATATTGATGGACGAAAAATTTTGAGACCCGCGGCCGAAATCTATCCCGCTACCCGTGGAATACCCCATATATTTAAATATATGTATTCACAGAAAATTTCATTTTCAAAAAATCGATTTTTTTTATTTCATTTTTGTAATGTGCATACATTTAAGTTTATATACACAGAAAATTTCATGTCAACCCAACAAATATTTTTGAAACTATAGGCATATTTTTAAACCCGTAATTACTATGTTTAAAGTGCTTTTGAAACTTTGAACTAGTTTTCTCAAAGCTGTGTTTTTTGAGTCGGTGAGCAAGATTTCTCAGAAACAGCAGAACCGATCGGTCTCAAATTTTTACACAAGCTTTATAAATATATTTTTTAGGAACTAATCGAAGGTTTATTTTTACCGATAAATATTTTCCATTTAAGGCAAATTTTTTTATAAAAAACCGCAATTTTTTTCTGAGAAGCCGCCATTTTGTTAAAAATTGATATTTTGGTTATTCCTTTGATTGAATACTAGATTATACCTTATATTAACGAAATCTTTTAAATTTTTTTATTTTGGATGATCCAATCCAGAGATATCGTGCTCAACGCGAGACACCTTTTTTCGAAGACCTCCAGAAGAGCAGCTACAGCGGCTTCAAGAATTATTATTTTTTAAAACGAAAAATTTCAAAATAAAGTTAAAGGTTACAAAAACATGTATATAAATTTTTACGTTAATAAATTAAAATCTCTTTCTAGACAACATTCTTGAAAAATCCCCTTTTTCGGCCTCGTGACCGCGTATAATCTGTTAAAAACATCTTTATTTTGCATTTTATCGAAATCCATCGAAATCCACCGAAATTCATCGAAATCCAAGCTCCTTACAAGAAACATCATGTTGCGAAAAATTTCTTACCTTCACCTGCAAAATGGCGAAACTTTGAAGAAATTTTGAAAGAAATTTCACCTTGAAATTCAAGATGCACATGTTTAAAAAAATGTATTACTGAATCCTGATTTTTATTGTAGATGCAAAAATTAATTTGTTTCGGACTAAAAAAAAATCCTCTAAAAAAATTGTACAGTTTCTGCCTTTAGCGCAATGTTTCGTTCGTAATGTTAATTTTTTAGGTGCAGCAGTTAAAAATGTTTTTCTACGGCAATTTTTCGTAAAAAATTCTTCTTTATAACAAGGATCTAGAATCTCAACAGGTAACAAAATGTAAAATTAAGCTGCTTTTTTGAACCAGTCTAATAATATTGTTAACTGTGTGCATTAAAATTATATATCATACAACATTTACCTTCGGGTTGAGAGATCGGCGATCCTGAGATGGAAAAACTGCGATCTACATGAGACATCCTGCCGTGTAATTTCTCATTTTCATTCCAATTCTGAAAAAAATAATAAAAAGAATTGAGCATGTTTTCTTCACAATAAATCTTATTAAAATAAGTAAATTTTGTTTCGTTGAATTTCTTGGTAACGTAATTCACATGATTTTGCAACGATGAAAAGAAAAAGTGAAAAGGCCGACAAGGAAGTATATTAGAATGAATTCAAATCTCGTGAAATATTTTTAAGCAGCTTATATACATCCGGTTGAGAAAAAATGATGCCGAGCGAAGAACAAGATTCATCCGTACTTTCCTAGAAACCCTGATTTCTAATCTCATAATTTTAGGCGCGGGAGACACGAATACCTGCTGAGGCAGAAGCCCTCACACGCTGCCAACTTTGTATCCACATAATTTTATGGACCCGAATTACTAGAAATATATGTATATGTAGTTGTAATGGTGAAAAATCTGAATACTATGAAATTGCATTAAATTATTATGCGCATATTATCCACACAGTATTCGGCTATTTTATCTCAAATACTTTTTGAACAGAATTCAAAAACTTCGAAATTCGTGGCTGTAAAGAATTGAGCAAAACCTTTTGAAATAACAATGGTTTGGTAATTATTGTTAATTTAATGCGTTAAATTGCACGCGATACTCGAATTAACAAAGAAAAATGTGCATTTGTGTCGAGATAGAAAAAAATACATTTTCACATCCAATTTTTATCATTCGAGAATTTTTATTTCATTCTAGTTTTTTAAATATGCTTCGCCAATAAAAAATGGTGATAATTTTTTATTACCTGTTATTCATAAAAATGTATGCGGTAAATTGATGGAGAATCATTGAAATGTGCAAAACACGAATAGTTATGGTCAATCGATACACAGATATTCGTAAAAAAAAAATTTTACATACTATTTAAATTCGATTTTTAAAATATCTTCTTCGTTGACCGTCAAAACAGTCATGAAAAATCGACGCACATCAATCTATCGAGAAGAAAGTTTTTAGCCTGGAATTAAATTTGAAGACAAATTTATTTGGGTGCAAAGATTAAAGAACTGAATTTTTCGAAAGTCGTGTTATTGATAAATTCCGATACAAAAAAATGATAGAGCTATCGAATGAACAGTTGACTTTCGTAGAAATTGGAGATGAATTATATTTTCAAAACTGATCCATAAAAAAGAGGTTATCTTGCATATTAAACAGGATTAAGATATTATAGAGAAATTCCCAATTTCGGTTCAAGGGATTGATAAATTAATCCAAACGCCAACGATCGACTCAAAACCCATTGCGATGAAAAAAAAAAGTTTATGAGCAACTGTTCAAATAATTAATTAGTCCCATTTTTAACCTTGAAATAGCTCGATCGCGATCGAGAATATCGTAGAAAAAATGTGCTCAGATTAAATCAGCGATCCTTGCGATTTAACACGACTCGTTTGGAGGGTCAAAAATAAATATGTAATTATTTTTTTCCCTGTCAAAAATAAATCGTTTAATTTAATTAGTGTCAATCGACTGCTTGGTTTTCTACTAATTTCCATCGCACGCTTCCACCCGCGGCATTTTAGATATATTTATAGATACATATTATATTTATCGACACTTTCTTTTTTTTCCCGATTCAAACGAGGAAAAAGAAGTTAATGGGCAGCGATCCCGCAGTCTCGAACGAGCGCGTTCGTGTGATGTTCAAAAAGCGCGCGCGTGTGCGACTAACTGGATTTTAACGATGAGCGCTTTTGAAGGATTAATTTGAAAAAAGGCGAGTAGAAACGAGAAAAAAAATGTGGGATCATATTTGTCGTTCATGCACGAAAATGGCTCAACAAACGGAAGTAACGCCCCCCCCCCCTCTCAAAAAAGGTCTTTCAACAAAAAACTCGTCCACAAATTGAATTAAGAGAAATTTTCACGCTGGCATTATTAGAAAAAAAAAACTTTTGTACAGAATGGGCCATATGATATTATTCGAACGACTTATTATTTTGGTGACAGTATGAAATATTGATTAAGGAGCTATACACAAATAATTGACTTTTTTTACGATCGTACTAGATGTAAAGTATACTTTAAGAGAATTCTGTTTTAAAATTTTGAAGATTTCCAAAATTGAAGCCTCTGGTGAATACGTTTGTTTGATCAATTTTCTTTTCATTTATTGCTACTTATTTTATGTTTTCTAGAAGCAGTTTAAAAATAAATTAAATTTATAATAAAATCTTTGAACAAGATTTTTTCAAAGATACATTTTTTAAAACAGCTTGAAAACTGATGACCAGTATCGCTGCAAATTTTCGCTGGAGTTATTATTTATCCTGATATAGACTGTTTTTAACCATGTCAGTTTCTTTCTTTTATAAATAACTAAACGTCAATGTTTGACAATCGAAAGTAAAATATTCTTTTCAACCGACTGTCATTAATTCTTTGAAAAATGAAATTGTTTTAGATGGCACAGTAAAACAGTACTTTTTTACTTTGATTAGGAGGTATTTTTTAGGTTTGTTTCAGATAAAAATTAAGGAGCTCGAGTAGCAACTGCTGAAAGTACTTGTGTCAAAATGCCTCCACAAGCTTCATTTTTTAATATTTTGAAATTAAATTATAGACGTGAATGCATCAAAATACATACTTTGGGATCTATATACATTGATCTGCAAAACAAAAATTCTCAGAAAAACATAACTGTAATAAAAGTGGCTTTTTTCCTCTACAATCAAAAATTCGTGGACAGTCGTATTTCCGTTTATTCCAACGAATTTCTCGTACAAAAATGAAATTTGAATCACGCGGGACATTGATCCCGAGAGTTTCGTAACAAGAGAAAGAGAAGGGAAGTTTGTTTTACGAAAAAAGTTTCGTGTTTATGTCGCGTGAAGACTCGAAGAATCCGGAGAGCGAGGGAAATACGATTTATTCGTACTAGACGATAAAATCGAAATTCAACGGCATCAAGAATAATGATAATAATAATTCGGCGATCATTCGGTCGTTTTTGTGCAATACCGAAGATCTCTTGCTTCTCGGTCTCGACGCTTCTATATATACATCTATATTTACATACTGGCCCGAGGCCTTAATGTCCCGAGACTAATCGCCTCAAAGTTCTGCCTGAATTCCGTTCCACGCACGCTTCCTCGTGAATATATTTGCGCCAATAGTCACCACGCAGATGCGTCTCCGTCCATCACATATGTACAGATATAGAGCCCCCAATATGGGAAATCTGCTAATAAAAATTAATTGAAGTCAAAAACAGTAGTAATGAAATTATTAGTGATTAAGGGTGTTGAGTCCCTATAAAATCTTTTAATGTAAATTGTTCAATACATAGCTTCTTAATCGTCGTGAAATTTTTACACGACCTCCTGAATACTTCATGTAAAAACATATTAAATTTTCAGAATTCTATCATCATTACTTCAACCTCCTTAAGGGTTAAAATGAAAAATGATGAGAAAATTCTGAAAATTTGGTATGTTTTTGTATGAAGTATCTAAGAGGTCGTGTAAAATTTTCACGATTAGGAAGCTCGTTATTAAAATATTAATATTTTGTTAAGAACAATTTTTTAAACAAATAAAAAAAATATTTATCAATTAACTTCGTTTTGTTTCCGTTACTTTCAATATAGTGTAGATACTAAAAAATTGAGAGGTCAAAAATAAAACTTATCGCAAAGTTATATCAGTTTCCATAAGACTTTAATTAAATTTAATTTGTTAATGTTAATTGTCCGATAACGAGCTTCCTAATCGTCGTGACATTTTTACACGACTTCTTAAATAATTCATCCAAAAACATACCAAATTTTCAGAATTTTCTCATCATTTGCGATTTGGGACTCAACATCCTTGAATGAAAAAAATTAAGGAAATTATTATGAAGAAAATAAATTATTTTTTTATTTATATTTTTTTATTATTGTATTTTTTAAATTTAATTTTATATAAATAGAAGAAGTAAGAACAGGAAAGACATTCCCCTGTAATTGGTTAGAAAATTGAAAAAGTGAGCAAAGTCAAGACTTGGTCGGAACAAACTTTTTGTACATTCTGGTTCTGATTACATTAGTAAAAATAATAAAACCAGAATAATAAGTCCGAAAAAGTGGTAACTGTATGTTTATAATTTCCCAAATTAACAGAAATTGAGGATGACAGATCGTTGATCAATTTCACGCGGAATGCCCCATAGATTATTCATATAATGTGTGTACGATAAAAGTGCGTTAACACTTTTCGCACTCTCAGAACGATCCTCCCGCATCAGGCGCTGCACGCTTCGTCGTTTCTCATTAGAATTTTTCTCCTACTATCCACCGATATAATTAGCTACGCAATTTTTCAATTACCCGACCGTAATACCAAAATGCCGCGATAATAATGGAGACTACACCTCGCAATACGTACAAACAGTCGATAGAAACGGTTTTTTTTCCTCATCTCAACAACGAAAAGGTAATTTTAAAAAAAAATCGGTGACGCGATGAGAGAACGGTACATAAAATTTTTTTTTTTTTTAATATTATGGAGACCCAATGAAGAAAAAAAAATATAGCTGTTCCGCGCGATGAGAACGCGACGAATTTCAATAGACAAAAAAAAATTCCTCAAACTTTTGTGAATGAAGGTAAAATTGTTTAATTGATTACAATTGAATTAAGCTTTGAAAAAAAATCGAATAAAAAATAAATCAACCGCACACGTGAGACATTGATAAAGTTTGCTACAACATTTTTTACGGCCAGTCGAAAACTTTCAAGATAAATAACGATCAAAATATAAATGGCCATCATAGGAAAAAAGTTAGGAGCTCGTCGAGAAGTGACGCAGATATCTTTCTTTTTTGCCTCTTCTCCATTCTCATTTATATACAGATATAAATTTATGGATATCATTAAATCGTTCCTGCTTCTCGCGTCCTTGAGCACATAGTTAAGATTATTTTATCATCAATTTGCAATTTTTTCTAAGGAATAAAAATCGATTTACAAAGAAATGGGAATATTGGAATTTTGCACTTTTCCTTTTTTTTTATTCTGATAAATTCTGGATTCCTCATGGAAGGAGCTTCGTGAACTGTGAAAAACAATGAGGAAGCAATGTGCGCAATAAAATTACTCGATAGAGAAAAATATTTTTGAGAAAGTGTGACATCGATATAGATTGATTTTTTTTTAACAGATCAATTTTATTTCTCGATATGTTTCCGTGATGTTTTCACCATAAGGAAAAACATGCCGCTCCTCGTTTATTAATCGACTCTCGAGGAGTGTATTTATCGTTCGTCTTGTTGGCTCTCGTAATGCCCAAAGCGTTTTATCTCTTATTTGCTCTAATGTACACACATCGCCAGCAGGAAACTTCAACGCCCGACACACAAGATCTCCTCCTATCTCTCTCCCATTCCATTTACCCTCGTAATTTAGCTTTGTAACGCAAATTGCCAGATACGCTCTCTGCAAATATAATGTTGTACACGCGCTTTTGATTTTTCTTCTATTTTTCGCGAAAAACGTAATATGTCGAAGAGGAGATCGGAGAGAACGTGGGAAACTATAGATAAAATCGTGCATATCGCACCCACGAGGCTTGTCGATTTTTTTTAACTTAGGACATTTTTTTTTTTCCATTGAAAATTGTAGCGTGAAAATTACATTGCGTGCACCGGCGAAAATCGTTGTAAATCTTGGCAAAACATTTAATAACAATGCGATGGGAAAAACTAGCATACTTGAGAAATAGGTAATCAGTAACCATTGATCATGACAAAAAGTTGTTGTCGCAAAACGATTGATTCCATATTGCAGTGATTTTATTTGGGTGATGTTAGAAAAATCCTGATATTTCAAAAAAAAAAAATAATAATGATTTGAGAATTGTTGAAAAAAAAACGAAAAATAGTAGAAAAATTAAAAAACACGATTATTTTTTTCATTTTTAGTTTTTGCACTGGCAAATATTATAAATTTTGAGAAATTTATTCCAAAGTTCGTTAATGCAGTTAATTACAATTCGAGGACAACATTTTTATTCCAACTACTATCGAATAAGATACGCAATAATTAACTGCTTTTAATTAATGTTAATTTCACGGTAAATACGAATGAGTGTGTGGAAAATCCATGTAAGCATATACACAGCATTAAAAAAATATACAAACGAACCGGTTAACTTTTATTCGTCGATAATAACGATTCTTTTTATGTATCTCTTACAGCAACTACGAAGGGGCATAAAAATATTTAACCCGTATGATTGAAGCTAAAAGTTAGGAAACGAATTTGCGTTTTTTACTACAAGAAAAATTGATTAGTGTGCTGGAAGGAAAAAAATGAAAATTCAACTCTTCAAAGCTTTGCTTAATGTTTAATATTATTTTTGGATGTTAATCAATAATTAAAATATCTCTATTGCAGACATTCCAGATTCAAAAAAAAATTGAGAAAATTTAGAGGCTTTGAGAGATGAAAATTATGTTGAAGACGTTCCTGGAACATATTTCTCACAAATTATAATTTTTTTTTATAAATCTATAACTAAGGTAAATGTCCCAATTGTTGAACAGCTAAGGATATGGGGATTGAATTCGGTGAGAAAAAAATATAAATTCAAGAAAAAAACCGTCCCTTTCATGTTCAGATGATACTTTCATATTTTTACTTTCGAAACCATCCTTTAAATTATTTTTAAATGATTTCAAATGAAAAAAAGAATAACAATATGAAGCATGCAAATGTCCCAATTATTGAACAGGCATGTCCCAGTTATTGAACACTCGAGAATTCTTTTTCCGTCCTGAAAATATTATTTTGGGTACAATATTAAGCAATAAAAGCAAAATCAAGCACTTAAATAGTCTTTTATTAATCATGTAAAAATACAAAAATATATATTTAGTCTCTTTTGACAGGTTTTTGATTCATTCGCATTTGGTTTATTTTTGCTTTTCAACTCGAACTTTATTTTATTTTTATTTTCAGCTTCCTCGTTTTTGTGTTTTGTTTTCGGTTGATTTTGTCGTAGCTTTCTTGTTTTTCGACTGAAATATCGGAGAGCAAAAAATATTGAACATTACATTCGTATTTTTAGGTTACATTTAGGTTATATTCTCTTTTTACTTTTCTTTTTATGTTTATTCCACGAAAATACAAATGAAAAATGTATTTAACGATCTTAGAGTTATTATTGAAAGAATAAAGGTAAGTTTATTCAGGAACTTACAGTTTTTGTTTGAATAAAACCAATTCACACGATCTGTCACACGTTAACTGTCTCGATGTTTTGATGGGTTTAATGACGCCATCTTGGAAAATTCGAGTGTTCAATAATTGGGACACACCGTATTTTCTATGTCCCAATGATCGAACACCGTACTTTTTAACAAATAATTAATAAAAAAAAATTTTTTCAATTCTTATTTGTAAGAAATTTTCTGAGGAACCTGAAACGCCTTTACTTTTTGAGATGCGACAGTTTTTGTAATTTTAATGCCCTTACGCGTGAAGCGGTGCGTCTTAGCAAAAACGATAAGTAGTTACCACGAGACGTCAGATCGGGTCACCGTTGCTGATTAAATAATTTTTTTCTCTATTAATTAAAGTTTGCTTTGTACAAGTAAGGTAACATTTCGATAGCTAAAAGGTCCATATATGAAATGACATTTTTATAAATAAGTAAATGCATGCTGGTGAATGAGAAATAATAAAAATACAAGATAGTGTTCAATAACTGCGACATTTACCTTAACTCTTCATAAATCTCCTCAAATTCAACTTTTGAATCATACTGTAAGTGCAATTCTTAATATCATACGTTCTTCTATTTGAGAGTAGAAAGAATTTTCCAAGCCGTAACTGATTGCTAATGGATTTTCGATAGAATATTTCCGATATATTAATCGTTCGATGTTTTTCAATTTCTCGCATCGTTCTTTATTTTCATCAATTAATTATTATGTCTGGCGATCGATTCAACGAGAGAAGGGGGCAATTGCTTTACAAGCTGATTTTAGTTCGTATGTCAGACAGGTTTTGTGCAGTTTCATAAATGTATTAATATCTGAATATAGAAAGAGAGAGAAATTATTTCAAAAAATAATATCACCTTTCTATGAAAGACGAGAGTGGCGAACGAGACTTTCCCGCCCACTATATTCCATACCGAGGGCATTTTAGCAAGTTGCTATACATTTATCTATTTACGTATATGTATATTTATATATTTAAACGTTAAATAATATTCACCTATTCATAGAGGACCTGCTGCTAATTTAAAAGATCCTGATATCGCAGTCTCGATCCTCGAAACGGGTAAATTATTTCAAAAAATAAAAAAAAAAAAAGATAATCAACCATTATTTTCTAAATAAAAAAAATCAATTTACATGCCTCAAATATCTGCTGAAATATCCTGAAAATTGCATAACAGCGCTTATAAAATTCAATTAAGCTCCTAAATTTCTAACTTATTTGAGGAAAATGTTTGAGCTTGAAAGCTGCAAAATAAAAAAATTATAAAGACGTTTCGGAGCGTGCTGAAAAATCAATAACGAAATTTCGCAACAAACTAAAGCCTCTTCTGGGACGAGGCAAAAACAGGTTTTTCCACATTTTCGGGCATAAACTCTTGATCGATGCTTCGTCGTTAAAAAAAAAAAAGAATAATAATTATTCACGAGATATTTCTTTCACAGTGTTGTTGCGGGTTACGTGGCCGTGTAACTCGGAGAGTAGGCCAGCAAAACGAGGACACAGAAAGAAACGAGCGAGAAGGATAGACAGCGTAAGAACGGCAGGGTGGGCCAATTAATGCTTAATAACTGGAAAATGCATGCCGCGCTAAATTACAATGTCGATGATGAGGAACACGCTCGCAATTTTGCTGCTATTTCTATCGAGATTCCCGGTTCTCAGGAGTCTCGCGTATTCCATCATCTTCTTTTCCACCCACATACATATGGATTACATGCACAATACATAAAATATGTAAATTATAATATTAATAGGTTTATACATAATATGAAATCATGAGAATAGGATGCGTTCAACGATGCCAAAAATCCATGGCGGATTTTTATTCCTTTTTCATACATTCTTCAACAAGAATTTCAATGACTTGCCTTAAGGCGGTATTTTGGTCTAGCATTTTGGAAAAATCATTTTTTTGCATGTTCTTAAAGTTTAGACCTTTAAGAATATATCCTCTAAAGGGAATTTTTTAATTCCAATCCTTTACCGTGTTTTAGCTATTTTAGTGACGCAGCAACTACTCCAGTCACGTCGGAGCATAACTTTAAGGGAGTATTCTGGTCTAAAATTTTGAGAAAAATAATTTTTTGGTTATTCTTGAAGTTTAGACCTTTACGAATATATCCTCGAAAGAAAATTTCTAAATTCCAATACTTTACCGAGTTATAGCTATTTTAGTGATGTAGCAACTACGGCTCTCACGTCGGAGCGTAACTTTAAGGGAGTATTCGGGTCTAGAATTTTGAAAAAATAATTTTGTTTGCCTATTCTTAAAGTTTAGATCTTTAAGAATATATCCTCGAAGGAAATTTTTAAATTCCAATCATTAACGAAGTTATAGCTATTTTAGTGACGCCCGTCACGTCGGAGCAAATCGGACTACAGAAGTTTTTCTCAAAACTACTTTTCTCAACATGGCTGACATGATATCTCAAGTTCTACTTAATAGATTTACTTGAAATTTTTCACCAATCTTCACTGTATAACTCTCTATCGTCCCTACCACGATTGTATCAAAATTATAATTTTTACTATTGTAAAAAAATTAAAAACTATGAAAAAAGCGTCGAAAAACGCCTTTTTTCGTTCAGACAGCCACCATTTTGCGAAATTATTTTTTTTTTTTTCATTTGATTTGATATACGAGATATAACAACATTCTTATTAATTAAGAATCTTTTTTTTAATTTTTTCATCGAATGACTAGAAGGGTTGCAATCGTGTCAACCAGCACACCCCTTTTTTTACCCCCGACTTTGCTAGTTTATGCCTTATTTAATTTTCATTTTTTGTCCTCGAAATTTTTTTTATATATTGTTAAAATATTAAAAAATATGTTGTAACAAAAATAATAGGAATTTTTTTTATCGAGCTCAACAAAACGCACAAAATGTATGTCCCTAAACCAGAATATGGCCTCAACACGAAGTTTCACGGTACTTTGCAAAAATGTTGCTATTACTCGTGACTCGTGACGATTTAATGGAGATAAAGATGGGGGGACGTGATACTCAATTAAATCGTGAGTCAAGCGTTCGTCTCTGAATTGATGTATCACGTGTAAGTACACGTGTAAACTCGAATGAGGCCTGCATCACGAGGAATCCTCGAAGGATTAGACACCCCGAGGATTCAAAGAGTCATCAAGACGGCACTTGAAAAAAAACGTGAAAAGAGCAACATCTAATGCAATAATAAAGAGCTTTGGGTCCCTCTATTATCGCGCCATCTTCGATCGATCAAAAGGCGAATAGTAGTCATTGCGGAATCTCTCGACAAAACACTCCGTATTTGGCAATAATGTTATCTAATACGAATTAAAAGACCATGATTGATCGATATTCGAGAAAATGGAGAGAGCATCGTTGTGTGAAATTTTTATTCACGGACGTGAATGTTTCAAATGCGCGGATGAAATTGCACGATCACGTTGCGCTGCTACGGGACTATTCGTCTGCATGTCAAGACCGTAAGTTTCGCAGATCTCTGAGAACTCATATTATTCTTGAGGCCACCGCGATGCAGATAAATGAACACCGAATACAAAACATTTCTTTGAGTATATCGCTCGTTCTCTCGTTCTTCTGCGAGCTCATCGTGACTGAGATATACTCTTTCGGCGCTTCCTCAATTCTCATACTTAAACGCGATGAACTCTGCTTCATGAACTTTTGTTTCTCATATGACGAAACTAAATGACCTCTGACTGCCACCACCCACTCATTGTCTCATTATTGTTATTGTCTCATTGCTGTTGTTGCCGTTGTTACTATTGTAACTTTTTTTTTAAGTTGTTGACGCTATAAGTGTTGTTAGTGTTGGTGCTTTTGTTGTTGTTGTTGAACACGATGAACTCTGTTTCATGAAATTTTGTTTCTCATATCACGAAACTAAATGACCTCTGACTGCCACCACCCACCAAACATTGTCTCATTAATGTTATTGTCTCATTGCTGTTGTTGCCGTTGTTCCTGTTGTAACTTTTTTTTTAAGTTGTTGACGGTACAAGTATTGTTAGAGTTGGTGCTTTTGTTGTTGTTGAACACGATGAACTCTGTTTCATGAACTTTTGTTTCTCATATGACGAAACAAAATGACCTCTGACTGCCACCACCCACCCATTGTCTCATTATTGTTATTGTCTCATTGCTGTTGTTGCCGTTGTTACTATTGTAACTTTTTTTTTAAGTTGTTGACGCTATAAGTGTTGTTGGTGTTGGTGCTTTTGTTGTTGTTGAACACGATGAACTCTGTTTCATAAACTTTCGTTTCTCATATGACGAAACGAAATGACCTCTGACTGCCACCACCCACACATTGTCTTATTATTGTTATTGTCTCATTGCTGTTGTTACTATTTTAGCTTCTTTTTTAAGTTGTTGACGGTATAAGTGTTGTCGGAGATGGTGCTTTTGTTGTTGTGGTTGATGTCATCATATTTTTCGACCACGATGACGTCAAGAATTCCGTCGTATGATAATGAGAAAGCATCGCCGTAGAAATCACCGTGAAAAAAAAGGTTTTTTTGACACTAACGGGAGAATCGATCGAAATATCGAAAAAGATCTTTTTACAAACACGCGGAACGTGTGGCTTCTATCCGGGAACGAGTTTTTGTATGTGGCACGAGATAGAACCGAGCGAGAATAGGGGGAGAAAACGCTCGCGATGCGCACTCTCGATAAATCCCACTAATGCCAACGATTAATCTCGGACGTTGTAAAATCTCACAGACACGTGCGATTGGGACAAGCGAGAGCTTCCGGAATGGATATTCATGTCACGGTGATTCTCGACCATATATATTAACAAATATGCCTACCAAATGTTCATTGAAATAGGGGAGGCTGGGGCACGATGACCCCCCTGGGGCACAACAGCCCCACCCCCCAAAAATCTGGTCAAAACAAAAATTTTGGTTTCTTGTCTAATTATCATAAATTTGATGTATTAACTCATTTTTAGGCCGATCCGCGATACCTGGGGCATAATGGACCACCCTAAGAAATTGGGTCAGAATTTTTTGTTTCTTCAAATTAATTATGATGAATTTAATGTACTCAACCATTTTCGGCCGATGCATTACATCTGGGGTAAAACGGACCATAAAAAAAATTTGAAAAAAACTAACAAATTTGAAAAATTTTCAAAAGAAAACTAAATCATCTATTATCTAAACAATTGAAAAAAAACATTTTGGGTAAAAAAAATAGAAGTTGAAAAAGATAAAAGTTTGTTATTATTTAACGAATTTTCAATGAATCTATATATTTTTTATGTTAAACAAATAAACAATAACATTAATTATGATTTATGGAAAACAATTTTTTAAGATTAAAAAAAATATACTATTTTTTTAGAGGGGGGCCGTCGTGCCCCCCCCCCCCCTCCTCTAATAGTGACAATTCTTATATTCAAAGTAAAATCATTTTCAGGCTAATTTCGGAAAAATCCAAATACATTTCTGATTAATTCCGTTTTTCGGAATTTAATCTCATCGAGATTAGGATGAGATTAAATTCCTCCTACTTTAGGATTTTACGTGATTAAGATGCATTCATTTTTATCTTCGCTTTAATATTATTCGAAGATGCTGAAAAACGGGTCCCTAATTAATTAAATTGTCGATTTAATAATCTAGCGCAGTTAACCTAGAAAAAATAGAGGGTTTTGGGTAATATAAAATGTATTTGATTCAGAAGATTTTTAAAAAAATTACGGAATTGGTTTTTTTGTTAGTTAATCATGATCTCGTGGAAAAAAGACTTTTTCAGTGGTATATTTTGGATCGAACGCGACGATTTCTTCAGAGCTTTGTAAATTTTTTTTTTTTCATGGAAAAAAACTTATAATCGATGCATGGCCAAATTCCGTTCAATGGTGAAAGTATCGGTTATACAATTAATGTGCATTCGAAGAGGCGCATATGTGAAATTGATTGAATGCCTCGATAATCATTACCATCTTTTAAACTATAGGTCTCTCCCTCTCTCCTTCTATCTATCTTCGGCAATATAAACTGAGAGAGAAAAAAAATCTCAAATATAATCTCTCGATCTTCACGATACGTATTTCCCTACAGCGACCTGCGTCGTGTCTCTCGCACCGATCTTGCGCTCCTCTCGCTATAATCTCACCTACATATCATCTTTTCTCGTTTCTGAACGATCCATGAAATTTACATTTACACATTAGAACGGTTCAAAGAAATACTTTTTTTTCCGATTATTGCGTTCCTCATCCAGATTTTCACACCTTTTTACTTCAACATGGATATCACAAAAGCGAACGATTGTTAGATTTTTTTTATTACTGCCGCATCAGCATTGAAAATCAACCAAAATGGCGTTTTTGTGGATTTCCAATTAACAAATTAATTTTCATTACGCATCAAAATTTATTCTACAAAAAAACAAATTAATCTGCACCTTCGGAATGAATAAATACGATTTTTTTTATTTACTTCACAAAATCCTAATTTCCAAAGTTAAAAATGAAAATTTTACTTTGTCCCTTGATTTTATATCTAATAGAGAGAATAAAACGAATAGAGAACAAATGACTAAAATATCTTTCATTAAATCTTAAAAAAATGGGGATTGCTAAAATTTCGTTTCGTCGCAAACAATTTGCATACTGAACGATTTTGTGATTTTGAAGTTCCCAAAATCGCTGTTTTTGACAACATTTTTGACGTTGATGCGGCAGTGACAAAAGAAATCGTACAGGTTTTCAGTTGCGCGAGATCGATTTTCAAAAGAAAAACTACAAAAATCTCGACGAGGAACGCCAAAAGAAAAAAAGGTGTTTATTTAAACCACCCTAATATAAATACAAACACAAGATTCATGTATTGACGTATGCATAGTTTATATATAAATATATTGGTATTAAGGTGAATCGAAAATTTTGAAAACTGTTGGCTACCCTCAAAAATCAAAAATGTCATTGAAATAAAAGTCTCAGTGCAACGATTCGATTTTTTGACAATTTATAGAGGGCGCGCGGGACGATTAAAAACGCCATTTTTAGCGTTAAATTCACTTTATCACTGATAAACCGAATCAGATCATTGAAAAAATTCTAAATTTTCTATATAAGGTACCCAGATATGTACTTTTTCAAACCCATATTTACTAAACATTGGCAAATGTTCATATCTTTGAAAAAAAATTCTGAAAATCAATATTTTCACTATTGTTCAATTAATTTCTTTATTAAATATCGATTTTTGTCTTCTAAAACGTTTTTGTATTTCTTCCATCTTTTTTTTTTGTAAAACTCTGTGTCAGTATTGCTTACAATGCAAAAATTACTGAAAAATACATATTTTTAAATATGAAAATTTCGAAAATAAAGATTTATTGTTTAGCAATTTTCGCATTATAAGCAATACTGATACCGAGTTTTACAATAAAAAGATGGAAGAAATGGAAAAACGTTTTAGAAGACAAAAATCAATATATTTAATGATATAATTAATCGAAAAGTAGTGAAAATATTGATTTTCAGAGATTTTTTTCGAAGATATGAACCATTATTTAATGTTCAGTAAATATGGGTTTGAAAGAGTACATATCTGGACACCTTATATAAAAAATTTAGAATTTTTTGAATGATCTGTCTCCGTTTATCAGTGATAAAGTAAATTTAACGCTAAAAATGGCGTTTTTGAACGTTCCGCGCGCCCTCTATATACTGTCAACGATTTATTTCAACGATATCTTTCATTTTTGAGGGTAGCTAACAGTTTTTAAAAATTTCGATTCACCCTGATATATATATTTATATATGGTATGTAATACCTAAAAATATATACACGTATATGTAATGAGATGATATTCTCCCATTCAATGCTCGCACACGACGTAGATGAGCTCTCCCATCACGATTTCTATGAGAATTTGTCATAAACAAGATTGCACTTTTACATTAAAATTTTTTTTTTCTATTTCAAGGCAATAAAATTTGAGTGCTGAAGAGAAATATCGCGCCATCAATGTTACGCGTTTAAAAAAAAAAAAATTCCTCTTTCCACGAATGAAAATGCAAATCCGAGACATCGATTTAATAATTCACACGAGACTCCACGCGCGCGAGGACCTCGTCGTTTGTCCCTTCTGGATATAACGACCGGCCCGTTCTCGTGACGAGGCTCGGCTCGATGTATATGCATGACGGTTATCGCGTATAAAAATTTTGCAATCATTTTGCTGAATGTTGAAGACGACGATACGAAGCTCGAGGCTCTGACCTCTCGAGGAACTCGCTTTTTCCTCAACCCCTTCCCGCGTCTATATCTATCTCTCTTTCTAAAGTTTTTGCCACACATCTTCTGCAAAACGAGAGATACATTGCCGAGACTCGTTCCTTACATAGCCTTAGAAGCGATCGTGTCGTAAAGGGGTACTCGTAAAAACCGTGAGAGCCCACAGGGCTCACCTATCTTTTCTCTAGCATTTTGTGTCTTCGAAGCGCGGAGCGCGCATTTCGACGTCTCCTTCGGGCGCTAAATCGAATCAGCTCTCCTTATTTTCCTCTCCCTTCATTCCTGTCTGACGATAGCTATAGAACGAGACTAAATTGACGTTTTACCGCGAATTTAAGGATGTGATCCTTAAATTTAAGAATTCAAGGATGCCTCGTCTAACTTTCCAGCCAAAAATTGTTTGTGATTGATATTTCCATACCTCGTGATACAATAAAAATCTGAAAAAATTCAGCATAACTTGGCATGCTATAAACAACAATTATCAATAATAATATTGCCCAAAAGTTTTTAATAAATTGTTTAAACAAATAATTATTCAACAATTTTTCGGTGAGTTCGTTTTTTTTTTTAAACAAACCGAATGCGATTTTTTTTTGACCGCGTATAAATTTTTTCATAATTTTTTCTCCATTTCGAAATATTATAAAAATATTCTGAAAAACTAACAAAAAATTGCCAATTTTGTATATAGTTTTTACATACAGGTTCATCGTCAGCTTTGAAAAGTTTCAATGTCACTAGGCCAAAAAATTCATAAATATAGCCATTCTAAAAACTCAAAGGAGAGAGTAGAGCGATTTCAAAGTAGAGAGAAAATTTTGAAAAAATTCATACACGTTCAGAAACATTGACGCATTCGATTTATTTAAGAAAAAAATAACTTACCGAAAAAATCTTGAATCATTATTTGTTTAAATAATTTATTAATAACTTTTGGGCAATATTATTATCGATAATTGTTGTTTATAGTACAATTGCTGAATTTTTTCAGACTTTTATTGTATCACGACGTACGGAAATTTCAATTAGATACAAGTTTGTGCTGGAAGCTATAAGCAATATAGACAATATAGGCATCCTTAAGACGATATTTTTATCCGAAGTTTGAGCAGAGAAATCGGATAAAAAATCCGAAACCATATTCTTCAACTGGAATCTTTATTATTTCCTACATTCCAAACTTTTTCTTCGTCAATATCCTAACGAAAATTTCAGAGTATTCCGTCCAAAAATATTGAAAATTGTCCATTTTACATTTGCAAAAAATAAAAAAATCTCGACATTTTTAAGAAATGCTGACCCTGGAAGTTTACCAATCGCTTCTGTATTTAAAAATGATATTAATTGTATTCAATAAAAATGAAAATAGATTTGAAATTCAAAAAAATTAACTTTAATAAAATAAATAAATAAATATTTTTTTTTTGCATTTTGGCCAAAATTGAATCGCTTCAGTAAAATGGCTGAGATTTTTTTTGCGAATTTGTTCATCCGTTTGGCTCATCCGATTCCGGATATTTTTCAATTTTTTGCAGATTTTTAAAGTTCGACCATCGATTTTTGCAATTTTTTCAAGGCGTACCCTTTCCGTTTTTTTCGGCCATTTTCAAACTGCTCTCATTTTGAGAAAAAATTATCTATCCGGATGAACCAAACGGAATTCTCCAAGTTTAGTCACAAAGTTTGCATACGAAAAAGAAATTCCTAAGTCGGTCAATCGATAGTAAAGTTATGAGCGCTTGAAATTTCGCTATTTTCATATTTCCGAAAAATCACTAAAAAATTAGAAAAAAAAACAAAATTATTTTTACTGTTTTTAAACGTTATTTTGATGGGAAATTCATCGCTCATTGCAAATCACGCAGAATTTTTGTCGAAAAAAAATTTATTCATGAGAAGAAGCAAGGAAAAACTTGAAAAAAATATATTTTTTAATGAATTTAAAGATTCATTAATAATAATAATAATTCTCAGAGTTTATAGATCAACAGATATAGTTTGCTATTAAATCAATATTCCCGAAAAAAACTTTTACAACGATTGTTCTTGTAAAAAATTGTACAAAATGAAAAAAAGCTCATTAACAACAAATCCATGATATTATAGTTTCAGAGTGATCCTTTCCTTTTCGGTTCTTTTCAAGAAATCGTTTGAAATTTCAGAATCGTATGGTTAGAAAAAAAAGTTATACATTATTGTTGAAACCATTTCCTAAGCAAACGGGAGTCCAATTTTTACGTACTTTTTTTCTTTCCCTCTCATTGACGTCGCAAAAAACGTTTCCCTCTGAGAAAATAGCTCGCCACAACCGCGATGTTGGGAGTCCCAATGCCAAGGTTTGGGTCAATTATGCTCACGCAAACTCGTCAGTCGCGAATTGGAACGATGCACTCGTCGGGTAAAAGAATTATGCACGACGTTGCACAGGGAGAAAAGGGTGGTCCCGAATACATGAACCAGGCAGATAAATTGGACCACTCAATTCACATAATTTTTCATTCCTCTAAAAAGTTCCTTCTTTTTCATTTCACCTATGACCAAAAAAAAAACTAGTACAGAATATTTCTGCTCCGATGTAAAAAAATTACAGGCAACAAGACATGAAAATTATTCCCAAAAATTTACGGAAATTACAAAATCCCGAAGAAATAAAAATTGCCGTAAATTAAATAACTAAATTATTTTATTTTTTTGGAGAATTATTTTCGGAACGTTTATTGGATATTTGAAGCAGCTTAAATAAAGAGAACGATAATGCAGAGACAAAAAAGAAGAATGACGTCATGATTCATCCCCGAAAAATAGATGTGGGAATAATTCTCGAAATATTTTAATCACAAATATTGATAGAGCATGAAATACCGAAGAAAATGCAACTCTGATAAACGCCATTTCAAGTTTCTCGGTGGATTTTACGAGCTGGCGAATTAGGGTGGTTCATATTGCCTCTAATTTTCTCCCTCGAGTACTCTCTGCAATGCGTGTTACCGCGGGATTCTCTCACGTGCGCTACTGTTGCGATTTCGTGAGGTCAGCCCAATTTTCGTGCACACACAACATACACGCAGAAATAAATCCACGATGGGCACGCACGAGGCTCGCGCCGAGGGCCTGTTCCGTCGCGATATAAACGCGATATGGAAATATTCTTCGTACTCGTGATTCCTATTAATAGGGGGAAATATGGAACAACGTTTAAAAAATAATTTAAAACGGTACAGACGTATTTGCATATGGAAAATTACCGTTTGAAATAATTTGTCTGAATAATAATCCAATTCCTCAAAAATAACGTTAAAAAATTATTCATACATTATATCAATTCTCTGTCTCGGAATCCTGATTTCAACGTGCTTACAAATTAATTATTCGACCAAATTAAAAATTAATTTGAATTATTAATTATTTAAATTTATTTAAACAATTCGACGGCAGTAGGGAAGAACGTGCTATCTCAAATTGTGCTAGAAGAACGTGCTATCTCAAGTTGTGTTAGAAGAACGTGCTATCTCAAATTATGCTAAAAGAACGTGCTATCTCAAATTGTGCTAGAAGAACGTGCTATCTCAAATTGTGCTAGAAGAACGTGCTATCTCAAATTGTGCTAGAAGAACGTGCTATCTCAAATTGTGCTAGAAGAACGTTCTTCTACACTGCCGTCGAATTATTGATCTTTGAAATTCGCGTATTCGAAAAAAAATTACTGTACAGAATGGCGTCGACTGTAAAATTTTGTTTACCTTCAGATGAATTTAATACCAGAGGAAATTAGTAAATTTTCTGTCGCACAATTTCGTGTGAAAAGAGATTTGATATTTAAGCCCAAACATTTTTTATTAACTATGGAAGCTCACTTTTAAAGTGTAATGATTTTTCAGCCCCGTAATTTTGTTCAATGACTGCGGAAATTAAAAAAAAAATCTCCATTGCAATTGAATTTCAAGAAATTTCACGAGGTGTTGCGCATACTTTTACAATTGTATCATTAGTGTTTTCTATCTGTGAAGAATTTTTATCGACGAAAATTCATTTACCATCGCGGTATGTACGAAAAAAGTGTACCAGCATTTACGAGCAGAAGGGAATTATGTGATGAATAACTAATTATAATCATATATAATTAGCTTGGAATTCCATGATGTTCATCACGCACGACGCTCGCGCTGTGTACAGTTTTTTTTTCTCAGTGCGTTTGAGAGAAAAAGATAAAAAAGGTACTGCTACAAAAGTACATCAAGAGCGCATTTTGAACGTAAAATACATTATTGTTAGCGTGAAAATGAGTGTGATGAAACGATTAGATTTTATCGGATTTTATGCTCGTTTCAAGGAAAGGGAATGAGCATATCTACAGATTTATATATTAAGGTGTACAAAGAGGGAAAAGTCCACATACCAAATGGAACAGAATTTTTATGGACGGAAATGACTCCATTTCAACTCCTGAAATTCCGAGCCAAAATTTTCTAGCAATTTTCTTTCAAAAAATTTCCCAATTTTCTCTCTTTGATAAGAAAATCAAATTTAATTTTTTCTATGCCATTCAATTTGAAGAATAAAAATTCGATACGATATTTTTTAAGCTGCATTTCAAAGTTACATGTAAACCTGAAAACTTCAAGCTAGAAAAAGTCTTTCAAAAAAATTATTAATTAAATAACTTACATATGGAACGCCCCATATATGGATTGACTGTGGATATTATTTCGCTTGAGATGTCAGGGGTCCATCGCAGTGATCTTTTGCTCTGTACTTCATGTATTGCACCAAAAGCCTGAAAAAGAAAAAACTTGGTATGAGGTATTTCCATCTCGATTCGGTCAACATTTAATCTTAACTCTCCGGAATTCGACCAAAGATTTTTCCTAAATTGTTCGACAGTTGCAGATGAGTTTTTTAAAAATAAAGACCGATGAAAAAAATATAAAAATAATTTACAGTATTTATTAGTCGAGGATCGGGACGTCGGTCGAGTTGGCGTGAAATACTTCATATGTTTCTTTCTTTTCTCGTTTGCTACACTTTTGCTTCGAGCATTGTGGGAAAATGACGCGCCGGAAGTTTCTTCTCTGATGCAGTCTAGCGTGGTTACCTTTATTATAATCACGTATATACACTTTTTCCCTCTTTCACCTATATACTTTTGCGTTTTCGTTATTCCGACGACCCACATGTAACGCAACAATCTTGTGTTTTGCCTCCTATCCATCGACCCCTCTGTACGCTCGTAAAGGTAGTTTTTTAGGCTTCGAGAGTCAATTTGTCACAGTATTGATTACACGCAGGTGCAAAGTAGGAAGAGAGTGGGAGAATTGCGGCAGTTCAAATGATTTACCGCTTCTTTAACCCCAAAGTTTAGTGGGGTAGATTTCGACCTTAATGAGGCCAACTCAGGTGTGAAATCAGTTTCTCGCCGACAGTTATTTGTGATTTCAAAAAATCTTTACATATTTTGGAAAATCATTTGCTCGTATATCCCTAAACCCAAGGCATAGTTTTTTAAATGAAATCCCCGGAATTTTGAGGTTTTCGGATGAACCAAAAGTCTCAAATATGTTGTTGAAGTTTGCATCGTTGAAACACAACGAAAATCAGTTTTTATTTTCGTTCTAAATATTCTTCACGTGTTTTTTTGTCTATTCAGAACCCCGAATCGTTAATAGAGACCCCAAAAAAAAATTAAAACCATTTTTCAATTGGAAAACATATTTTTGAAATCAGTGTCAATCTCAAATAGAGTTATAAATTTTGTAATAAAATCATTTATAAAATTTATTTACTATATACAAAAATGGAAGAATTGGCTTTTATTAACCTTCGAAACGCATGTAACCCCTTAACAATTTTAAATGTATTTCGCGGAAACGAAGATTCGCACTGAGAAAAAAAAATGGTTGAATATGCCAAATCGTTTAGTTGAATACGTGCAACTGAATATTTAGTTGTACAATCCAAATTTTTGTTGCCTGAACAATATTTTGGTCAACCGAAGCGCGGAATTATTCAAAAAACTAATTATTTAGTTAGACCAAACAAATATTTAGTTGCCTGTATTCAACTAACGATTTTGCATATTCAACCATTTTTTTCTCAGTGCGTTTATGAGAAAGCAAAACGACAACAACGCGATCGAATAAAAATGCTAATAAATCAAAAAAATATTGTTATTTCTTAAAGAGCGATTGTTAATAATTTATTTTTAATAATCGATGGAAATTACTATTTTGTCTTCAATTTCTCTACAAAATTTAAAAATGTTTAATGCGGTAATCTATGTGAATATTCCACCTATTAAGAGAGTATTCTGGTCTAGAATTTTGAAAAAATCAATTTTTTTGCATATTCTTAAAATGTAGACCTTTAATAATATATCCTCGAGAGAAAAATTTTAAATTCCAATAATTTACGGAGTTATAGCTATTTTAGTGACGCAGCAACTACGCCGTTGGAGCAAATCGGACCATACAGGGTGTCCCAGGGATGAAAAGCAATACCGTGAGGGTATATTCGTGACGTAATATCGAGTAGAAAACTCCTTTGCCATTTTTTGATATTTTGTTCCCCCGAAATTGTTCTTAATTTCATTAATTATTAACGTAATATGGAATAGAAAAGTCCTTTGCCATGTTTTGATATTTTAAACCCCTGAATTGTTATTAATTTAATCAATTATTAACGTAATATTGAGTAGAAAAGTCCTTTGCCATTATTTGATATTTTAAACCCCTGAATTGTTATTAATTTAATTAATTAATAACAATTAATTCAAAACATCAAAAAATGGCAAAGGACTTTTTTACTCGATATTACATCACGAATCTACCCTCACGGTATTGCCCTTTATTCCTGGGACAGCCTGTAGACGTTTTTCTCAAAACTACTTGTCTCAACACGGCTAACATGGTATCTCAAGTTTTGCTCAACCGATTTACTTCAAATTTTTTACCAATCTTCAATGTACGACTCTCTATCGCCCCTACCACTTTTGTATCAATTTTTTTTTTTACTATTGTAAAAAAATTAAAAACTATGAAAAAGAGAGTCGAAAAACGGCTTTTTATGTTCAGGCAGTCGCCATTTTGCGATTTTTTTCTGTTTTCTCTGAGGTAAAGGCTATAACGACATTCTTACTAATTAAAAATCTTTTTTTTTAATTTTATATCGAATGACTAGAAAGATTGGAATCGTGTCAGCCAGAACAGCCCTTTTTTAGCCTCAACTTTACCGGCTTCTAACTTATTTATTTTTCTTTATTTTCTCAAAATTTTTTTTGTTCATTGTCAAAATATTAATAAATAAAGAAAAGAAGGGTAAACATATTTTTTAGTTTTTTTTTAATCGAGACAAAAACGCTCAAAATGTCTCTAGACCAGAATACCGCCTTAAAATATCTGCTATGAGATCAATAGTCATTAAAAATTCTACTATACGTACAAAGTGCACGTAATACGCAGCTCTATGAGAACCGATTACCCCGTCATTTCGTGCCTGACGTAGTTTACCGAATCTCAGATTAAACCGCACAAACGATGGGAGCTCCTATACTGATTACCGCAGATCTAAACATCGCGAAAACTTTTGTTGCATTACGTTATACGGTATTCGCACAAATGGCAGGCATGGGAATCGCCAATCTCGACGTTTGTGCAAATAGCGTTACAATATATCGGGAACGAGCGGTTTTTCGTACAGAACAGAGCGTAACTAATTGATCGCCTATACGGGTCTACGATAACATTCGCGTTTCGTGCACAATATTTCGATTTTTCTCGTGATATTCATCAATGTCGTGAATTAATTGACAGGCTTCGCGCAATGAAAACGTTTCCTGCATAGGTCATCGTGTGTTAACATTTAACGTTAAACGTAGAAACGTGTGTGAAAAATTTGCTCGTTATTTCAACTAATCCAAGAGAATTTTCGTTTTACGATCGATGCCATTTTTATCGTCAAGAAATATCGCATGGGTGCGATATTTCTCGTGATTTGTGAAGAATTATTACCAAACGCTTGCACTCGATTTTCAGGCAAAGATAATCCCGGAATTGGGATTGAAGTAAATCTTTACATCTTCAAATAATTTAGAGGACAATAAAAATTAAGATGAATAGAATGAATAATTAAAATGTTAAAATTCAATTTTTATCTTTCAATTTGTTATCTTATTTATCATTATTTTTAAATAAAAATAGAGGTAAATAAGAGATTTAAGAAAAAAATTAATCTTTGTATCTAAAGTAAATGTCCCAATTATTGAATCTGGGGATTGAATTCGGTGATAAAAAAATATAAAATCGAGAAAAAAACCATCGCTTTCATGTTGAAATGATACTTTGATATTTTTACTTTCAAAAAATCACCCTTTAAATTATTTTTAAATGATTTCAAATGAAAAAAAAGAATAACAATATGAAGCATGCAAATGTCCCAATTATTGAACACTGGAAGTGCCTATGTCCCTAATATTGAACAGGCATGTCCCAGTTATTGAACACTCTCGTGAATTCTTTTTCCGTTCTGAAAATATTATTTTGTGTACAATATTGAGAAATAAAAGCAAAATCAAACACTTAAATAATCTTTTATTAATCATGTAAAAATACAAATATATATATTTAGTCTCTTTTGACAGGATTTTGGTTCATTCGCATTTGGTTTATTTTTGCTTTTCAACTCGAACTTTATTTTATTTTTCTTTTCAGCTCTCTCATTTTTATGTTCTCTTTTTGTTTGATTTTGTCGCAGCTTTCTTGTTTTTCGTCTGAGAGCAAAAAATATTGAACATTACATTCGTATTTTTAGGTTACATTTAGGTTATATTCTCTTTTTACTTTTCTTTTTATCTTTATTGCACGAAAATACAAATAAAAAATGTTTTTGACGATCTTAGAGTTATTATTAAAAGAATAAGGGTAAGTTTATTCAAGAACTTACAGTTTTTGTTTGAATAAATCGGATTCACACGATCTGTCACACGTTAACTGTCTCGATGTTTTGATGGGTTTAATGACGCCATCTTGGAGAATTCGAGTGTTCAATAATTGGGACACACTGCAATTTCTATGTCCCAATGATCGAACACCGCATTTTTTAACAAATAATTAATTTTTTTAAAAAATTTAAATTGTTATTTGTAAGAAATTTTCTGAGGAACCTGAAACGCCTTTACTTTTTGAGATGCGACAGCTTTTTAATTTTTTATGCCCTTACGCATGAAGCGGCGCGTCTTAGCAAAAACGATAAGCAGTTACCACGAGACGTCGAATCGGGTCACCGTTGCTGATTAAATAATTTTTTCCTCCATTAATTAAAGCTTTTTTTGCACAAGTAAGGTTATATTTCGATAGCTAAAAGTTCCATTTATGTAATGAAATTTTTATAAATAAGTGCATGCATGCAGGTGAATGAGAAATAATAAAAATACAAGATAGTGTTCAATAATTGGGACATTTACCTTATATTCATCTTATTTGTTATCTTGTTCACCTTAATTTCACTTTTTTTCCCACAATTAAAAAAAAAAATGTCAACCTTCGAAAAAAATGGCACTTCAGCTTCGTTCATTAAGGTACCCCGAAACTTCTGAGTCAGAGGATTAAATCGAAATTGGCGAAAAGATTTTAGCGAGCAAAAATCGCCTTCGGACATGTCCTTTTACAGTCAGCGAAACGATCGGACATTTAGCGGGTGCGTTTGTCGAAGCGCTCGCCGCGCGTAGGATGCTTTTTCGCAATTGGTAATCAAGAGCAATCAATGCGCGCGCCCGCGCCTTTACGTCGCTGGATGCCCAAAAAGTGAGTGAGAGAGACGCGAAAGAATCTCTCTCGCTCACTCACGAAGAGAGAGAGATAAAAGGAAAAGAAAAAAAAATTATAGGGAGCAACGAGAATTCGTACAACAGCTCGATCTCCTCCTTCGGCGAGATGCCAATCCTTAATGATGCCAGCGTTGTACTTAAAAAAAAGGAAGAAAAAACGAAAAAAGAGCTACGTCAGGGCGCGCACGAGGGAGAAAGTCGCTCTTTCGTGAGACGACGTCGAATAGCCCCCTTTGTTTTTTTTTCCAGCTGTTTTTCCTCTCTCCCCCGCTTTATTTATCGGCAAATTAGTCAAAGAGCTCGTTTCTCGCCCACACATCGATATAACCATGGATTTTGATACAAAATCGATCTGATTCAGATTTACCGCAATGGAGTCGGGGGTCGTCGTTCACGATGACTCGTTCAATAGATCACGTCCGGTATTTGATTGTGACATGAAGATGTATATATGTTGTAGTTGGGATGTCAAAAGGAGCGGGGAAAAAAAGGACAGATGAGAGATCGAAAACGACTGATCATCGGAAATCTCGCGACATTCGCGAATGTCTCGTCACGCTGGCACGTGTACGAGAGCTCTGTGTTCCGGTTACCCCCCAGACGCTGGACCTGGATCCACTGGAATTTGGGTCGATCGACGTTGAGAGTTCGCCTCTCTCGGTCAAATTTCGGCCATTTTTTTTTCACCATCATTCGCGCTTCAATGATTTCATCGACACGCGCGTGTCCCACGATTGAGTTACTCGGACTCGTGTCAGCGAGAAAAGTTTCCCCTGGCATCGAGACGATCACTTTTCCGCACGATTATCACGAGCAAAAGCATCAAATCGATTTTGCTTCCTCATAAAGGAAGCTTTAATATCCCAAAACATAGAGAAATCATATTTAGAAAAAATGTCCGGATGGATGTGTGTGTGTATTAGACTGTCCGTTATTTACCAAGTTGGTTTTTTTTATAGCGCCCCCCAAAATTTTAGTTCATGACCTAACGAAAAATATCAAACCAAAAAAAGCCCTTAATATTCATATTAAATGTTGCCCCAAAGACGATATATTTCCCGTTTAAATAACATGGGATTGTTCCACGCTTATATTTTTTTTTCTCCGAAACAAGTAAATATATAGCAATGAGAGATGCATATTTTCGTAGGTAATTGAACGCTCTACAAAAAAGGTCCCTTATGATTTTTCGATAAACTCACTTCTTCAAAGGTTATTCAAGGTTAAAGTTGAACTTATAGAAAATTGTTCAGATATTGCTGCTTTGACGGCAAAATTATTATTATTTATATAAAAACTAATTGTTCATTTTGAAAAGTATCTGATTCTGACTGTACTATAATAAAAATGATAGAGAAATAATTTCGAAGAATGGAAAATAATGTTGCTAACAAGTACACAAGTAAAAAGTAACAAGTTTGACCGTGAATAACTTTTGAATCAATAATATTATCGTAAACTGATAAGAGAGCTTGTTTGCCGGGAATTTTTGTAAATAATAACGTTTTTACTGATTTATATCATTCTGAACGAACTCTCATAATTTCGAAAATGTTTCAAATTCTTACCCCTCACCGATTTATTGAAAATTCCTACGGAATGTACTAAAATGTGCTTGTTAGCCACATTATTTTCCATTCTTCGAAATTATTTCTCAATCATTTTTATTATAGTACAGTCAGAGTCAGAAATTTTTCAAAATGAATAATTAGTTTTTATCTAAATAATAATAATTTCGCCGTCAAAGCAGGATCATAGGAGAACTTTTTTGTAGAGCGTTCAATTTCCTACAAAAATATGTATCTCTCATTACTATATATTTACTTGTTTCGGGGAAAAAAATTAAATGTAAAACGTGGAAAAATCCCATGTTATATAAACGCGCGGAAAATATATCGTCTTTGGGGCAAGGTTTAATGTGAATATTAAGGGCTTTTTTTGGTCTGATATTTTTGGTTAGATAATTAACTAAAAATTTGGGGGGCGCTATAAAAAAAACCAACTTGGTAAATAACGGACAGCCTAGTGTGTTATGTATCCTGAGTTTCAGATGTAAATAATTAATACCTCGAGAACCCTTCGAGATATCAAGCTAAAATTAGGCACACTTATCGAGTACGAATTGCTCTTTATTATACAAAAATTTTGATTTAATTCTGACGAGTGTTCAGATTTTATCGACTTTTTTCGTTTTTCGCAAAAATGGTGTAAACGCTCTAACTTGCACAATTTTCAAGATATTGCACTGAAACCTTGCACAGAACTAACATAGCTATCAAGGTTGTTCGTTATTGAATTTGGCGGATATCCTTCGAGGCATTAAAATTTTATGAAATTTTTAATTTTTGAAAAATAGCGTAAACGCTCTAACTTGTGAAATTTTTAAAATATTGCCCGGAAACTTTGCACAGAGTTAATATAGCTATCGAGGTTGTTTGTTATTAAATTTAGCGAAAATCGAACGAATAATTGAAATTCTATAAAATTTTGAAATCTTGAAAACTTTGAAACTTGAAACTTTGAAAACTTTGAAAATCAGCGTACTCTTCGGCTATATTCTTCGGCTATATTTGCGAGATATTGTAATAAAAATTTGTACTCATTCAAAATAGTGATCAAAGTTGTTTGCTACTGAATATGACAAAAATCAAATTTGGCAAGAAGTAAATTTGAAAGAATTTGGAATATATTTGCGCATTGATTATTCATGTTTTTCGATAGTTAACAAAGCTTCCTTTAAGAGGAGGCCAAATTTGATCGCTATACTTTGTGATAAAGGAAGCTGTGTGAACTATGGATAAAGATGAGGAAGCAATGTGCAAATGCCCAATTTGCAGGGTTTTTTACTACCTTTGATAAAATCATGAAGAGATGTTTTCGAGTGCGATTCACAGGAAAATGGAAGAGACCATTTTTGAAGATTTTTAAATTCTCTGTCGAATGAGACTAAATTCATGTCTATAGCTCGATTATCGAAGAAACAGGAAGCTGGAGAATATTAGTTGTTATTGCGTGATAAATCCGAAAATTTCTGTTTGATCGTCCTTCGTAGAATCACGAACAGATGATTTCCAATGATCTCTATAAAAAAATACTCCAGATCATTTTTGTAGATTTTCAAATTCGCCATCGAATGAAATTAGATACTAGCTGAGAGCTCGATCATAAAAAAAAATGCAGGCTAATCGATGCTCTCTTAAGAATTTGTAGATTCTAGAAAACGTGCAAAGTCCATTTTTAAAAATAAACATTTTGCTCCAAATAATCGCGTCTCAGTATTTTATATTCTCTCGCCAGGATACGCAAAATTTTTATAGTCAAATAAAATTTCATTTTCAATCAACGGCGGAAAAAGCTCATTGTTTTGATTACAACCGCGCTACAAAAACCCACGAGAAGAACTCTTTTATTCTTACTCTTTCCGTTAATAAAAAGTTTTTTTTTTTACCACCTCCTTCCCGTTATTTCTCACAGTGTTTGTGATAGCAAAAACCCTCATTGTGGGCCGAGACATCGTGAAATCCGTACGTGTCTCATAAACTCAACTTCGTGAACTCGTCTTTTACCGTCTCTTACCGACACGTTCGATGATTTTCAGTGCGAACGGCGCAGACGATGGGTGAGGGAACACGATTGAAAAAAAAAACGTTATTTTATGCTTGACGAGACTGGATGGATTGTAACACGTGTGAACGTTCATTAGAGAGCGATGTTAGATTCAATCGTAAAGATATAAAGAGAGGGCCTCGAGGCGTTGGTGAGCCGGAGAGCGAGGAATCGCGCGAGAGAAGGCCGCTGAATCGTGAGTCCGATTGACCGATCGGCCGAAGTTAATGAGACGTGGAACGTCTTTCGGAGGCAAGATGTAAAGAGATCAATGGAGCGAGAGAGAGAGGCATGAAAGAACAAATTTAAAGAAGAGGTCAATAGGTTTAGGGCCAGGCTGCTTCCGAATCATTATTTTCTTGCCGATTGTTTCAAGCGTCAACGAGAAAGCACACTGGAGTTGGCATTTCTCGTTTGAGAGTCAATATATCCGCAGCATATAGAATATATCGCTAAAAATGTATCGCTAATGTACATTTACACTATATTTGGACAATATATTTTCCAGAGCTAGACAGTACTTAAAATACCCGCTACTCGCAATGTACTTGAAGCACTTAAAAAGTACTTCAAGTACTGAACTTAAATTTGCAAGCACTTGGCTTGTACTTCAAGTATTGTACTTGAAATTTCAAATACTTTTCTGTACTTCAAGTACAAGTGTCAAGTACTTTTGAATGTGTCTTGCTGATGGTTGCATGTACAAAGACCTTCGAATATGTAATTGACTGTCGCCTACGACAGTTTTTTCAAGACGAACACGAAGTTGGGGTAGTTTTAACAATCCATGTATTATATTCTTTATTTCTTCTTTTTCAAACCTGTATCAAAATAAATCGTGATTATACAATCGTCAATGCTATTTTTGAATTATTTTTAATTCTTTGTTCAAATACTTCTGTTCCAATCTGTCTAAGCCTAATCTCAGTGTATTGCAAAAGGTGAAAATATGTTTTGATACAAAAAGTACTCGAATAAAAATCAAATGAGAATAAGAAATCAAATGTAAGTACTAGAACTTACGAGAATACCTGAAAACTTGAAAAGTACTTGATACTTGGTACTTGATTTTTCCAGTACTTGTACTTCAAGTACTTTAAATCTTAAGTACTTCAAGTAATAAGTACGTAGTACTTCAAGCACTGCCGGTACTTGATACTTCAAGCACTGCCGGTACTTGATACTTCAAGTACTTACAGCACTTTGTACTTGAAGTACTTTCCGATACTTTGCCCAGCTCGGATATTTTACATGGAATGTATATTTGTATTACTCGAAGAAACAAAATTTCTTTTCATTCATGAAGAAATTTGAGCCTCGCGGATCGCGCTCGCCGACAAATTACCGCGATCCAAACAGAGCGCTTTTTGCTGACGCTGTTTTACTACGATTAGCCCCTTAGGATGAGCTCGCAAAAAGGCGTTCTAGTGGAAGAGGCCACGGTGATCATCAACGTTGCCAGTAATTCTTCTTTACCGCTCGTTTTTCAACTCTTTGATCCTGCAGAAAGAAGAAGATCACAAGCATCGACGCTGTTTTTTTTTCCAATACATTACGCAGCGATTGTTACGTCTTACTAAAACCAAACGACTTCTGTTCATTGCCAATATACTCCCATAGATGTCTAATAAAGTTTCCAGAAGTATTTTCATGTTTCGATAACCGCACATTATTTTTATAAGAAATTAGTGCATTTTTTGCTTACAGTCCGCTGTAATCTGACCTTGGGATCAATTTTTCTAATTACAAATTTTTTAAAACAATCATTTACCATCGAAGACCCAAAAAATCGTGAAAACTTTCTCAATCTGATCTTTCATCGAATAAAAAATAAATCGTAAATAAAATAAAGATAAATCTTGAATAAATCACATCAGAAAAAATTGTAATATCTACGACATTTTTGAATATTGGTTGCTGAAAAAAATTAATGGACGAATAAAAAAGTTTCTAAAAATTACAATGGTTTGTCACAGTCGAATTCTTGAGAGAAATCATTGTTCAACGTAGATTCAAACGCTGTTTCTGATTAATCGAATATCGACTGTTTATTAGTTGAATTTTTCGAGAAAATTGATTCTAAACAATGAAGCGATTCGTCACTTCGTTAATTATCGATACATCGAATATTTCCTCATTTATCATTACACGGCACGTGAAAATAATCGGTAAAAATGGCGCGTATCGTTAAAGTCACGGTATCTAACGGTGGTCCATTGTATTTTACACCCATTGTCTTTCCTTGTGATTTTACACCGTGAAAGCAAACATAATGACTCGTAAAATACTTTGTAAAATATTTTTCATACCCGCATAAAACACTTTTACCCGCTGTTTGCGCACGGTGCACGGTAAACGGTACACAGCCACCTGTCGTCGATGTATTTTCGTTTTTATCGATGTATCGCTGTGTAACGATCGAAGATATTATTCCAATAAAAAGGTCGGACAATTCATCATAGTCGCGGATGAATCTCCTGTCTCAAAATCTTGTTAACATAAAATATACGACGTTCTCAGAAATATAGATGTATTGGCGGCTATCGGGAGTTTTGGGGCAAGATGGAACAGTAAGATAAAAAAAATATTTTGGTCTCTAACTAAAATCATAAATTTTTGCAAATATTACAATTCAATTAGATTAAGATAATTTAAAGAACTATTACATTCAACTAGATAGTCAATTATTAAATTTGTATATAATTTTCTCCTATGTAGGGGTAGCGTGGGACTAGTTGTAACAGGGATAAGTTGTAACACTCAATTTTGACCGAGAATTTAAAACATTTTGATTTAATTTGTTTGCTCAATGTGCTTCTTATAACTCGCAGCATAACGTAAACACCGCTAATACCCCGCGAGACATCGAAATAAGAGGATATGCACACGAGCTCTATTTCGGCCAGGTTCCGTCAAAAAATACTTACGAAAATGTTGATTTTGACTATTAAAATTGAATTTATTGTTTATTGTTTTTTCCTTGTTACATCGTAAATTTAACTGGCTTTAATTCGCTTTTTTTTTAATTATTCCAAAGTTTGTAGTTTTTGAGATATTTCATTAAGTAGACATAATGAGCCCATGGGGCAAGTTGTAACATGTTAGAACTTGCCCCATGCGCGTGTATTTTTTTCTGCTCTCTACATGTATTTGTATAAACAATATTATTACAACTTGTAGTATAGTGATCACATAGTATTACAAATTATTTATGGCTTTTTATGCATTCTTTTACTCTTCTTTACTCTAATATTGCCCAGAAAAATATGCTATGTTATTGTATTGTATTTTTTTTTAGCATGAGAGCCAAAGATTATAATCATCACAAGAATAAACCACGATGAATAATACAAGACTGTGAACCAATAAAAACGTGTTCTTTCTTATAAATGTTGCGTCTTTTCATTATTACAACTTGCCCCGAGCCTGTTAAAACTAGCCCCAGACATGGGGTAAGTTGTAACAGCTCCCATTTTTTCAAAAAACTTCTGGTGTAAAAGATGGGTAAAGATTTAAAATTATTTTTCAATTGGAATTAGTGCTCAGATTATACTCTACAAACCCTCTTACTCACAATCTTGAAAGCATACATATTTTACGTGTTACAGGCCTTTTTCCAAAAACTGTTACAACTAGCCCCACGCTCCCCTAAACATAAGAGATTAATTTAATAAATCCGATTCAGAATTTCTTGAAATAATCGACTATTTTGCAAAAATAGTTCATAATTTATTTCTATTTATTTGTATTGAAAAAAATTATTTTCCTATATTAAAATCCGTAATGAAATGTGTAAAAGATTTTGAAAGAATTCGTTTTGGTACAGCAAAAAAAAATTGTGAAAATTAAGCTTTTTCTATCGTTTCAATTCGTGGTTTCTGATTTACATTCCGCCCTCATAACTATGAGGAGGATCTCACTGGGCACGTTCCTAAGAAGGAAGGCCGAATGTCACAGAGAAGCTAGATTAGAAGTTGGTTTTTTTTTCGATGTTTTATTTTTTTCTATTGAATTTCATATCTAATGGAACGTACGACACGGTGGAACGTGCAAACGTCGTTGTCGTCGTGACGTCCGCCTACCATAGAGTCTCTTAGAACTATCCTGTGATAGTAAAAACATAGGTCACGCCTCTCTATCCTGCCGCCGCGGGATAATGTCGAACGACCGTAAATTATGGCGAGAATTCTCTCAGATCTCCTTCTCCTTTTATCCCTCTCTCTTTCTCTTTTTCTTTCTCCGGCTATCTTTTTATCCTCCGAAGAACTTGAGAGAAAAGCGATACGATAAGACGTGGGAGTCGCGTAACCGTAGCCGAGCTGCTGAGCGCTTTTCCATACCTCAACCTGTTCCTTTTCGGACAACAACGATTTTCAAGGAGGTTGCAGGGCTTTGTGCGAGTCAAATTAGTGATAAACATTGGAAATGGTTTCTAAAAATATTCATGAATCGAGGATTAATAGTCGTGGTTTTACCTCAACATGCATCGAAGATAACGGAAAATGTTAATTGCGATACAATTTTTAAAATGTGGACTGTTTTCCGATAAATTTCAATGAGGTGATTTCGTTTAGTTTTTTTTCCAACAATAATCCGCAATTTTCGTTCCATAAGTGTAAAAAAAAGTAATTCTAATAAACTGGCTAAAATATTTTTTGTACTTCCTATTGGATGAAATTATAGTTTTTACTGAAAGGAGGACTATAAGTACAATTTTTTGAGAGGGATTTTTTTAGAGAAAATGGACCCTCATTTTATTTTGCTCGAATAATTTATCTTGCCCCGTATTTCCTACATAAAACATTATTTTTTACTTAAAAAAAAAAATCAGTGAATATGCTTCCTTTTGAGGTACGAGTCCAGTTAGATTGGAAAATAAAGTCCACTATTCAAGTAAATCATTGTTCGTTTACTCCACGTTATGTATCTTGTCAACCATGTGACCTAAATTAATTAACGACGCATCAATTTGAAAAAGAGAGTGGAAACTATCATACGAGACCATTCATAGAGACCATTTATTCATTTTATTTATTTTTTACGAAACCATTTATTTTTTTTTTTATTCCATATATAGAATAATTGTTTTTCATATCCAAACTACAGACGTCGATGTTCCATGTGTTAATTAAATGGCAAAGGGAAGAAACCCATTGAGAAACCTCTGAAAAAAATCATAGCCCTCCTTTTACGGCGTTGAATATTATAGTAAAAACTATGATTTCATCAAATAGGAATTAAATTTAAAAAACCTAATATTTTGGTTCAATTTGTACATTAGACTGATTTAAAAAAAGCGACTATTTTTTGTTTCTCGAAATAATATATTAAATATATTCAGGGAGGTGAAAAAAGATGCCTGTTAAAAGTAGAGCTCTTAATATAAATATTTAGAATGTCTCATCGCAAATTTCTATTTCCCATTTAATAATACATGAAAAAAAATTTCGAACTTCGAAAATTTATATCTCGGCTTCAATTCAATGTAACAAAATGAATGATACATATTCTTATAGAGTCCTTCAAAAGTTATTTAAGGTTAAAGTTAAATTTGGAGTAAATTTCAGTTTTTTTTTTAGTTTCCGGCAAAATATTGAAACTTATTACTAAATATGGTAAAATCTTTCTTGAAATAAAAGATTAAATTGCATTAGCATAAATTACCTAATTTTGTAAAGAAATCACCAACAGTAGTTACTCCATGTTCACAGTCTATATATACATATTATATATTAGACCGTGAATAACTTTTGAAGGAGTGAGTTTATCAAAAAATCTTAAAATATTTTTTTTGAAGAGCGTTCAATTCCCTACAATAATACGTATCGTTCGATATGGTATACATTGACTTGAAGCCGAGATATAAGATTTCAATTTGAAATTTTTTTCCTGTGTTATTCGAATGGGAAACAGAAATTTGCGATGAGATATATCTAAATATTTATATTAAGAGCTCTGCTTTTAACAGGCATCTTTTTTCACCTCCCCGAAAGTATTTAATATGCTATATCAAAAAACAAAAAATAGTCGCTTCTTTTGAATCAGTCTAATAACGTGGAATTTATATATTTATTCGATATATCTTTGATCAGTTCTATATTATGTATATCCCAGAATATATTCATCATATGTAATTTTTTCCTGAGAATATATCTGATATATCTAAAATGGATGTCATATGCATATGCATTATGCATACCTAGAATTATAAAATACATTTTTCATGTATCGAATATATTTTTTGATATATCTTTTGTTTATCGGGGGGGGGGGGGGGGGGAGTGAGAGCTCTCAGTGTCGAATTTCAGCCTCATTCTAGCAGGTTGATGTCACTTTGCGAGATGAAAGCGCGCGGGTGTCGATTCGACGCGGCCCCGTTCGTGGCTTACGAAACCCCTTAACACGAGACTACCAGAACTTCGAACCTTAAGAAGGCGGAGGCGAGCGAAGCACCCACGAAATTACGCGAATCATTTGCCGAAAAAATCCCATATATATATATATAGTTATTTATAAATTCATATATATGTATATAAAGAGAGATTGACCGGACGTGTATAATAAGGACGCGAATAAAAGGTGTCCTTTAATTCCTTTCTTGTACACGATGAGCGCGCGTTCTCCGACAGCTTTCACTTCTCGATCCCTTATAACGAGCACTCATCCCGCGATAAATGAGATTGTAATTTGCTTTTTGCAATCAAAGTTACGTACGCACATTTTCAACGGATGAATAAGTGAAAAGTTTTTTTTATTTTTTTTTTTTATTTACAACCAATGATTTGTCGATAATAAAGAAACGTCTTACGTCAACGCGTTGCTAAATTGAAAAAAAAATTCTTCGAGGGATTGATAATATGTAACGTGTTATTAACCGTTATTATTAACCGTTGATTATTGGTAATTTATTTCGTTATAAAATGATTCGAAAAACTCTACGGAATATGTCATCACGAAAAAATATGATTTATCCTCGATGCTAGAAACATACATATTAGATACACTGCCATCCAAAAGATTGAAAACACTCTCTCCGATCCCGCTTTGCACAAAAAATTTCACTGCTCTTTTAAAAATGAAGATATTTCAATTCAACAAGCAGCGTTTTAAAAGAGATATATTCAGCTTCATTTCGCTCTTTCAAAAAAAAAATTTTGATTTTTTAAGAATTTGATACGTCTTTTGAAACATGGTCGGTTTTTGGCTTTTTTTGGCATTGAAATTTTGGCGCACGACCCATGAAATTTTTTTTTAACTGTTGTTCGCATGAAAAACTTGTGGAGGGGAGTGTGAGCTTCAATTTCATTATATTTAGAGTTTCGTACGATTTTTTTCTTAAAAATATTCAGATTTTTGTAAAAAACGCTCATATTTATAAAATTGAAGCGTAACTCTAAAACGACTGAGTTTTCGTGAAATTACTAAGAGGGTAAAAAGTTACGTACAATTATTCTGGATTCAATTTAATTTTTTCAACATTTTTTTCAACATTTTAATTTTTTTTATTTTTCCTCACCGATATAATTTTTTTTATCTTAAACAATCGGGCTTTTTACCCTCTTGTTGATTTCTCAAAAACCCAATAGTTTTATAATTACGCTACATTTTATGAATATGGTCGTTTTTTGCGAAAAATTGAATATTTTTGCGAAAAAAAACGTACGAAACTTAAAAAAAAAAAACATATTGAAGCTTATACTCCCCTTCACAAGTTTTTCATGCGAAAAACGGTTAAAAAAATTGTCATGGGTCCTGCGCCAAAATTTCAAAGTCAAAAGAGCCGAAAAATGATCATGTTTCAAAGGACGTACCATATTTTAAAAAATTGAAAAAATTTTGTTGGAAAAAGCGAAATAAAGCTGAATATATGTCCCCTTTGAAACGCCGCTTGTTGAAATGAAATATTTTCATTTTTAAAAGAGCAGTGAAACGATTTGTGCGGCGCGGAATCGGAGCGAGTGTTTCCAAACTTTTGAAAGGCAGTGTATATAAAATATATCTGGATGGATATATTTTCGACATAGACTGATATATCTGAGATATATTTGTGATATACAAACAACGATGAGTTTCTATGTTCTACATATATTTTTCGATATATCTTTATTTCTCGAAGGTAAGAAAGACAAGGAGAGAGAAAGAGAGAGAGAAGAGTCAAGTGGGTCATTGACCAACCGAATTTACTCACGATGATAATTTTTGCGGATTAGAGAAGGAAAAAAAATTCCACGCATTATTACGATCCTGTTAAATAATTTCTCCATACATAATTGCCTGTACGCACACCTGTAATCAACGTGTTTCGGAAGTTTCCTCGTGAGCTTAATGGCGTATAGTTCTTTTTATTATTATTATTTTTTTTCATCCTTACCTCCTCCCTACTCGTTTCGTTCACGTTTCGTCGCTTTCGTACACAAACGTACACACAATTGCATAAAATTTATACACAATATAGTACGTTCATGAATACACGCTTATGTATTTCTCGAAGTTCAGCTCGTGAAGGAAATTTTTACAAGTCGTACTCTGTAATCTTCGGAGGCCATCGTACTCGCGTGGCCACGTCACAAAATTTACTCTTTCTTTCTCGTTTCTCTCTCGGTCTTTCTCTCACATTTTTTTTGTTTCTTTATATATTTCTCTCTCTCTCTCTCTCTCTCTCTCTCTCTCTCTCTCTCTCCCTCTCTCTCAATCTTTCGGCACTTTTTCGGCCACCGTGTGTGAACCCGTTTTTCGTTTGCCACGACCGATTTATGACCATCGTTCTCCGCGTATCGTCGAAAGGGGCAATTTCTACGCCGAAACATTTACAGCTCTACCACTTATCAAGAGCCGCGGCAGCGTCTCGGTGCCAAGTATTTCTCTACCAGCAATATATTCCACCACAATAAAAAAAACTGACACAATATCACTACCGACCAAGTCTGCCAGATAATATCTCTGCCGAATGAAGGCGTTTTCAATATTGGTACTAAATAAGAAGGCCACCAGAATGAACTTCAAAGTGCTGTACTTCAAAATTCTACGCATTTTGTCCGCATTTTTGCTTCCTCATAAAGGAAGCTTCGTTTTCGCGAAACAAAAAATTTTCGCAATTTTCATGTCAGTATGTTCAAAATGTCCCAAAACGTCGAGAAATCACATTTAGAAAAAATGTCCGGACGTATGTGTGGTGTGTGTGTGTACGCTTTGTGCTTTTCTTAAAATGAATATGTCCGGAGAACGCTTTGGGCGATCGACTTGAAATTTGGTATACAAGTAGACTACGTATGTCCCTGTTCTAAGTGCAATTTTTTTTGATATTGCAAAATAATTGTTAATTTGGCTGGATTTTGTATTTTCTGTAAATTGTTTGTTAGTCGTCTAACTTTCGTAATTTTGCAGTTACCACCCTGAAATTTTATGTGCAGATACACTTTATAATGAGGACGATTGGGATTGAATTTGGGAAAAATCGCTCAAGAGGTTCGGTTTGAAATTTTTTATTTTTTCGCAAAAAATTTGCAAGTTCTCTAACTTTTGTAATTTTGCATCTATCGAGCTGAATTTTTTTGTGACGATACACTCAATGACAATGAAAAATAATACCAAATTTCATAAAAATCGCGTGAGGGGTTCGGTTAAAAAAAATTATTGAAATTTCCATACAAATTTTGTTAACGCTCCAACATCCGCATGTCTTAGAAGTATCGAGCTAAAACTTTTTGCACAAATACACTAGATGATAAGAATAATTAGGGTTGAATTTGGTGAAAAGCGCTCAAGTTGTTCGTTCGCAAAAAAAATTTGAAATTTTTGGAAAATACTTGTTAACACTAAGTTTCCTAATTTAGCAGCTATCGAGTTCATTTCTCTAGCACCAATACACTGGACGACAAAAACAATTAATAATGTAATTGAACGAAATTGCTAAAAAATCATGCAAATTAGAAATTTGCGCATAGCTTCTTCATTTGTTTCCGTCGTTCGTGAAGCTTCCTTTATGAAAAAGCCATGATAATAAACATACATGTCATTAAAATGGTCAAGAAGATCCTCATAAAGGAGGGTTGATAAACGACGGAAAAAAATGAGGAAGCTATGTGCAAATTTCTAATTTCTTAGTTCCTCTTTTACTCTGTACGCGGCGCTAGTTGTTCTCTTATAAATGCTTTACGGCGAGCAGAAGACTACCAGCGCCACGAGTGACGAAATTTGGCGTCAAAGAAGACGAACTCTTTGCGTTTAGATTCTAGCGGTCAGTGTCACCCTTCTGCTCTACCGTAAAACAAGTCTCCCAGAAAAATGAGCCTCCGGTAACATCTCTACCACGAAGTTTCTCTACCGCGACGCCTCTCCCATTTAAAAGACTGCCAGATTACGAGTCTCCGGCTTTTCAACTCGGCCGGTCACTTACCGACGATGTGGTCCGTTGAAAAATACAGCCGCCCTGCAGTCATCAAGTCAGTTGTCGCAGGATTAAAGAGCCGGAGACTTGTAGGCTTGTAAATGCGAGAGGAATCACGCGGTAGAGAAATTTTCAGGTAGACATGTTGCGGAAGAGCTGTTTTCTGAGAGACTCGTTTTGCTGTAGAGATTTGAATTCGGAGCCTGTTATATGTGCCTCTGACAAATGTATTTATATGCATAAAACATTAAATGAAGAAATTAATGATCGAAAGTATCTTTAGTATTTTTATTTTTATTTTTAACCATCCCCTATCGGACATTTTTTATCGCAATTCCTAAACATTGGATGTGTCGATAAATAATTGCCAAAACTGTATTTTTTTAAGAAGGATATTCATTTAAATTCAGCACGATCCTGGAAGATTTCAAAAAATGTTAAAAATCGACGATAGAAATGCCTTAAAATTTTTTTTTTATTATTTGGGATCAATTGTTCATATTAAAATGAATCGTACATTAATCCTAGATTTCCATCTGGAGTAATAGTAAAAAAAATGCAAATAATAAAAACTACTGCTCGTCTTTGAGTCGTGTCCCGCCCAATGCGCAATTTTTTTAATCTTCTCACTTTTCTAACTTTTAGAAAGTTTAACTAAATTACGGACCAGGACCTGACACTTTCCCACTATTAGAATGTAAGATCCCACTCTGGTGCACTTATTGTCCACGAGAATAAGAATGTGAGATCAAACTAATTCAGACCCTTTCATCATGAAAGTGTAAAATAGAGAATGAAACATCATCTTACAGGAATTTGGTGAATTTTTTAACGGCTAACGAAATGTATGTCCGATAATTTGTGAACTTTCAAAGTTCCTTGACTCATTAAAGGAATCGCGGGGTGTGAAGAGGTCGTTGCTACCTCGAATGTGAAGAGCAAGATATTGCTAATATAGAATCGCGACGGGAACTTCCATAAAGGCATATATATACGTATATGTGTGTGGGTATATTTAATTCTGAAAGGAGACCAACATGGCAAACCAGCGAACGGGATATGTCTCGCAGAAAATAATTTCTCCACGCTTGGCGAACGATACACAGATGCGAAAGAACATACAAATGTCTTTCTTCTAAAATACGAACAAAGAAAAAAGTGCGGATAGCAAAATTACGAATTATGCGACACGAAAATGCATTCTAATCGATTGAAAGTGATCTTGAGCCTTTGCTAGATCAAATGCGGTTCTTCCTTGAATTTTGAATCATAATTTTGTCTCTTTACATCGCAAATTTCGGCAGGAGCAAGAAGGAGAGGGTGGAGGCGAGAGTAAAGAAAATCTTTTCCACTTCCGCGGTGTTACAGCGCGGAGCACACGATGTAGATGTAGGTGACCTCGTATCTTAATTAACAGCGGGCCCTGCGCTGCATATACCGTGCATTCAACTCTCATAAATTGAGGAGAAAGTCGGGAAATATGATCCAGGCACATAAATTCGTACAGAGCATTTTTTCAATCATTAAAAAATCTAAATGTCAATAAGGTGCCAGTTAATGACACTGTCCCAGATTGTGACACCGACGGCTCAATTTTGATTGCCAAAAATACAGTTTTTGTCGAATAATAATCCAATTACCGGCTAATTAAAGAGAATTTTTCACTTTCAATTATTGGAGAGATACACCTTTTAGAATTAAATATTTAAAATGGAAATGGACCAGTGAATAGTACGACACGCGTCTCAGTGGCTCCGCATCGGCAGTCCTAGACGACACCCACAAGCTACGACAAGCGACATATTGTGAACTTTGTTCGTCATGCAAGTATAAAACGACATAAAAATTGTATCAACATCTTCAGCAGGAACCAGACTATCGACGACGTAAGAAATAATTTAACTTTCGGTTAGGTATTTATTTAAATTCGCGGTGTCAATAACTGGGTCGTATAATTGAGGTTGCGCCCCTGTTGTTGAGCCTCGATTTGTCACCTGTTGCATCGAACAATTCTCTTTGCTTATTTATTCTAATTTACTGTAAAAAGAAACAATTTAAAGAAAAGAATATTAGTTTTTATGAACGGAAGAAACGGAAGAAAAATACAATAATGAAACTATTAACATTTGTGAAAATTTTTGACGGTTAGTGTCAGTAACTGGTGACGGCAGTAAAAAAGCGCTATTAAAACAATGATTTTATTAATAAAGTTTGATTTTTTTCCTTTTACAATAGGTCAATCTCGTTCGGGGGCCTTTAATGCACATATTGAAACGTTTAGTTTTCGGTTTGGCTAAATCACGCATGAATAAATAGCAGAAATCCGACACCGCGGCTATAAAAGTGTCACTAACTGGGCCGTTTACCTTATTCTTAATTTTTTAACCTTCGAACGGGTTCAACAAGTTCAATCCTCAAATACGTTTTTTCTTAGAGCTATTATTTCATTCGAGACCATTTTTCTGTAAAAAAAACACCTATGAAGGTATTGAGTAGCCCACTGTGACGAGTTGAAAATATCGATTAATTTGTTTAAAATATTTTTCGTGAGATACACACTCAAGAATATATTGCAAAAGTTTCAGACCGAAATTCAAAATATTTTTTAAGTTATAGCCAAAAGAAGAGAGCAATTAACTAATAAGTTAATATAAAAAATGACTAATTACTACGGTTTGGCAATCACCAGAAACTATAAATCTCTCGAAGAAATGAAGCGAGCTTTGAGATAACTTTAAGGAAACGGAAGGATTGCTCTATGCACCAGGCATAGTTGATTGATGAAAGTATAATTTTTCTATACGAAATCTGTTATCAAAACTTGAAAAGCGTTTTTCTCGAAACTAGGTTTTCGAAATTTCGGGGAAGCCCTGACTAAAAACTATTCAACCGATTTTGTTAAAAATTTTACCCGTTATTTTAGACACACATAGCTAAATACCTAACCTTTAAAACATTCAATTTTTTAATAATAAATGAATTTTTTTAAACAATTTATCAAAAAAAAAATCGATTTCGAAGACCTTTTTGTTCAAAAGTCCGCCATTTCGTTTTTTTTTCTTAAAATATGCATATTATAGGTTAGAGAATTAGAATTAAGCCTACAAAACAATAATCTCTTTGGATTTTTGATTCCAGATAACTATGGAAGGCTGTGTGCTTTCCCGAAACAAGTCACCTTTTTTTCGAGGACTCCACTTTGACGTACAAAATCATAAACAAATTCATGTAAAATTAAGTAAACAAATTTTTTTTTCTACTCTTCATGATACAAATAACAACATGTACAAATTTCAAAACGACCGCATTTTATTTTGTTATTTAAAAGAACTAATGAAAAAACGTCGAAATTTCGGTCGTCACACTGGGCTACTATCTTAAATCCCTTAAAATCCAAGGATATTTCGAAATTAAGACTAAGAACTAAAAAATGTGATTAATTAAAAACATTCTAATATTCTTTTTTCTCAAATGAAGTCAATGATATCACCTCCAACTTCGGGAGTGTGAAATTATTAACTACCGATGTAACAAAAAATCACATCTTAAAGTTAAACTTTATTAACAGGGGAAGAATACCTTCATTGATTTTATGGGCAATTCTTTTGGTGGTCCATATTACCCTACTTTGTCGAGAATCCCATTCTCGCACGATCTGCGCGCCCTCGTGGCTTCCTACACTGTTGCATGTATGAAAACCGACATAGAAGAGAGTTTAACTAACTTTTACGACGATGACGATGTAAAATATGCGAGAGAGAGAGAGAGAGAGAGAGAGAGAGAGAGAGAGAGAGAGAGGGAGCGAGCGAGGGAGAGATACTTTTTACCGAGATAGCACGAGAAGTCGCAAATCGCAGAGTGTTACTTCGTATGATATGCTCTCAATGTTATTCACGGATAGCGAAGAGCGAGAGCGCTCACAGAGGGACGAGATAGCTTCATTAGCACCGGATAATCCGCGTATCCGTGTACCTTCTATGCACACCATTTTATACGACATATGGGTCGTTCCGTCCCAAATTGGCCATTCATCATAAAAATCAACTACACGCGATGTAGTTCTAAAATATATCTCGAAATAAATATGTTTCATATATGTAAGCAAAAAATGTATCGAAAGTATACTGGAAATATATTTATCATATATTTTATTTTTGTAGATTAATTATTTGCAATATGTTACTGCATGGAAATGAAGACCACTTAGAATATGAAAAAGTATAATGATAATATAAAATATAATATAATATTAAAAAATATATCTTTAATCAGTAAAAATATATCAAATTCCATTTAATTAGTATTATATCAAATTGAAAAATGAAAATTGATATATGATGTAAAATTAAAAAAATTAGCAATATGCGTCCACATTTTTAATTTATGAATATCATATTAATGTTTCAATCCTTTTATGAATTGTTGTTTCATAAAACGCAGAGCTTTTTCTAAATCAGGAAGCTAGAATGGATCCAGAGATTTTATGGAGGCATTTGTTGAGTTAGCACGGAACGTTCCATATATTATATGCTCCTTAGAAAGTCACCGATGAGCCGCAAACGACGCGCGATCCTCGGACTCGATTAGAACGCACGCTCTTTCGTGCTTCTTTTTAATTTACTTGCTCAGAGTCACAGGGGCGTATGTCAGAAAAATCGAGACACGAAAGGATCTTCGCGGCGACTCTTCGACTTTGAGAGATCGACGTGTACATCCGCGTACACGCGCGGTTACCAATACAATATCGTTTACACGGATATTGGATGATCGGTATATGCAAGTGTGGCGAAGAAAGGACGGGGAAATAAACGAGTCGTGTGTGTGAATTCTTCGGGAGGAAAGAGAGGCACACGTCCGATGACCTATCGATTTTCTTATCGCAAAAAGATCCGCCCCTCTGTTGATCTCTCTCGCTACGAACCGATCAGCTTTAAATTTAAGCTTATCAAAATTTTCTTCAATTTTTAAGAATTGCCAAATAATGAGAAAACAATCTTGTAAAGCTCTTTCAAAGTTTTTAAGTTTGTTTTTTGGATTTTTTGGTCGAAATAATTTTTTATAGATTTATGTGTGAATTTGTCAGGAGTGTAAAAATGGAATGATGTGGGATTTGAAAATTGTTTTTTTTTTCAAATTCAGTATTTAAAAAGAAATCAATTAATTTACTAAAATCGAGCGAAATTTACTTATCCCCTTGATAACGATTTGAACATCGAGATGTCATTCGATTTAGACAATCGTCTTTGTTTAAAAATCCACATCTCAAATATCTAACAAATTCGATTAAGTATTGATGTCGTTTTCTGATTCGCTAATGTGAAGTGCGGAAGTATAGCAGTTATTCTATGAATAATTTAAGTACTGCTTGAATTTAATTACTACTAGAACTAATTTGAGTAGAAAATTTGTCTAGGACCCATCCGAGTGACCCTAATTTTTTTTTGAAGTATAATAATAATAATAATAATAATAATAATAGATTTAATTAATTAAGTCTATTTAGTTAAAATGGGACTGTTTCATTCAGATTGAATGACAATTTATCGGATCAAGATTAATTCAAGTAACAATTATTCCATGCTATTTGCTTCCGGGTATGGTTCTTGATTATGTGTCCAAAAATTGTAATTGATTCACGTTAGTTGCCGAAATTAAGTTTCTATAATTTTTTTTCTTTTTAACCAAATTTACAGTATCTGTAGGTACGAGTTTTTGTACGAGAGAATCAAGCTTTGAGGGAGTATATGGGCTATCGTGGGCCTTTCTCCAGCATTGCGCACCTCTCTCAAGATGCACCTGCTCTGCGGTTCACCGAAAGATCCGGAATAACCGTGGATACCATGAAAGTGCTCTTGGGCATATTATTTTTGCCTTTTTTTATTGTGAAGGTATCATATTGTTGTCAAGTCACGAAAAATGAAAGGGGGCAAAGATTCCGTCATCATACGAGCAATACAACAACAAAAATCCTCGATTTTTTTTCCAATTACGAAAAAAATGACTTGTAATTTTTTAATCATAATGAGCCAATGAATTTTTTTCGATTATATATAATAACTGCAATAGAAGTACGAAGGATTTTTGCGATATATTGATTTTTGGCCAAATGGCGCACTTCTAAAGTGGAAAGTGAAAAATTTGCCTAAAAAATCGTCAGATAATTGTTCAAAACAAATGAACTATGCAATATAAAAAAAAATCCTAAGTACTTCCATAGACAGTGTATTTTTCAAGATATATTCAAAATTTCAAGTGATTCGGTTGAAAATTGTCTGAGTTATGAGTCCGGCCAACTTAAAAAATGCAGTTTTCAGATAAACGCGTTTGAAGCTTTGAGTAGTAGAAAATCATGAATAATTTTGCAATACCTTTAATCTGCGATGCTTGCACCATACAATTGGCCTTCCAGATTCATTTTTCAGGTCCTAGAGGACCATTTAAAAAAATATTTAAAAAATCGATTTTTCGAAAATTCTAGGGTGGCCTAAGGCCTTAATTTCAAACATTGTTTGGGATTAATTTCTTTGTGGACCCAATAAAACGGTAAATTTAATCGTAACCTAAAAATTTCGATTCAAATGTGGATTAAGATAATTTGAAACATTTCTTTTTCTTTTTCCTTTAATTCATTTTCATCCGGATTAGCCGATCCCTTATTTCATAACTCTCGTATCGGCCTCCTTATTTCTCGAAGCCACCTGCCTTACTCCGCGCATCGACTCTCACGGCCATCGATGTCCGGACGATAGTCCCGCCGTCGAGACAGCAACGCGACAACGCTCCTCGAGTCTCTGCGCCGCCAAATATGCTGAATAAGGCCGAGTGGCGCTCGCGATCGTTCGAGTCCATCTACGCTTCTAAATAGACGCGAGAAAATCGCACAACTAACTAAACCATACAGGCTTAAAGAACATTTATGCAGTTGCAGCGAAAAAGAAAAGTAAAAAAAATAGTCTGTCAGACATATTTTCAATTAAAGACGTCTAAAAAGGATTTAACTGCATAAAAATATCGTGGAAGCAGATCTCAAAAGCAGCTTCATTCATAATTGAAGAAAACGCCGTAAAATTTGGATCGTTTCGAATTTTCAGCGAACTTGGCGAGTCTAAAAAAAATTATAAAAATCAGAGTTTCTGATCATTCGTGGAATTTTGAATCGAGGATAGAAAAAAAGAAACAAAAAAGCTAAAATAGAAATCAAGAGTGCGAACTTTGATCAGCGATTTTTTTTTTTTTTTTACTAAACCTTGGTCGAAAGTTCGATCTCTGGCTTGTATATTGCCAAATATCATTTCGTTCATTGAGAAATGCGAGATTCGTTCAGGACGAGACGAGAGAACTTGAGAGCGAGGGCCAAAAATAACCGAGTGTCCCTCCAAGTTTCAGGGCCCATAGAACCCGTTTTTTCCCTTTTCTTTCTTTTTTCTGTGCCCGAGGCGGCGCCTGAGCTCCTCTTGGAACGATTTTTTTTTCTTCCAAGACCCTCGTCCTGTGGGTCCTTCTTGATAAATCCTTCTCGCTCTGTTATACGAGCTCGTGACTCAAAAGAATTTTTTTTTATCCGTCTCTCTGGCTCTCTTCACACGTATAGATCATCGAGACAGTTGAAAAAGCCAGATCGCGTGTGAAATTTTTGTCTCAACGTGTGCGCAAACGTATACAAGGAAGATGAAAAAATAACAGAATCCCGCAGAACGAGACTCCGAAATTTTTTCGCCCTCTCGCGATAAAACTCATAAGAGCTTGTGTTTTATTTTTTATTTTTGGAGAAACTTGGAGGAAAGGCGAACGTTTCAGATTTTGCGTCCATCAAAGATTCATCACTTTCACTGATGAATTCTATTTTTTTTCTTTTTATTACCTTCTTTCTTTGGTCTTTTCTTGTGAGAGGCACTTAATCGTTTTCTCGCCTTCGAGAAGACATGCAAGACCGGAAACGGAGAAAATGGAGCAACTTCGTGTAAAAAATAAGCAGGAGAGAGAGAGAGGGATAACCAAAACAATGCAGCTTGCAATAATACGAAAAAAAAATACCATAAATTTCTCATGAAGAGGTTAGTCGACATTATTCAATAACGTTATATATTTTTGTTTCACTCTCTCTCTCTCTCTCTCTCTCGCTCTCTTTCGAGCGAAAAATACATTTTTCCTCTTTTTTGAACCTTCTGATTTGTACGACGTTGCTTAATTTATGGACTCTCTAAGAGGGCGTGAAATTGGAGTATCATATCTTTTGACGAGCGTCAGGGATATGAGAAAGTCAACGAGTGTCTTGAATAATTATTTCACGCACAAGTGCATAAATAGTTCTTTCTATTTTGACTGGATTTTTCGTAAGAAAAAGGAGCAAAACCTTTAAAAATATTTATTTTGATTTTATTTTTTTTTTAATTGAAAAATCGAGCCCAAAAGATGCTTCGACGTAAATGAATTTACTCGTTTTTTAATTACAGAACAAAATATGCATTACATTTGATTTTCTTCAATTTTAGTTAATAAAAAATTCATCTAAATATTGGAGTTGCCAATATATCAAAGGAAGCGTTCATTTCATAAACAAGATATTTTTTTTTTTTAATCAATCGATTTTTTAAATAAAAACAGGATTTTGAAGAGGACACGTAGAATTTAGAAAAAATATCACTATGTTGTGATCACTTTATTTATTCAAGACTAAGAAAATGTACGGAAATTGTTAAGTTGAAATTTTGAAAAGTTGATTGAAAAAATCTCTACAAAATTCCATTTCGAGGGAAGATTTTAGTCCTTTGAAACTGAACGGTCAAAAAATGGTGCTGCTTCAGTGTCTCCTGTTTGTAAATTTGTCTCTCTACAAAAAAAAACGGAGGACAACTTCGAAAATTACTTTAGAAAAAAACGAGAAATGATCGAGCGATCGATAAGAAAAATTATTTTAATCCTTCAAGTAAAGGAGAACGGACGGCGAAGAAAATTAATATTAAAGGATTCCTTCATTTATTTTTTATCTAGCTCTTTTCGATATTTGCACTTTTTATTTATATCTTTGTAATTTATGTCGATGATCTTTCATTACCTTGCCTTTTGGATTTTTGCTTTTGGGGATCCTTGAATGCTAATCAACGCTAATAATCGAATGCTAATTACTACGGTTCGCCGTGATACTTCGTACTGTTATTTACAAATTTACATAGTCGATTTCGCGATTTCAAGTATTTTTAAAGCGTGTAGCATTTACATACTTGCTTAGAAAAAAAAAATCTCCGATCTTTTGATGCCAATTTCATCGAAAATATCAGCCAAGCAGATTCAATGAATCAAGGATAAAATGGTACGACATAAATTTTCGGACTTTCGCAAGATTTCAATGCGGCAAAGTCAAAATAATCTGCAAGAAATTCAAAAATCTTCCGTTCTCACCTTTATAAGTTTATCAACTGAGAAATTATAATGAGGAAACCGTCACGAAAATATATAAAATACAAATTTTCAAGGATGAAATTAGCGTCGAAATACTTGTGGATATTTCCATCGGCGAGTAAATGTTTACGTTTTATTCCGCTGCTAAATACATTTTTCGCCGATGCTTTTTGCAACGATAATCAATCGATCGTGACAATGGAAAGTCGCTTATCGAGCGCGGCGATTTATTAATTATTGTCAGGGGAATATAATCAGCGAAGGATGTTTTTTCTTCGTTCTTGCTGCACGACGGAATAATGGCAAAATTTATTAAGGTCCTGGTTTATGAGCCTGGCGCGTTAATGGCCAAAGACGATGGAAAATGTATGTGACGGCGTCCGGAGGAATTGGCAATATAAAACAGAAACTCTTGCTCACACACGCGAAAGTAAAAGTTTCCTGTGAGCTCGGACCACGTGTCTCACCTGGTAGATGAGAAAACAGAGAGGCTGTTGTATAAATGTGTAAGTGTGTTTGTGTGCATATATGGGGCATTCCACGTCAAATCACGCGGTTATCGGCCTGACCCCCTCAGATTTTGTTGTCGAATGAATTGTCGGTTTCGTTTGGCCCAAAATATGACCTCAAATTTGTAGAAATTTTTATTTAATTTTTTAGGGGTTGCCCGAGCTAAAAAATCATTAAATTGAGGGAAAACATAAAGAGGAGCCTTTTTCAAATTAATGAAATTTTTTTTCACAGGGCCCAAAACAGATATTTTCATCATAGTTCGATAATTGGCCAAAGATAATTACTATTTTTTTTCATTCTAATTTTTAAATTGTGTTTGAATCATCCGTTTTATTTCAGGTCGTCGAGGCTAATAAATTTTCAAAAAATGTTGTCGTCTCACTCTTAAAAGAAGAAACAAAAATCAAGTTTCACTAGAAAAATATTTTTGTTGTTATTATTTTCACTACAAGAAACAATCAAAATAAGAAATTATAAAAAGAATAAGTTAAAATACAAACAAAAAATAGTAATTATTTTTGGCCCATTATCGAACTATGACGAAAATATCTGTTTTGGGCCCTAGTTTCTGTGAAAAAAATGTCATTGATTTAAGGATATTGAGTCCCTATGAAATCTTTTGATGTTAATTGTTCAATAAATAGCTTCTTAATCGTCGTGAAATTTTTACACGGCCTCCTGAATACTTCATGTAAAAACATAATAAATTTTCAGAATTCTATCATCATTACTTCAACCTCCTTAAGGGTTAAAATGAAAAATGATGAGAAAATTCTGAAAATTTGGTATGTTTTTGCATGAAGTATTTAAGAGGTCGTGTAAAAATTTCACGACTATTAGGAAGCTCGTTATTAAAATATTAACATTTTGTTAAGAACAATTTTTTAAACAAATAAAAAAAAAAATTATCAATCAACTTCGTTTTGTTTCCGTTGCTTTCAATATAGTGTAGATATTAAAAAATTGAGAGGTCCAAAAAAAAACTTATCGCAAAATTATATCAGTTTCCATAAGACTACATTTAATTTAATTTAATTTGTTAATGTTAATTGTTCGATAACGAGCTTCCTAATCGTTGTGAAATTTTTACACCACCTCTTCAATAATTCATCCAAAAACATACCAAATTTTCAGAATTTTCTCATCATTTGCGATTTGGGACTCAACATACTTAAAAAAAGGCGGCTCGTTCTGTTTTCCCTCAATTTAATGATTTTTTAGCCCGGGCAACCCCTAAAAAATGAAATAAAAATTTCTAAAATTTTGGGCTCATCTCTTGGGTTTATATTCACAACGTTATATATACAACGAAACCCACGGTTCATTGGACATCAAAATCCGAGGGGGTCAGGCCGATGACCGCGTGAATTGACGTGGAATGCCCCATATATATATGTCGGTCGATTTCGCGCGCGTGCATGGAGGTCCGGCGCTTTTTAATATATATTCGCTCACGGTCCGCGATTAGGAGGAAGCAGGAACGAAAAAAGGATCTCCCTGGCGTTATATTCGCCGATGCAGTGGCAGAGGCACAAGAAAGAGGAGATAAAGAGAGAGAGAGAGAGGGAGAGAGAGAGAGAGAGAGAGAGAGAGAGAGAGAGAGAGAGGCACGGACCGTGAACACGAGCTGGGATATTATAAATTAACGTGTGCGATATCGCTCGAGTGTTGCGAGCATCGAGCTCACTACACGCGTGTTCCGGCAATACGTATGGGACATTTCGTGCCAATTTTTTGCGCTTCCTCATAAAGGAAAGCTCCCTTTATAAAGAAGCGTACAAAAAATCGTCTTCATGTCCAAAACTCTTTTCGCAAATTCCATAATTGAAATTGCCCAAATCTGCGATGAAAAAATATGTAAAAATTCATGCAATTTAGAAATTTCCGCATGGCTTCCCCATTTTTTGAAGTCGTACACTGAGAAAACAGTTTATTTGTAGTAAAGAAATATATTTCGTTGGCACTTTTATTAAAATATTCCTTCACAGTTGAAAAATTTGTTAGTCGTTAAGAAATATTTTAATTGTGTCAAAATAATTGATTAAGTGTCAAAAATTATTTATTTAATTTATTAACTGTTAAAACATCATTGATTTCGCCATATTCAACTTTACATTTGATAACAGTTGACGAATTCTGATACATTGTTTTCTCAGTGCCGTTACTTGATTTTCTCCAAGTTGAGCAGTTAAATTAAGGATTGCAGTTAAATTAAGCAATTTCAGAATTTCCACGATTTTTTTTTTTTTTTTTTAATTTTCGCACCTTTGAAAATGACACTTAGACTTCGAGTGGTTCTTTTCAAATTCAATGACAATTGTGCTGATCATGACTAACATTTGTGGAAAAATTCTGAGCTCAATCTCTGCAAAATTATGGAAAAGAGCACGTTCACAAGTATTTTTATAGAACATCAATATTTTTTTCAAGACTGAACCCTTAACCGATCCTTTCAGAACTTTACACTAGTCATTCTTGTTACTCACTGCATTTGTGGTAAGCAAACGATCATTACAAAATTTCGAACGAACGAAAGAAGGACTTTAAATTGGAGCATTCATGCAGTTATAATTCCATAATTTAAAAAAAACTGAACCTCCGGAGCAACTATTTTTAAATTCAATTTTAACCATTTCAAAATTTAGAGAATCAAAAGATCCACAGAAATTTAGTAAAAAATGTTATGCTCCTCCAAATTAACAATTTATTTGCAATCCCAACAAAATTCAACTTTAGGGAACAGATGGTCCACTTTTGTACCAAATTTGTAAATTAGGTGTTTTTAAATTTCTAAATTTCTCTTTCCGATTACATGACATGATAGAATTCCTAAATTATTGCCGATTCTTCGTTGGATTGACTTTTAATATTTTTTTTGCGATGGCTCAATGTTGCCCGAAATCGCCCATACACGTTATAACTGTATAGACTTATACTGCATAAATATATATATGTATATGTGCACATGCATAATATACATCGCATAGGGTAATCGATTGTTGGTCCGTAGAGACGCGGGCGGCCTGCGGGACGAACGTCCCTGATTACAGAGCGTTCACTCGGTCGCAGGTAGATTCACCGGTCGTTGAAACATGCACGAGTTTGCAGGTTGCACGTACGGACGCATTTCAAGTACATATACACAAGTATAGAGGCATTCGAGTCACCGTGAATACGCGACCGTTGCGCGTGTTTTATTGCTTCTGCGTTATTTCTCATATCTCTCGTGGACACAGCCTCGCCCAGAAAATACGTTATAGTTCCATATATTATGGGGGACGAATGAAAATGCACAAAAGAGACACCTCGAGAGGAGCCGCGGGGTTTCTCCCGTAATCTCGGTGATAAATTAAAGGTTTTTGAACATTTGATCGAGAGAAAATCTTTCCAGTTCACTAAAACGATTGATTTTCAAATTAGACCATTTTTAGTGATTTAAAAAAACCCTGCAAATTGGACATTTGCACATTGCTTCCTCATCTGTAGCCATAGTTCACACAGCTTTCTTAATCACAAAGTATGGCTTCCTCATAAAGGAAAGCTTTGTTAACTATCGAAAAACATGAGTAATCAATGTGCAAATTTGCCAAATTCTTTTAGATTCATTTCTTGCCAAATGTTATTTTTGCCAAATTTAATAACGAGCGACCTTGATCACCATTTTGAATGTGTACAAAATTTCAGTACAATATCTCGCAAATAGCCGAAGATGCTATTTTTCAAAAAAATCGAAATTTGATAAAATTTTAATCATCGGATCGATTTTCGCCAAATTTAATAACGAACCCCCTCAATAGCTATATTAACTCTGTGCAAAGTTTCATTGCATCAATATCTCAAAAATTGCACACGTTAGAGCGCTTACGCTATTTTTTAAAAAATTAAAAATTTCGTAAAATTTTAGAGCGCTTACGCTATTTTTTAAAAAATTAAAAATTTCGTAAAATTTTAATCCCTCCATGGATTTGCGTCAAATTCGATAGCAAATAATCTTGATAGCTAGACTAGGTATGTACAAAGTTTCGGTGTAATATCTGGAAAATTGTGCAAGTTGGAGCGTTTACGCTATTTTTTGAAAAATAAAAAATTTCATAGAAATTTAATTTAATCCTTCGCTCGATTTTCGCCAAATTCAATACCAAATAACCTTAATAGCTATACTAATTCTGTACAAAGTTTAAGTGCAATATCTGGAAAATCGCGGAAGTTAGAGCGTTTACGCCATTTTTGCAAAAACGAAAAGGAAGCAAAAAAAAACATATTTGTTATCAACGACAACATATTTGTTGTCCCAACGTCTCATAACTGCTATGAATAATAATCTCTTTGAGCAAACAAAAAATCAACGCAAATTGATTAATTAAAGCATGAGCATTGCAGATTGAGATAAGAATAGTCCATGTACATTTTTTTTCGTTAATTTTGCGAAACGACGAAATGCCTTGCTGATAAGACCTCGGTAATTATTTGTTAAGTCATATCCATGGAATCAAATACTCGGTAAACATTCGATTTCTCTTCACTGTGAAATACTTGAAACAGTTGGTCAAATTAATCGCTTGTGCTTACTTTGTAGCCGAGAATTTATGGCATATTTTATAACTGGATATCGATTGAAAATATAAAATCTCGTGTGGAAACTAACCAGGAGACCCGATAAGCAAACGGAAATTGGTTTATATCGGTCATTATTATGTATGAAAAAGGATCAAGCTCAAATATAAATATTCGAGATATCGGGCTGTAGCGTAAAATTCAATTAATCGTTTCGCAATTGATGGAATATATGAATCAGCCTAATATATCCATACCTAGAGTTACCCATCAAGGTCATTTAAATTGAGCATCAATTTATATTGGGTATTTCTAATAAACTCAATCAACGTTTCTCATTTTGCGGGATTGGGTTTGTGATTTTTCAACACTTTTTTAATTTTACTGAAATTTCTTCCATCTTATCAATTTTTTAGTGAATTTTATGCGAATTATAATAATATAAATTATAGGCGTATGGTATTAAACTCTTATGGAGATTATTTTAATTAATCTTGAGGATTCAAAAAAGTTTACATTCCAGTGTTTTTATTTTGGAACAGAAGAAATTATTATTTTTTAATCATAAAAAAATTGTCAAGAAAGTTCACGCGGAATGCCCTATATATATGGAGCTAAATATACAAAGTGCCGGTAGCATGAATTCAAGTCCAACCGTCTCATTTTAATGGATGAATAGTGAGAATTTATTAAATTACGCGCAGATAAAATTTCATTCATGTACATATATATATATATGTATATAAATGCATCTCACTTTTGTAGCCTGGATTATCGTATTTTTCGCTGAAGCGAGAGCAAAGTTTCCAAGTGTTTCATCAATTTGCATACTGCATATGGCGTTAACTTCATGAAATAACATTTCTAACTTTCATCCTGACCGTATTATACATATCGCAACGCACTCATTCACGAATCACGAGCACAGTGAACGTTTGTCTTGTTATTTGATAGATGGACATCGAATTAATCCAATCTTTCGATCTGACACAACGATAAATGGTTCGGCGAATTTGCAAAAAAAAAAAAAAAATCAAAAAACATCACACGCGGCGGTTGAAATTCGCGCGTGCTCTCTTTTTTTTTTACATACGTTTCTGCATAACGAAATATATACCCTTCGGGCGAGGTTTGGAAAGTGTATCGAGAGAAGAAATAATACTTCTTTCGAGTCTCGATTTTTTGAATTTTTTTTTTATTGCCCCTCACACGCACGAAGCTCTCCGCGTGTTGTTTATCGTCTCGTTCGGACAAACGATATCGCGAAGTTCTCGACAAATGTACACTGAAAGTGCATTCAAAGATTTGCGAGACGATACAGTCGTTTTCAAAAATTGAATGATTGAAAAATCAATGCTGTACTTTAATTTCTCTGGCGATATTTTTATTTGCAAAAAGATGATATAATTGCATTTTGAGTAATTGAAAAATTATGAATGGTAAATGGATGGATTGATTTGTTTTGAACTTCGTTTTTTATTAAGGGGTGGAAAGAGGATGAACCAAAAATGGAGTGAAGCAATCTGTGCTTCCTCATAAGAAAAATCTTGATGTCATGAAATTTTCAAAAAAATGTGTTCACGCAAAAATTCCACATTCTTCGTTTATTACATGAAAATTTCGTCAAAACTCCAAAGCGATAGTCAATTTTTCATTTTTTCGCAAAATGTCTGCGGACGATTTAACTTTTTCAATTTTGCAATTATCGGGCTCCATTTTTTTTATTCCAATTCACCACATGTTTAGAAGAGTGAGAATTAAATTTAGGAAAATTCTCTCATGGAGTTTAGAATGTATCAAATTTTGAAAATTTCGAAACGTGATGAACAATTCGCTGATAAAAAATTCGTACAGAGTTTTATGAGAAGCTCTGATAATTAAACTATTCGTCATGAAGAAGTCTAAGCGAGCGATAGCAGAAAAAAGGGAAGTCATGGGCGAATTTATAATTATCATGATTTTTGAAATTTTTGGATCTTTTGGGCACGACTGTACGTTCAATAAATCCTCAAAGAATTGGAGGATCGACAATGTTGGTACGAGACGTTGTTGGACAAAGAACAAGTCGTAAATTCGTGCTCCTTTTACACCTCGAGGATTTATCTGCGAGACACGAAAAAAAAAAAGAAATTTCGTTCCTCTTGCCTTTGACTTCTTTGCGAAAAATCTTCGAGGGTGCGAGAAAAAACAAACGGAGCGAGAAAAATTCGCCGGACAGCAGCGTGTGCGGTCGCGGTCGGGGCGGGGTATAAGTTCCGACCGTTCAATGGACAGAATTCGCTCAAAATTCCGAACTCAAATGTTTTGAACTCGTCTACACGGATTTTCCGACGCCTCAAAAACAGGTCTCGGCGTCGTTATTTACCTTTGGATAGTTACAAACTTTGACGATATCCGAGTTACGCTTATCTCCGCCAAATCCAAGGTCACGCCGCCGAAAAATTGACTATTCCAAAAGACTTGAGTTATCAGCCACCGTGTTGCTCTCGCGTCAAATCTCGCATGTTAGAGACGCGTTAAATTGTTCGAACGTTCGCGCCTACTTGTGGACAAATTCTACTGTGAAACTCGCGTACATTCGCGGAGATGCACATTTTACTTTTACTTTACGTTTACTTGACCCTTAGAAACTATCGATTATGAATATGCAACTAATTTTCATCGTAACAATTGATAAATATATGAAAAAAAATATTAATTCTGCACGGGTGGTTATGCATATCTAATTATGTCTAAATTTATAAAAATCAATATAGTCAGATATGTTTATATAAAATCAGATCTAGCTATATCTAATTAGATCGCGCAAAATTGAAGATCTAATTAGATCTAAATAATAATATATAATAATATATAAATATGTCTGAACTTTTTTTCCCGGGTAATGGATATAGTCGAGAATCAGAAGATCGTGAAGGACTTCGTGATGTGGACCGCAAGTTTCGTAGGATAGTTGGATCACGATTGGCCCCTTGGCGCTATTCTCTCTCTTTCTCTCTCATTTTATATCCTTATCATATGCTCTTCCTCCTCCTATCTATTCGCCCTTTTACGACATCTTTATTTCTCGCGAGTGTGGGTGAGGCTCAAGGATCGGCATAATTACAGCTCTACCGTTTATATCTTTACCAGAAAAATATCTCTACCGGAAATGAAGATGTTAAAATCGGTTTTTGAATCGAGCTTTGACCATTATATCGATATCTGTCCCATTAATAATTCTATTTATCATGCCATTTTAAATCCTTAGCCCCAAGATCAAGCCGTTTGTAAAAAGTGCTGTAAAATGTTTGAACAATTACTTTGCCGTTCTAAGATTCTCTGGTTCAGTGGCTCAGATGAAAACGCATTGATCGAGACCTCTGATGTTGACTTGCAAAATTGTTCGCGGAAAACCGACATTATCTATAATCGTTCCGTTTCTCGTGGTTCTAATTCGCGGATAGCCAAAGAAAGAGCAGAGTTAGACGGAGTCTTTCCCGTTATTCTACGATCGATTAAGGGGTATTACAACGTGAATATTTGTCGATTTGTGAATTTGAATTTTTGTAAGCGCAAATATTGTTCAAATGGAAACGTTTAGATTCTTCGCGTGTAAAACACGGGAAAATAGTTTTTCAATTTTCTCGCCTGCTTCAAAATCGAACGTCACGTTCTACGCTGTGGATTCTATCCATACTACAAGTATGCTATACCGTATGTTGTCATATTTGTGATTAGTATTGATATTAGATTGTTCGCATGTCACGACACTATCGCGTGCATTTTTCTTCATCACCAATCGCACGTTTTTCTCTTCACAATTTTTTTGCATTCTCGAACGTGACGTTCTTGTTCGGCGTACGAATGATTATTGAATTGTAACAATAATGCTCGGATTATCATCTGGCAAAGTACGCGAGAAAAATCTAAAAATATGATCAGCGCTTGTACAAACAATTGCAAACAAGTTTTAACACGCCTGTTTATACAGCAATATTTGCACAATATTACATTCTACTTGCTGTTTCCTTCGTCCACGAAATATGTGCAGCAAAATAAGACAGGAGTCGTTGGCTGCGACTTCTCGAATAATCAAAATCTCTACGTATATTTTCCATTCGTATCGTTCAGTACTCCAACAACTGGTTTTGGTCGGTGGTGATGTTGTACATTCACATGTTCCTTATTTTTCTTCCAAAACAAATAAGACTCAATTAAGTGGGGCGAACTGAAGTCGATATCTGGTTGGTTGAATGAACGGTTGCAAATTACGGTATTAAAAAACTTCTAACAGTGAAGTACTGAAGTAAGACGCTGTAACAAAACAAACAAAATTTGTATGATAATGAAGAGCGATTCGCGGCCGACAAGTTCGCCAAATTGCGGCTCGATATCTCCAAGCGTTCTTGAGTTATGAATTATTTACATCTGAAACTCAGGACCCACATACACACATGCCCATCTGGACATTTTTTTAAATATGATTTATCAATGTTTTGGGACATTTTGAACACATTGGCATTAAAATCTCGAAAAATTTTTTTTCACGAAAACAAAGCTTCCTTCACAAGGAAGCAAAAACTAAATTTTTGTTCACCTTTCCTGTCATTATCAATCGTTACAGCAGTTTAACAAACATGGATGTTAACCGAGACAGTAGCAACAAAGATGGTGCAGTACTGAGCGATGCTCATTTGATCAGAATAATGTACATCTTCTTCGAGTTGACTGAGTGGAAAATGTCATGCAACGATATGTTGACCAAGGTTTTCCATTCGCTCAGTGCATCTATTGCCAAAGGTCGCTTTGAAGATACGGTCCGAGGGTTCATGTCATACTTGAAGGACAAAGATAACAAGAAATATCGACGAAACAGTAAAGACATGACTTACCTTCATTTTCAAGTGATGATCGCCGGGCTCATTAAGCGATTCGCTACCACCCGAACGCTGCAAGAAGTGATAGACAGTGATACGGGCAGCATCTCGTCCCATTGCTCCACGATGATGTGTAATATGCATTTAAACAGCAATACGTTGAGTCTAATCGACACATCTCCACACTCGGGTGTAAAGCTTATACCAAGCGAAAGATCTACCATGATGAGTCCGAAACAAGGCGCACTTCTCGTATTTCTATTCACCAAGTATTATTCGCAGAATAGTACCATAGAAAACTCAGCGGTTTGCAGTTTCTTGGAAATTCTGGAACAAATAGACGAGGCGATGTTTGGCTCCGTTCAAGCGGAAGGCCGCCATATGGATAACAAATCTCACACGGCTGACACCAGCATAAAAGACGATTTATTGTCAACGTATGAGGGAAAAGACCAGGTCATTGGTATGTATATAAGAGAGGAATATTCGAAGATATTCGAGACTCTCAATACATGCTTCTTGCGATACGACTTCTTAAACCATAATCCGGTAAATAAAAAATTGCTCGAGAACTACGTTGCCGCGATTTTGGGTCAGCAACCGGAGCCGGTCGAGTTTAGCATCTGGACTACAGAGATAAACAAGTTGGGCAAAGTGGGCAAGGTCCCCGAGCTCATTACGCATGACACTGATAACAAGATAGACCCCACGAAGGCTGCGTTCATTATATGGACATCACTACCGATGTTGCCGGCCTTTGAATCATTCCGTAAAAATTTCGACTACCACCATATGTGTCTTGGAAATCGTACTGAAATAATAAAACTTTTGCAGATAGGCTCATATTCAAACGAAAATCCTTACGACACAACAGTCACGAGAAATGACGATCGCAAAATATTTTCCAAGAAGTTGGACAAACTGAAGTTTCTGCATTCACAAATTGAGCCTTTTAAAACAGAAAAAACAGAATATAACAGAAATCCAGAGAAAAAAGGGAGAAGCAGAGAAACAGAGAAGGAACAGAGAAACAGTAGGGATCGCTCACGTAGTCCTATACAAGAACAGTAACTAGGACGGGAATCATCAGGTGTGTCTTGAGCGTGAGCAAATCAAGAGCTTATGTAACACCTAACAGTAGGATCAATCGCCATCGGACGGATATACACCGGATGTTCATCGATAGGTTGATTTCTTTTTTCCCGTCTTTTCTGAACACGTGCATGGAATACTGTAGCAGCAGCGTCGTTTCAATCCAAAAATCCGGGTTTCACCATGAGCAAGGATTGGGATATAGAGTTAGTAGAGAAATAACTGGTAGAGATGAAAATGTACCCAAAGATGTGCCGACTAAGAAGCTCCGGCATTTCACCTCTCTCTTCGCCTCTAGTTAACTTTGCGAATTTATTCTCACAGTCTTATCAATTTAATGACCGCTGTCAGTAGCAGTAACAACAGCACTGATGGCAAGAGTGAATCAGAGAAAGAGAAGCGGAGACAAAAATCGTGCAAATTTGAAATTTGCACATACACTGAGAAAAAAAAATGGTTGAATATGCAAAATCGTTTAGTTGAATACGTGCAACTAAATATTTAGTTGTAAAATCCAAACTTTTGTTGCCTGAACAATATTTTGGTCAACCGAAGCGCGGAATTATTCAAGAAAGTAATTATTTAGTTGGACCAAATAAATATTTAGTTGCCCGTATTCAACTAACGATTTTGTATATTCAACCATTTTTTTTTCTCAGTGTATCTTCCTCATTTTGTTCCGTCGTTCGTCAACCCTCCTTTATGAGGATCTTTTTGACCATCTTGATGACATTGTTCCGTCGCGAAAACAACATTCTCACTCACATATATTCATACTCACACATATTCAGACATATATTTCACACACAGATATATTCAGTAAAAAATATTAATAATTCTTGCCGCGTCGTTTGTGTCCACCAATAAAACATCTGCAGACCAGACTCAAAAAAGGAAAACGTCGCTTAGTCCGGCAATTGCCTGGAGAGGGCACGTAAAGGATTAATGGGAAAAACGTAGAATCTCTTTAATTGTTTTATGGCGGTCTCTCTCGACGAGCGGAGGCCCGCGAAAAGGGTCCTACGCGTCGTCGGGGATTCCGCGGTCGAGTTTTTCAACGCCACCGAGGGGACAACGCACTCCCACGTGCAAAGAGAAAAAAGAATAACCGAAGAAAATTTGAAGGGAAAATTTGACCCTTCACCCAACTCCAAACACATTTTCGGACACAAGCGACGCTGTGTCCCACTCCAAACAAATTGTGGATATTTTTGAAACTCATGGAAAAGTTAGTCGTCTTCGATCCTGCAACGCGACCGGACACTCCACGAATTTGATCGTCAGAAATAAGTCTACACAGATTCGTGTATCGTGTATAGCTACAACGCTTTATATTTGTAACCTCACACACATACGTGAATTCAAACACTTACACATTTCTTATTTTTTCCGTTCTAAAATTACAATAATCAATTACGCCGTAAACTCATGTATATATTCAACAAGATTTAATAAAGCTTACTATTGACAAAATAAACACCTGCGCCAAGTTAATTGTTCTCGCGGGAGTACGTTACTCGTGGTTCAATTATTAATTGAGACGCGGATTTACGACCTACGTCGGCTCGACCTCAACGGAGCCATTCACGAGAACGTACAGACATGTATGTTTATTATCATGGCTTCCTCATAAAGGAAGCTTCACGAACAACGGAAACAAATAAAGAAGCTATGTGCAAATTTCAAATTTGCATGATTTTTCAGCAATTCCGTTCAATTACATTATTAATTATTTTTGTCGTCAAGTGTATTGGTGCTAAAGAAGTGAACTCGATAGCTGCTAAATTAGGAAACCTAGTGTTGACAATTATTATTTTTCGAAAATTTCAAAAATTTTTTGCGAACGAACATCTCGAGCGTTTGTCACCAAATTCAACCCTAACCATTCTTATCATATAGTGTATTTGTGCAAAAAATTTTAGCTTGATACTTCTAAAAATGGGAATGTTGGAGCGTTAACAAAATTTTTATGAAATTTTCATTTTTTTTTTTTAACCGATCCTCTCACACGATTTTCATGAAATTCAGTATTATTTTTCATTGTCATTCAATGTATCGTCACAAAAAAATTCAGCTCGATCGATGCAAAATTACAAAAGTTGGAGAACTTACAAATTTTTTGCGAAAAATTAAATTTTTTTTTAAACCGAACCTCTTGCGATTTTTCCCAAATTCAATCCCAACCGTCCTTATTATAAAGTGTATCTACACATCAAATTTCAGGGTGGTAACTGCAAAATTACGAAAGTTAGATGACTAACAAACAATTTGCAGAAAATACAAAATCCAGCCAAATAGACAATTATTTCGCAATTTCAAAAAAAATTCCACTGAAAACAGGGACATATATAGTCTACTTGTATACCAAATTTTAAGTCGATCGCCCATAGCGTTCTCCAGATATATTTGTTTTAAGGAAAGCACAAAGCGTACATACACACACACACACACACATACACACACGTCCGGACATTTTTTCAAAATGTGATTTCTCGACGTTTTGAGACATTTTGAACATACTGACATGAAAATTGCGAAAAAAAAAGTTTTCGCGAAAACAAAGCTTCCTTTATGAGGAAACAAAAAGAGCGAAAGAGAGTGGAAGAGAATTTCTCTCGATCTCTCACATCGCCGAAGCTTTTTTTGAACGATTAATCTCACGCTATCTTTCTCATCTGTAAAAGCTCAATAGCAAACTGAACTCTCAGAAAACGGAAGAAAAGAAAAATAAAATAAATGGATGTTTGGATTTTTTCGAAAAAAAATCCCAAGGGGTTAAAATCTCAAGGGGTAAAATTTTTTTTTGCAAAGTTTCGTGTCGAATTCTAGTCATGTTTGACATTTTTAGGAATTTCATTCTCTGCGAGCCAATTATCCATTTTATAATTCAATTTGAAATAGATAGAGCAGACTCTCTATCTACCAACATAATATTTTTATGTGTTCGTGCATTAAATATGTAAGGATTTTCTACACGACCTCACTAAACTATATATCTACTGCAATATAAGAGATTCAATTCACTCGCTTATCTCTTCGTCAACTAACTCGATTGTCTCACGCTGTCTCGCGCTGTCTCATGCCTTTCTCGTCCTCGTCATCCTCTCACCCTCCCTTTAATGCAATGCGGCTCTCGTGGCACACAGGATGCTCGTAAGTTTCCTTACAGAAAAAAGGATTGGAGAGATAGGTGCTAAGTGAACGAAGGATATATTTTATGCACTTGGCAGTGGGGCGAAAAGGGGGATGTACGGTAGTGTGTCAGCGAGGAGAACGCAAGGTAACACTTCATTCTCTCAAGTCTTTACGGATAAACGATTGTTTATTGAGTGTCAGAGATTATACGACGCCGAAGACTATTCATTATTTTTATTTTACGACATTGCGTAGCGGAGAAGGATTAATTGCTTAATAAGCTTCGATACTGAAGTTTTGCAGCTGCGAATATGCGCCAATACAATCTTTACAATAATTAACACAAGGCAGCAAAAAAAGCATATTCATTAGTTGATTTTGTTCATTTTATTATTGAGAGGAAGATCATAAGAAAAATTGTGATGGAAAATGAGTTGGAAATGTTGTGGTTACGTAATAACCAAATTAGAATTCGCATTGTCATCAGGCTTTGCTTCCTCAGTAAAGAAGCTTAAGGAGCGACGGAAGACAATTATTATTTAACGACTCTTACTGGTTCCTGGATGAGAAAATAATTTACGAATTGAATTCAATATTTTCTATCAACACTTACTTGACAAACTGGAGTACGAAACACCCCAGGCCTAAATTTCCTTAATTTTAAGTACCTAAATTTAACAAAATGGGACCTATAGCGCCTGTTATATTATGTTACTACTACTATTTCTTTTTCTTTCATATATTAAGCAAACTCAGCTAAATTTGTAACCATTTTTGTCGAAGAATGAAGAAGTTATGATTTTTTTCGTAAAAGTTATCATTTTTTCAGTTTTTTAGATATTTAATTTTTTTAATCATATTTAATTTTGATATTTTACCATGAATCCTGTGGAACTTTGGGAAGTAACCTCTTAAAAAGTTATAAAAAAAAATTGCAAGTTAAAATATTAAATGGTATACACTGCCGGCCAAAAGTTTGGAAGCACTCGCCCCGATTCCACGCCGGACAAAAAGTTTCACTGCTCTTTTAAAAATAAAAGATATTTTGATTCGCCAAGCGGCGTTTTAAAGGGGACATGTTCAGTTTCATTTCGCTTTTTCCAAAAAATTTTTGCGTTTTTTTAAATCCCGGTATGTCCTTTGAAACATGGTCGTTTTTCGGCTTTTTTTTTGGCATTGTGTAATGAGAGCCGTGTAATTTTGGCGCACAACGCATGAAAATTTTGTTCGCCTGTTTTTAGCATGAAAAAATGATGGCGGGAAGTGTTAGCTTCAATTTTATTTTTTTTAAAGTTTCGTACGATGTTTTTTCGCCAAAATATTTAATTTTTCGCAAAAAACGACGATATTTATAAAATATAGCGTAACTCTAAAAGTAATGGGTTTTCATGAAATCACTAAGAGAGTAAAAAGTTGCATACATCCATTTTAGATTTAACGACATTTTTTCAGAGTTTTTTTTAAATTTTGTTTCTAATTTTTCCTATAAACGAGATATTTTTTTATCTTAAAGAATCGGGTCCCTTACATCATATACACGGGTTTTTCGATGAAAAACCCGTGTAGATGAGGTTTTTCGATGAAAGAGCCGTGTAGATGAGGTAAGTAACCAGATTGTATAAGATAAAAAAATATGTCGTTTACAGAAAAAATTAGAAAAAAAATTTTTGAAAAAAAAATCTGAAAAAATTTCATTGAATCCAGAATGATTGTATGCAACTTTTGACCCTCTTAGTGATTTCATAAAAACCCAGTAGTTTTAGAGTTACGCTACATTTTATAAATATGGTCGTTTTTTGCCAAAAATTGAATATTTTTGCGAAAAAAAAACGTATAAAACTTTTTATAAAACGAAATTGAAGCTAATACTCCCCACCACAAATTTTCCATGCGAAAAACAGTCAAAAAAAATTTGCATGGGTCGTGCGCCAAAATTACAATGCCGAAAAAAAAGCCGAACAACGACCATGTTTCAAAGGTTCATACCGGGTTCAAAAATAATCGAAATTTTTTTTGGAAAATTTGGAAGTGTGTCAAGTAAGGGTTACTAAAAACATTGATTTAATATTAATGAAAACTAATATTAAAAAAAATGCTTTTTGATATAAAAATACGTGATAAAATACTCCACAAATTTCTAAAAGATTCGTCTTATTGGAACTGAGGCGAACAAATTGGACTTTTTAGGCGTTCTAATTTCCGACCCCGTCTCAATGGAAGATATTTTAAACCGTCTCAAAAAAACAGGTCGAAAAAAAAGAATTAATGTAGTCGACGGAGAATGCTCGATATATTTATTATATGTGCGAGAGTGCAATAACAGAGGAGAAGCAATTCATATGCATTTTCATCTGGATTACCTTCCCAAGGAGACTTCCCACTTTATTTAACTGAATGTTTACCTCTGGCTACACGCCAGATAGACTGTTCACCTGCTGCGAAATGATATTACAAACGCCGTCCACTATCCCAACTAGACATTACTCTGATAAATATGTATATGGAGCATTCCATACCAAGTCGATCTGAGTGTGGCCCTCGACCTCGCTGATTTCGTTTACGATTTTTTATATTATTCTTCCAACTCAAAATAGCATTCAGAATTTTTTTCAGATTTTTAAAACCAAATTTGAGTACGTTATGATTTTTTGAACATTTTTTTCGAAAACCTCCACGGCCGTAATTTAAAAATCTGAAAAAATTCTCAAAAATCCGATGTCAAAAATGAAAATTTTTTACCCAAAATTTATGATGACCAGGTTTTCGCTTCCACCTCGATTTTAGGTTTTCATGAAGAAAACGTAAAAAAAATATATGCAGAAATTAACCAAATATTTCTTGAAAAATGTTACAAAACTTGCAAAAATTGTTGGTTAACGATAAAAATATTCAGGACACTTTTCACGGTAGATCAATTTCTGCATCTTTTTTTTTTACGTTTTCTTCATAAAAAACTAAAATCGAGGTGGAAGGGAAATCCTGGACCTCATGAATTTTTAGTCAAAAATTTTCATTTTTGACATCGGATTTTGATGACGTACTCAAATTTGGTTTTAAAAATCTGAAAAAAATTCTGAATGCTATTTTGAGTTGGAAAAATCATATAAAAAATCGTAAACGAAATCAGTGAGGTCGAGGGTCACATTCAGGTCGACTTGGTATGGAATGCCCCATGTATAGACGAGTACGCTCTCGCAAAAACTATTCGTGTGGGTAGTTCCTACATGCACCATCGAGTCAAAGGATATATTCGTGTCTAATAACGCGATGAAGAAAATAATTACGCCGATACCTCGGTTAATTATAATAAAATATAACATATGGATAATTTCGAGAATTTGTAGAAATTGGCGAAAGCCTGGGAACTCTCGATGTAACTCGCACTTTTAATTTTCATTTATTTTCCACGCAGAATTTGTGAGATACATTTCAGGAAAGAAATTTTTTTTCTAATCCACCCCGTTTTGCAATATTAACGACGATAACGCTACTGCAAATTATTAATAATTAGATGTTACTGTACAAATACCGTATAAACACCCATGATCGGGATTTAAAAATTATGCAATTAAGAATTGATTCAAGATCGACAATTTTCTGACGACCCTCTTCAATTTCTTTGCTTCGACCGTTGGAAATATTTAATGTTAGTAAAAAAAATTTCTAGAGATTTTTCATTGATAAGAGGAATTTGAGAAATCACCTTTTTTAAAATGCGAAATTTTTTTTTCATGTATATAAGAGGTTTCTCGATATTCGCGAATTTTTAATTCGTCAGTTTATCACTCTCTGGGAGATTCGAATTTAAATTAAATTCAAGATCGTCGCTGAGAATTTATAAAATTAGAGGCGATTTAACTGTTAGGAATTTCTAGCCAGTCATACGTCGATACTTTGCAATGCTTTTAATATTCTCGTACACGCGGTAGACATCTTTTTCCCATATCTTCTTCTCTCTCATACAGTATATTCAAACCGTCTCTTACATAGTAGCCAAACTAGTAGCAATACATATGTTAATTCGCAAACGAGTTTTCGATATGAGACTAACCTTACCTGTCTTCATCTATACCTGAGAATTTTTTCCTGCCTTTTTCGCTCATCATTCCGAGTCTGCAAATCGTGCATTACTCGAGTTCCGCGAAGCAGAAAAAAAGCGATCTTATAAATTTATGCATCGTTACTTCCTCATAATTTTCCCTCAGGCCTCGACTATTTTTACACTGTTAAATATTTCTCTTCCAGAGAACAAAGATTTCATTCGTCTCTTGGGTTCTCACATGAAGAGAATTTTCGACGAAAGCTCGAAAGACGAAAGGATTTGTTTTTGCGAATGAAAAAAAAAATTGCAATTCACGTTTTTGTTTCAGCCTCGTTTGTGATAGGAATCATTGCCTTTTCTTTGCTTTTCTTGCAATGGAGCGATTTTTAACGTTTGAGTTCTCGGAGAAGACGTTGAGAAATAAACGTGCAGGCATGCTTAATGTCTTTTGCTCAGAGCCAAGCTGTATTGTTTCTGGAATGACGAGTCTCGAACGTTCCAAAAATGCACCAGCCTAAGAATTCTTATCCCGCAGAAAATATAGCGATTTTTAGCCAAATAAATTGATTTTTTTAAATGTGGAAAAATTTTTTTTGTTCACATTGTCTAAATTCATTTTTTACAACAGTCCTTGAAATTTATATATTTTAAATTTAGATATCTTGAATTCTTTATTAATGCAAAAAAAAATTACTTTAATTTAAATATAAGATTCGCCAAATAAATTTTTTTTAATTACAAACAAGTTTTTATTAATAATCTGATTTTTCATTGTTTCAGCAAATTTATAATATTTTGGCATAAGAATCTTCACAATTCGTTATTCGACTCACCCTGTATATCAGCAACGTATTTAACGTTTTGCCATCTCCGATTCTCTCTTCAGCATATTCCGCTTACGTGCGCGTAATGCTAACCCGGTGGCATGCTATTTATGCTAATTTGCCTCTTGGAATACGACGCCATTGCTGATCTTTCGCACCATTTTGCGAGGGAATCAGGTGAAACGATAAGGCGGTCGCGGCATTCAACCTCGTTGGACAAGACTTAATTATTTTCTTTCTAATGTTTTTTTCGGAGAAATAAATTGCATGGGTTTATTCGTCGAATTTCATTTTTAAAAAATAACAAATTACCATCCAAGCAAAATAATGATGAGCTTTTTTGAAACGTTTAATTTTGATTTTAATTATATAATAAATTAGTCTAAATATGATTTTATTTACTTAGTCAATAAATAATACTATTTGAAAGCAAAGAGCAATGATCGTATTTTTAAATTGAAATCATCAAAATTAATTGAAAAACCATTGATTAATGTTTCCAATGTTTTACAAATTTTACACAAATTTTTGAAGATATTAATTTAAGAAAAAATGAATCTCTTATATCATTTCTGGCATCTATTCCAGAGGTTGGCAAAGTACTTGAAAGTACTTCAAGTATCAAGTACAAAGTACCGTAGGTACTTGAAGTATCAAGTACCGATGGTACTTGAAGTACAAAGTACTTGTTACTTATGCGAGTACTCGTCAAGACGAATACTTGAAGTAGAAGTACTTGAAAAAATTAAGTATCCGTATAAGGTACTTTTCAAGTTTTCAGGTACGTCTCGTAAATTCTGGTACACTTGGGTCATTCCATGTAAAATCGACTAAGAGTTGGAATCGACCGCTTTCAATTTCGATGAAATTCAGTCAGAAGTTTTGTTTTATCATAAAACCAAGTTCTACCAAGGAAAAAAAAATTTTTTTTTTCCAAAAGTTATGCAAAATTCAAAATTCAACCATTTTTCAAATTTTTTATCTAAATATCTTGAAAACTATGATAGTTATGAAAAATCGTTTGTTTCGTCTTGAAGAGTATACTTGAGGCTACGAAAAAAAAATATTCTCACAAAATTTTTTGAAACATGATGAATTTGGAGAATTTTGAACTTTTTAAAATCGTGAAAATCCACAATTAACATCGAATTTTTTGTTCAATTTTTTAAATATAATACCTTGTACTGATTTGAAAAGATCATGAAATTTTCAGAAAGGTGTTTTTTTTTGTTTCAAAAATATGCATTTTTTTAAGTTGAGAAATCATGTAATTTTGAAATTTTGAGCAGTAAAAATTACATAATTGATCAACTTCAATTAATAACTTTGAGGCAAAAAAAAAGTTTTACCAAAATTCAAAAATTCATATTTTTGAAACAAAAAAAAACACATTTCTGAACATTTCAGGATCTTTTAATATCAGTACAAGGTTTTATATAAAAAAATAGAACCAATAATTTAATGTTAATCGAGGATTTTCACGATTTTGAAAAATTCAAAATTCTCCAAATTCATCATTTTTCAAAAATTTGTTTCGGAATTTTTTTTTTTCGTAGCCCCAAGTATACTCTTGAAGACGAACCTAGAATGATTTTTTCGTAACTATAATAGTTTTCGAAATACTTAAAAAATAAACTTGAAAAAATGGTGAAATTTTGAATTTTCGAAAACAAAATTTAATTTTTTTCCTTTGTTAGAACTTTGTTTTATGATTAAAAAAAACTTCCGACCAAATTTCATCGAAATTGAAAGGGGTCGATTCCAAATATTGGTCGATTTGACATGGAATGACCCATATTCAGAGGCTTTGCACATGCAACCATCAGCAAGACACATTCAAAAGTACTTGATACTTGTACTTGAAAAAAGTACTTAAAGTACAGAAAAGTACTTGAAATTTTCAAGTACATGAAGTACTTGAAAAATTTAAGTACAATACTTGAAGTACTTTTTAAGTACTTTGCACTTGCAAGTACTGAACTTCAAGTACCTGCAAGTTCCGAGTACTTTCAAGTACTACCCAGCTCTGATCTATTCTATATTTCCCAGGACGAGTTTGAGAATAAAATGAGAAGGAATGAAAAATTGAAAATCATCCGAAGAATTTCAAAAAATAAGTTCGACATGGAATACAATTGGGATTGATATTATTGAATTTTCATATATTTCTGCTTAACATTAATATTCGAAAATAGGACGAAAAATTTCACTCGAACGGATAAGAAAAATTTGACGATGGGAATAAATGGTTGAGAAAATAGCGTGAAATCGGCAAACGCACCGAGGCTACCACGCTTTGAAACTAAGAAACGATATATAATAAGATATGGAGAAGGCGAAATAAACGAGCACACACGTCGTCGCCTCGCGGCTGATAGAGGCGTGGTACATCTGGCAAAATATACATATATTTCTCTGCATTAGATGGTTATAGTTGCGTAGGGAAATACGCGCCTTTTTCTATTCTCTTTCTCTCTCCCCGTCCCTCTCTTTCTCTCTCTCTCTCTCTCTCTCTCTCCCTCCCTCTCTCTCTCTCTCTCTCTCTCTCTCTCTTTCTCTTGCCCCTTTCGCGGATAATTTATGGAATTCGCGGAATCATTTGTGGCACGTATAAACTCCTGTGTTGCATCGTACATATATTGCATCCGACCATAAAGGACCAGATACGCATTAAGGATGTACCGAGATTGTACAGTCACGTTTAAAAATAGCTAAAATAAAATTTGAATAATTCACAGTCCCGCCCAAATCAGTGTTGGAATTAATTGATATTAGTTCCAATAAATGATTAATAAAGATGACAAAAAGCGTGGACATTAATGCTTTATTTTTATTTTTTTTTATTCCAAAATACAAGAATTTTGTAAATTGTAGTTTGGATAATTTTTTTTTTCTTCTTGTCTACTAAACAGTTTCAAGTTTCGTTGCGTTAAAAAATAGGTAAAATAAAATTTAAATAGTTCACAGTCCTGCCCAAATCGATTTGGAATTCATTGATATTACTTCCAATCAATGACTAATAAAAATGCAAAAAATCGTAGAAATTTATGCTTAATTCTTAGTTTTCGTTATTTCAAAATACAAGAATTTTGTGGATTGTAATTTGAGTAATTTTTTTCTTCTTGTCAACGAAACAGTTTCAAGTTTCGTTGTGTTAGAAAATAGGTAAAATAAAATTTAAATAATTCACAGTCCTGCCCAAATCGATTTGGAATTCATTGATACGACTTCCAATCAATGATTAATAAATATGACAAAAATCGTAGAAATTAATGATTCATTCTTACAGTTTTTGTTATTCCAAAATACAAGAATTTTGTAGATTGTAATTTCGATCATTTTTTTTCTTGTCTACTAAACAGTTTCAAAAGTTTCGTTATGTTATTTTTACAAAATTTTGAAAATTGAATTAGGGTAAAAAAAATTGAGTTTGATGGCTGCGATATCACAAAATTTAGGGCAATCACTGGATTGTGAAGATAAAAAATTATCTTAAATTTGAACCCCTCGAGGGATGCTTTCAAAATTCAATGCCAACTGTTCTTGTCGTCTGATTTATTCCTACAAAAAGTTTGGGCTCGATAACTACAAAATTATGAAAGTTATAGCAATTATATATATACACATGTCACCATATTTTTTTTTCTAAATATGACGTCTCAAAGTTTTATGGCATTTTCAGCATAGTGACAATTTATTTTGCATACGAACGAAGCTTTCTTCAAAGGAAATAAAAATGAAAACAATTTCACGACAAAATTGCCATATTTATGTACTTTGAAATTGTTCAAAAGATAAATTTCCTCGCAATTTGGTAATTTTTTCTGATGACTGTACTTCCTCATAAGTCTCGTGTATATACTGATTTAGCGAGGACTAAATTTAATTTAAAATCACGGTTGAAATCGACGAGAAGCTTTTCCTGTGCATGTGTGTGTGTTTGTTCGGCTCCCTTTCATTTCAGTGAATATTTACCAACGTTGCCGCGAGTTCTAATTTCCTATATCGCCATATTTGTCATAATTTCGCCGAAGGCGAAATTTCGATCAATCAAAAGATTCCACATATGGTTTTTTTTAAGTGATTTTTTTTTTGTTGCACCAAAGTATATAGAAATCGAGCGAAAGTATGATCGAGGGTAAAGTAGCAAAGGGGTCCATTTTGCTGCGGCTAAAATTACTCGGTTTCAAAATAGTACAGGGAGAAAATAGTAGCGCAAATATTGCGAGCCGTCACTTCGATTAATTGGAACTCGTATTGGGGTAGCAGTCACGCATTTTCTTCCTTATTTTCGCCCTCCTCATTCACACCTAATTCGGCTATTCGGGCTCGGAAAATAAGGGGGTTGAAAGCAGGTTTTCCTTCGTCACTCAAGTTCCTGGAATCGGGCGTGTAATCAAGGAAAATGTTGGGATGGAAGACAAAGATCACGATTGGATCGAAGGGTGAAAATCAGCGAAAGATATTGCATTATTGCTCATACAATAGTGACGCATCGAAATACCGAATACAATACGTTTAATTCGACAATGTCATGGATTCAAAATTTACTCACAGAAAATTGAATTTAAAAAAAAATGTATTCGGTTAAAATATTTCAAACTGTTTTTAATTTTTACAGTCTATATGAAAATAATTTCCACGTTTATGATAAGAACTCATAGACAGAATAAAAAATCAATTTGTTTACAATTAATTTATTATTTTTATTTGTAAATTTAATTTCCAATTGTTGATAAAAATACAAATTAATTTGAACGTGTACTTTCCTCGAGAAAGAATTTTTTTTTTTCGATTTGTCAAATCTAATAAATTCTCCCTAAATTCTTAAAATAATGGAGCTTTGTGTAGAGATTTATAAATGACGTAGAGGGTGGGAATATATTTGACAGGTTGTCTAATGGGAAACTCGCTGGCGCCAAGAAAATCGCATCGGTGTCAGCTTGAAGTAAAGCGAATGAAGCTGATGAGAGAATTTCAAACGAGAGAATCGGAGCCTTGTGTTACGAACCGAGCCACGCTGAGCTCGATAAAAGATGCCTCGCAAAGATATGAACGATCGCTCATTGGCAACGATCGAGAAAGATGCCTATTAATATACTCTCTCGTATTATACATACCTACATGCCTTTTCTATAGATCGCGAAACATGACGAGTTGGTTTTCATTGTGTTGGTGCCAAGCAAAAGGATTGCGATCGCCAAGATGAGCGATTCTTTGATGATTTCACAGACTCGCATTATGTATTATTAATACAAGCGTCTCGTCACCAAGTATTTAAAAATAAAGAGAGCAAACCGGCGAATACCGATCTGTCGCCCGAAATGATCGTGAAAATCATGATTTTTCCCTTTAATTGAAGCCAAACCAAAATATGCACGGTTTAAATATATTTAAATAACATATTAAATATATTTATATATGAGATATTCCCACTCAACGGGACCGCCCCGACCTCTTTCGATTTTCTTGAAACTCGAGTATGTTTTAGTGTTGCCTGAAAGTATTTTGTACACCAATTTTCAGATCTCTAGCTGTAATACTCTTTTGAATACACCAAAAGTTATATTTCAAACTTTTTGCGTATTCAGCGCTTCGGAGCTTTGGTACGGCGTGAAATAAAATCGAAAAAATTCTTTTCCCATAGCTTTCGACCGGAAATTTCCTGCGCTTTACGAAAAAAATATCAGCTATTTCGAAAAAAAACGAATTCATTTAAATTTCGGCCGAAAACCGAAAAAATTGATTTACAAAAAAAGAGCCTAATTTAATTCAGCGGGACAATTTTTTTCATGTTTTGTATATATCTGAGAAGAAACGATATAAATTTCAAGTTGGAACTCGCATCCGTTTACTAATACCAAGTAGGATAAAAATTCTTAAATATTGTGTTTTTCGTATTCAACAGTTCTCTGATATATTATATAGTTTTTTTTACGAATTTCGAATTTGATAAATTTATTAAATTCAAAATTTAATAAATTTTATTCAATAAATTTAATTTAATTAATTTAATTTCATAAATTGAATAAATCTGATTATTTGATAAATTTAATTTAATTAATTTCATAAATTTACTAAATTCAAAATTCGTTAAAAAAACGCTATATAATATATCAGAGAACTGTTGAACATGAAAAACACGATATTAAAGAATTTTTATCCTACTAAAAACATGGTATTAGTAAACGGATGCGAGTTCCAACTTGAAATTTATATCGTGACTTCTCAGATATATACAAAACATTAAAAAAATTGTTCCGCTGAATTAAATTATGCTCTTTTTTTGTAAATCAATTTTTTCGGTTTTTTGCCCAATTTTAAATGAATTTGTTTTTTTCGAAATCGCTGATATTTTTTTCGAAAAGCGCAGGAAATTTTCGATCGGAAGCTATTAAAAAAGAATTTTTTCGATTTCATTTCGCGCCGTGCCTAAGCTCCGAATAGCTGAATACGCAAAAAGTTCGAAATATTATATTTGGTGTATTCCAAAGAGTATTATAGTTAAAAATCTGAAAATTGGTGTACAATATACTTTCAGGCAACACTAAAACACTCTCGAGTTTCAAGCAATTCGAAAGAGGTCGTCGTTAAAGGGGTCCCGATGAGCCTCATATATTATACCTCATATATTATACAATATATTATATGATAATATAAAAAAAAAGTAATTATAAAGTTAATTATGATGAATAAATAGAAGTTCGAAATTAAAAATTTTTTAAGAAATCAAAATATGCACTCACTTTTAAAAACACGATTTGAAGATTAAAACTCAAAAAACTTATTCATAAACACGTCGAATATTTCTTTGGTTATTTTGTCTAAAAAGGCCATAAAATGACAGAAATTTTCAAAAAAAACTCTTAATTTGGACCATTATTAGAGAGAAGTTATGATCAAAAAACCGAAAAAAGAGCGGTTTTTTTTTTATTTCATATCTTGTAAACGGGTAATGAAAAAATCTCAAAATTTACCAGGAAGGGTCTTTTGAGGAGTACTTAAGAATATAAAAAAAATTTGAGGAAATAAAAAAAAATTTCAAATATTCCGATTTGGGATGGAACGCCCAACATATATTACTTCGCAGATACTTTATTAAAAAAAAGAATAAAGTTCAGGATCAAAAGCCACGTATGACTGAAAATTTTAGATCTAGGAAAATAGCCCTCGCAAAATTGGCTTCCAGAAAAATTGGCCCCCGGAAAAGTGGCTCCGGAAAATTGACCCTTTTATCGATTAAAACGTCTTTGAAACTGTTCCATTCGAATAAAAACAACTTTTTTAAATCAATGTGTAAGTTGTGTAAGTAAAACTCGGTCGTTGAGGCTTCAAACAGCATAAAAACCCCAAAAACTCGCTTAAAAACGAACGCAAAGGTTATTTTTATTCGAATGAAACAGTTCAATTGACGTTTTAACTGATAATAGGGGCCAATTTTCCGGAGGCCAATTTTCCGGGGGCTAATTTTCCAGGTGCTATTTTTCCTGTTACCAAAAATTCTTGCTGAATATGGTTTCTCAAGATTGGTTTGGAAATTGTCGAAATACTTAGATGAGAAATCTCGCATATATTATTCTTCATAAGACCGAAGCTTCTCTCGTGAGAAGACAAACTAAAATAAATCCGAGCCCCGAATAAATAAAAGGCTCTTGTACAGTGAAGAATATTGCTGAAAAAAGATGTTGCAGGTGAAACGAATTCACCGCTGTCAACTCGTGAAAAAAATGCCATTGAGACGAGAATTTCATTGTAAATGGCGCGTGACAGCAGTGACAACTTCATTCGACCATTAAACGATTCGAGGCGCATTAAAAATCGTAAAAATAAAAGAGCAGATAAAATCCCGAGTGATTTGTATATTACATCGGATCGATGGATAAGCGTTTAAGACTCGTGTAATAAAAATGTGACTATTAAACGGACGGGCATTTTTTATTTCATCATCCTTGCCAAATATGGGACTCCCTGAAAAAAAAATACAATTTTCGGAGTAGATAGAAAATGTTAAGGGGGTATGTAACACGACGAGAGATCGCTTCGTTATTTATTATTTTCTTTTTTCAACGCGTTATGCAAGCTTTCTTCCCGTGACGCTCGTCGTTGTTATTGGTGTTGCTCGTAAAAAAAAATACGATGTGCGTAAATAAATCGCGAATTTTACGTGTTGAGCGCATATACATGTATACGCGGTATTGCCTTAAGGCCGAAAATTTCATTATATATACAGATATATACAGCATAATCCACGGTCGCCGGCCCGTGACCAATTCCTGGCCATTGTGCAATCGCACGAGCTCTTCTCTTTACGTTCTTTTTTTTCGCGACCTTTCTCACTTATGCGTACCCGAAAGTGCAGCAACTCGCGCTTTTCTGGATATTTCGACGATGGTGCAACCAGGCAATGCGAAATCGTGCCAGCGATTTTATGTACGGATGGGCCATTTTGCTCAAAATCAACGTGTATCAAAATTTGAACAAATTTTTTCATCGTCATTATTGGACTACTTTTCTCAAAACCATGATTCCAAGCTTTTCCACAGCCATTTTTGTCCACACGGAAAAAAATGATCAATGAGAACTGCTGAGATTCCCATTAATTTTTACAGTTTTCCCCATCAACAGTGCCTCCTGGAAGGGCAATCAGTGAAATTTGCATATGTCTTTAATACAATATACAGATGTCACATATGACATAGTACATGCCCATCGGACGAATTTTTACAGTGTGGAACAGTAAAATGTACACTACGTGAAACTTTATATTTCTGTTGTATCCGGTGAACTTTTCACACATTTCACATTGTAAAAATTATTCAGGGCCCGTGAAAAAATTACAGTGTACATTGTAAAAATTGAAAAGAACGTAGTATATTTTGCGGTACGTTTATTATTTTTCACTGAAAATACTGCAATTTCTCAAATAAATTACAGTGCACTGAAACGTATCGATAATTGAATAAATTCCAATTTATTCAAATATTGCAATAAACCGTTATTTATCCTCGCTCAGGCTCATAGCTACGAGGGCTTGTACTTGACTAATTAAACGTGAGATCAATTAATGAAGCGAATTTAGTTTAACCTCGCATCCATAAAGAGCACGAGCGTCACCGAAATGCAATGGCGATCTGTTAAGAAAATGTAGTCTTCTGTCCATAGGGCTGCTCGCCCACAGAACGCGGGGGATGTTCCAACAATTGTATGTCAATTGAGGACGCCGATGTTGGTGATACATCAGAGCTTATAGGTGCTCGGTGGCTCTCTCGCTAGCGCGAGAGGGCGCGCCGTCCGACGCCATCTAGCGGATCTCGGGCGAAATGCAGAGATCGTGGCACGCCGGAGGTCGTCCCGTTACAGTGCCACACTATAAAAATTGAAATTGACGTTGCATATTTTGCGGCGCGCATTTGATTTTTCACTGGGAACACTGCAATTTCTAATTATGTGCTTTGAACATTCTACAGAGATTATTGTAAATTTTACAGTTTAAACGGAGTGGATTTCGTCGTTTCTACTTGATATTTCTACTTTGTCATTTTTTTGCAGTGAACATTGCATTTTTTACAATGTAAATCAGCATTTATAATGGTTTGAAAAGTAGAAACTACATTAAATCCATTAATTTATAATGGGTTCCCAGTAAAACGCTCAAATTACAGTTCTGAACCGTATATTCTGCATTGAATTCAGAATTTTTTTAAATATTACACATGACTTGTCACTGATCATTTTTTTCCGTGCAGCAACAAAAGATAGATAAACTTAAGAAGATTTTAAGAAAGGTCCATTTGCCATTTGTAATTTTCAATATCGTCATTTTAATCCTTACTTGACACACTTCTGCAGAATAACGTACTTGACACACTGGGGTCGTTTGTACCCCAGCGATAAATTTTTTTTGTAAAAAATATACCATTTAATATTTTAGCTTATTTCTTAAGAGGTTACTTCCCAAAGTTATACAGGATTTATAGTAAAATATGATTTTAAAAAATTTCATGTAAAAAAAACCTGATTAAATGACAACTTTTATGAAAAAAATCATAACTTTTTTATTTTTCGACAAAAATGGTTAAAAATTTTACTGAGTTTGCCTAATTTGTAGCACTGCACGAAAAAAAATAGTAGTAGTTAGATAATATAAGCGGTAAAATAATATAAATTAAAATAAAATAGCTTTGAACGGCTACTGCATAAAATTGTCTTAGAGCGACGCTATAAACTTGAAGACACACTAATGACAGATATCGCTATAGGTCCCATTTTTTAAAATTCAGGTACTTAAAATTGAGCAAATTTAGGCCTGGGGTGTTTTGTACCCCAGTGTGTCAAATAAGGGTTAAATGCTTTTCAAAAATATATTTCTAAGCATTCTTAATCTATTTCTTGAGGCTTTTAAATGAGACGCGCTTTAGCATCGCACAAATAAATCTTGTACGAATTTTCATTCTAAAGAAAACGCAAAAAATTCGAAAAGACTTCGAGCGGAATTTTGCAAACGATCTTTAAACTAACTTATCAATGAGTTAGCGACTTGAAATTTTTAATATAATTCACAATTGAACGACAATATGCAACATTAACTCGCTTTCTTGTCTGTATGTTTATCTGTTTATATAGTAACAATAAAATATATAATAATATAATAAATAATTGTTTAAATAAAAATAAATTTTTTTAAATACCCCGTCTTTGAAAAGGACTAAAAAGTATAAAATAATTTATATTAATTAATTATTTTATTAATTATAATAATTAAATTTTCCAAGTAGCTGATAAAAATTCACAATTACAGATTTTCAGGACAAAAATTATTTTATCCTTTTCAGTCCGTTTAAAAAAAGTTGTACATTAAAATTTTTATTTTTATTCGAATGGTTTTAGACTTGGCGCGATAATCCTTATATAGGCTGAAATTTGTCGATCGCAAAACCCTAACCGACAGAATATTTCTACACCTTTTTCAAGAGTGAAACTCTCGTCCTGTGAACCACGAATTTCGGCACTCGCGCGGGTGGTATTTTTCTCATACACACTTTTACTGCGTACGTGATGCACGAGCTGGGCACGTATCAAAGAGACTCTGAGAGCGACGACGTAAGCTTTTCTTGTGAGCGAATTTTTTTTTTTGCTTCTCTTCGTCCACAGATCCCTCCTGTTACCTTTGAGAGAGAAATTGATTTTATGCTGCCATCAAGGAAGGGACTGAATGCTTTATTTAACCTTGATGAAAAAAAAAATCAAATCTGAACACACAAGATGCCAATTTTTTCAAAATGTTTGCATTTCAGATCTAAAATCTATTTACCTATAAATAATATTTTATTTATCGATTAATATTATGATTATTAATATACTTAAGACAATTTGAAGCTTCCTAAAAATTCCTATCAACAATTTCTGATTGTTTTAAATTTATTTTGTTAATTATTCATTTAAATCTTCACGATGCCTCAAGATTATTGCAAAACCTACGAACAAAATTAACTGCTTCCATAATATTTCCTCTCTGAATGTGTTTAAATTCGTCAAATCTTAACTTGAAGTTTGATAAGCTAAAAAATGCTGACATTAACTTTTGAGGGGTTCTAAATCGCGAATTCACAATGCAGAAACATCATCCTCTGAGATACTGTAATCTGATATTATAATTATATTTCGCACGTTACATTTGGCGTCGTGCCATAAAATTCTCGAATCTCATATTTTGCAAAATTGTTTTATGGTGGTGACAAATATATATATATAAGAGCTAGTCTCAAATCTTCGCAATAGTTTTGGCGAGGTTTCAGAAAATAAATTTACGTCGGTCCCGCGTGTGCATCGCCATGTGTATTATCATGATTATAAGAATCTTTATGGCGAAGAATTGGGGGAGGGGAATGATATCAAGGGTGGTTTTGTTCACCCTATGTGTGTGCAAAGCGATATAGGCTTTTTCTCGTATATAACCGTGGACATAATTCCCCCGAGAGTGAACTCGGACGCCATAGAAAGGAAAAGTTAAGGGGGCGCGAGAACAGAGTCAGGATCGTCCTTTTATCTCTCTCTCTCCCTCCCTCTTCCTCTGAATCGACTGGGCGTCTGCTTTCTCTCAGTTTTTCCCCTTCGTTCAAGCGTCCCCATGGAAATTCCACCCACACACACACACACACACTCAAATCCAGACGAAAAAGTCCCTCCATATCCTTCTGTTGATCGTGGTGAGCAATATCCATTTATATGACTGATTCTATAGAATAAAGACAAAAATTTCAACCCCCTGATCGTCAAATTTCTCGTACACTGAGAAAATAGTTTATTTATAGTAAAGAAATAAATTTAACAAAATTTGATAGTCGTTAAGAAATATTCGCGTTCTCATGACAAAATTTTATTTGTGTCAAAATAATTTATTAACCAAATCTTTTCGCTATGGAGGATCATTAATTGAATTTTGAAAACTGTTCAATTTTTAGCAGAATAACCATGAAATAAATCACTGAAATTTGCTGTATCTCGACAAAACCTTCGGTTTGTAAAAAGACATAATTTTAAGAATATGATCAATTTAGAAGGTGCTTTGAAAAATCAAAAACTTTTGATAGAATTTTTCGAGATTGAAACTCGGTCACTTCGAAGAATCCGTCATATTATATTTGTATGTTTGAGTGTATATGGAATTAAGTTACATGCACAATGACGTGAGCAATGAAAAACTTGTCTTTCATACGTTGGAAAACAGCTGTCGACCGGAATCGTGTTCCCTTTATTCGTCAGAGACTGCTGGAATCGTTTTTCTCTTAAATTTCTTTTTTATTATCTTCAGCGTCACGTTTGCATTGCTCCTTTTTTTTTATGACGGCGGTGACCCGTGGGAGGTTCGACGATAGGGTCTCATCTTTCTTTGGGGATTTATCTTCGATCATTTCTTTGGTAACTATATTCTTCTAGCTGTCGAAAAACGATATTTTTTTAGGGTCATCGTTGTATAAATAAATGTACGAATGCACTTTGATGTGGGTTGTTGAATGGGCCTTTTAGGGTGTCCGAATTATGCCAAGAGAACGGAAAACAGACGTTGAGATAAGAAGAGTTCGAACGTGGTAATACTTTGAGGGTTTCCTGTCGGTTTTACATTCACTGGAAAATGAGTCTAGTATATTCGATTTCATCGTGTTCATGAAAATTTCTTCATCGTCGAGTTCTTTAATGTATAGATGAACACGTTACTATTTTGATTACCTTAATAGTTTCCTTTCGTTTGCGTTTCGGATGCACAGCATTTTTTTTACATTTTATTTCCCACTTCTGAGATATAGTACCCAGGATTTTTTTTAAATTGATCTAAATGATGCATAAATTATTCAAACCTATTTTGGGGGGGAGAAGCTTTTAAATAATTCTTATTGCTTATTTTCCGAGACGTCCGCTCCGAAATACGTTTTGGATCTTTAAATGCATTTTTCCCAGAACTGTGTTTTACAAATTAATGAAAGAAATAATCAAAAAAATTGTTATTGCATTCGAAAACAATTACTTCAAATTTTGAAACTTTATAAAATTAAAAAATGATAATAAACTAATTTACGGACAGTACTTTATTCATAAATTAATCAAAATTTTCACTACTTTGAAGAATGTTTGTGAACTTTCGTAATTTTGCAAATATCAAACTGAATTTTTGCACACGAACAAAGCAGTCATTGAAAATAGTTGGTACTAAATTTCAAAAGAATCGCTGAAGAATTTCAGAGTTTAAAAATCTCCAAAATTGTCCAAAAATAATTAACGCAATACTGTGAATTGGAAACTCGGGATTTCTGCATCTCAAGATATAACTCATCAATTGTTTCATATTTTTCGATTTAACCTTCCATGGTCACGCTGGAACAAAACGACGCGACCCCATGATTACTTTTCTTTTTTCTTCTTTATGAATTTTTTTGAATATATATGGGTCATTCCATGTCAAATCGACCAAGAGTTGGAATTGACTCCTTTCAATTTCGATGAAATTAGATCATAAGTTTTCGTTTTTAATAAAACGAAGATCTACCAAAGGAAAAGAAGTAAATTTTTTTTTTCGAAAGTTATGCAAGATTCAAAATTTCACAATTTTTTAAATCTTTCAAGTTTATTTTTTAAATATCTCGAAAACTATTATAGTTAAAAAAAAATCGTTCTGAGTTCGCCTTGAAGAGTATACTTGTGGCCACGAAAAAAAAAAAAATATTTCGAAAAAAAAATTTGATAAATGATGAATTTGGAGAATTTTGAATTTTTAAAAATCGTGCATATCCATTTTCGGCATTAAATTTTTGGTTCAATTTTTTTATATAATATACCTTGTACTGATCTTAAAAGATCCTGAAATGTTCAGAAAGTTGGTTTTTGTTTTTTCAAAAATATGAATTTTTTAATCATAAAAAATCATATAAATCCACGATCAACATTAAATTTTTTATTAAATTTTTTTTATATAATACCTTGGACTGATTTTAAAAGATTCTGAAATTTTCAGGGTGGTGTTGTTTTGTTTAAAAAATTTAAAGATTCTGAACATTTCAGAATCTTTTAAGATCAGTCCAAGGTATTATATAAAAAAAATTGAACCAAAACTTTAATGTTGATCGTGAATTTACACGATTTTTAAGAAATACCTTTCTAAACATTTCAGGTTCTTTTAAGATCAGTACAAGATATTATATTAAAAAAATTGAACCAAAAATTTAATGTGGAAAATGGATTTGCACGATTTTTAAAAATTCAAAATTCTCCAAATTCATCATTTTTCAAATTTTTTTTTCGGAATATTATTATTTCCCAGCCACAATTATACTCTTTAACACGAACTCGGAACGATTTTTTCGTAACTAAAAAAGTTTTCGAGATATTTAAAAATGAAACTTGAAAGATTGAAAAAATTGTGAAATTTGGAATCTTGCAAAACTTTAGAACAGAATTTTTAAATTTTTTTTCTTCAGTAGAACTTCGTTTTATTAAAAAGAAAAACTTCTGATCAAATTTCATGGAAATTGAGAGGGGTCGATTTCAACTCTTGGTCGATTTGACATGGAATGACTCATAGTCATTTTATTTTTTATCAACTAACTTTGAATGCATCAACTAGAATATTTGAAGGATGTTCTGTAGTTGTTTGAGATTTTTCCGACGGATAGTTTGGTCACAATACTTGTGCTAAAATGGACAAGGTCAAATCGACCCAGATAAGTGTGACCAAGGAGGGTTAAATGTGACGAATTATTAATTTTTCAGTGATGAAAATTAGAAAAAATCTCTAAAAAATATTTCATCTCGTCAATGAGCCAAAATGTGGGCGCACATCGTCATCTATTCGCCCTTAGCTTCAATTTTTCCGATCGCACCTATCCACGATGTTCATGCGACGAGTGACGAGGGTCTTGTGCGCCCCATGAGTTTGCGATCGTTTTGCACCATGGGAGAAGTTCGAGCACGCCGGTTTTTCCTCCCACTTTCTGTGCCCGTATATCCCTCATGCACTATCCCGATAATACACATTTATCCAAGTGTGTATTATCGGCTTTGTGTGCGAGCTCGAGAATTCAACGGCGTGGCCGGCGGTTGCGATGACTGCTCGCTATATGAGACTCTCCCCACAGCATCGTCGTCGTCGTCGTCGTCGTCGTTCGTCGTCGTTCATCGTCGTCGAGGATCGTACATACACGCGCGAGAGAGCCCATACCGAGTCGGAGCCAGTATCCCCCTTAAAACTCGGATCTGCCGGCTTCGGCCCGGCTCACCAAAGCTCCCCTCATCAGTACGAAGCCGACGATCGGACCGTTCGCATCCGCAACTCCACCTGTCGCGCGTCTCCTCTCTCTAACCTCCAGAAACCGATTTTAAAAAACATATATACAAATATATTTTCCAAAACCATTTCTCACGAATTTTTTACCGATAATTCTTTTCAAAAATTATTGATATTTACCCTCGACATTGAAAAAAGGATATTTCAAAAAAGTGATCCTGTGGGACGGAGAAAATCATCGTATCGTTAATCGGCAGTGTTTTGTGCAAGGTGAAAAAAATTAAGTTCATCCTCCCCAATATTCGCAATTTCACAAGAATTTTTTGGAATTTCGTTTCTCGATCCTGAATAAGGATCCAGGACCTTTTTTCTCTGTTTACCGGGGATTCTTTTGGCGAGAATAATCAAAGGGTTGATAAACGAGAATCTGCGAAGGGAGAATTGTGAATAAATCGAAAAAAGTGCGATAAAAAGGACGAGAATACAGCCGATTCTCTTTGTTCGATTTTGCGAAGAGGGTGGACAGGGAAGAGACGGAGAATTTTTTTTTCTGTCCTCCCCTTCCGTTTCTCGATCATTGCTTGGATTATACGTACCGAAATCTCGCTCATCCCTTCGTCCCGACGACGAAGGGCTGAACCGCGAGCGTCTCTACTCCGAAAATCTCGATTCTTTCACGAGGTTATTTCTCGCGACTCGATTCAACGTGAGAAAGAAGAAAATCGAGCGGTGCGCGTATTTTTACCTTTTTTTTTTTTAATTTGCTCCTCGTGCTCGAATCATACATTTTGTGAACGATGTACTGTACGAATATGATTTTTGGTTCTCTTTAATTACTTTGGTTGTAAATCGGTGCTTCGACTTTGTGGAGATTTTTTTTACACCGGGAGAAGCTTGGATATCACTAATCACGGTGAGCGTTTATGAAAATTAATATTTCTAACCTATTTTTATGACAATTTAGTTGAAATGACGAAAATTTATAAAAAATTAAAGAATTTATTGAAAATTTGATTTCTCCAATATTGCATAAGGGTTGAATTAGGAAAATTTATGCTCCAAAATATATTTTGGAGCGAATTCAATCTTTGCACGTTACTTCACATATTTTTTCATTCCTCTGCAGTGTAATGTCGGAAGAAACATTCAATTTTATAGAATTGTAAAGATTATAGACTTTTATTCTATTATTGGAATTGCAAAATAAAACATTCCCCAAAAATTATATCGTTTATAACGATAAGGAGCATATTTTTGAGTCAAGAGATTCGAATGATCGATACGCCTTTTTAAAATCACTATGATTCATTCCCTGTGAGCTGATAAAAAAAATATATGTCCGAAAACTTTAATAGTTTAAGGATTGATAGCGGGAGAAATTATTTTTGTGTCTGAAATTTTGGATTATCAGTATCGATTTTCCATATTGCAATAATTCATACCCTATGAACTTAGCAAAATTTATAAAATTGATACATTTATAAAATTTCAATATTTTCAAAACTATCAATAGTTCATAAATTAAGAATGGAAAAAAAAAATTTCTTGTCTATAACTTTGGATTATTAATACAATTTTTTCATATTGCAATAATTCATATTGCAATAATTGATATTACAACAATTTATGTTGCAATAATTCATCCCCTACGAGACTGAATAGGGATTTGCGGAAATTTCAACAATTAAAGATTAATCGCAAAAAAGACTACTTTTAGAACGAAAGCTGCGATTATCGATAATCTCGACTGATTGATAACGAAGCTCCGTTACTCGGCACAACTCGTTACGCAAATTCTGATATTGGAAGTTAACGAAGTGCGAAGATGGAATAATCCCGATTATTTCCTATCGATTATCGATTACATCGTTCCACTAACTTTGTTTCGCGAATCTGTGGCGAAATTTTTGAGCCTTGAAAATGCAACTCTTTACGGAATAACTCAAGCGCGGAGAACAGGTTGAATAATATATATATATATATATATATATATATATATATATATATATATATATATATATATATATGCCTTTTCATGTGCTCGTCGTTGCTCATCGTCCTCCTACACTTGTCGTCGTTTACGAGAGCCCCGTTCATAAATCTCGATTGAGTTGAAACAAACGCGAGTATAGGTGAGATATGAGAGAGGAAAAAAATGAATAGAAAAAAAAAAATTGATCGCATTCACGTTCGAAACGCGCGGGGGGTGAACGAGAGATCAAATCGATCCGCGAAGCGTGACGGAAATCGGCCTTGTGAATCGGTACAAGAAGACCTCGCACACGTTTTGCTCTATGTCCAACAAATTCACATGATTTCGCCGGTCCACGTTGCGTCACGAGCCTCAAACTGTCAATTGCACGTAAAAACCCCCGAAAAATACGAATGCACAAATATTTTACGATATATTAATATTAAATAAAATATTTAAATATTAATATGTTAATATATCATTAAATATTTAATGAAATATTAATACTAAAATATATATTAATATATTTGTGCAATATCGGTGAATAGTAGATTATTTATATGCGGAGCGAAATATAAACAAAATGAATTTGGAATTTCTAGCATAATTTAATAAAATATTTGACATATTTTGTACCAAAATCCAAAAAAAATTCAAAAAAGGTCTGGGGCGTTTTTTTATACCATTTTGCCGGTAGTCAACGTAAACTAATTTAACAAACGGCATTTTAAAGGGGAAGAATTTTGCTTTATTTCCTGTTTTTAAAATCATTTTTACAATTCGTTTCTAGATTTAGACGCCGTTTTGAAAACAACTATTTTTCGCCTTTTTTAAACCTCTCTTCAGGTGCACCCATCTTCTAGAGGAATTTTTTAAAATACATTTTTACAATTGGATTCTTAAAGGGGAAAGTTTGAGCTTCAATTTCCTGTTTTTTAAAGCCTTCGAGCGATTTTTTTTCCAAAGTTTGTTTTTTGTGATAAAAGAGGATATTTGAAAAATCCCGTGAACCACGAAAACAGAGAGGATTCGTGAAAAACTTCAAAATAGTAAAAAATTGCGTGTGTTGCCGTCGAGTTCACACAATTTTTTTTCGATTCTTTTTTCAAAATTTTTTTTTTCGACTGAAACTAGAAGAAAAAATTTTTTGGACAAATTGTGAAAAAAAATTCGAAAAATTCCTCTTAAAATTTTATCAATAATCCCATACTTCTCGAGTTATGGTAATTAAATGACCTGAGCTCCGACCCAGAAAATGAGAAAAAAAATGTTGGAAAAAAAAATCTGAAAAAATTCCTCTGAACTCAACGAAAACAGAAGCAACTTTTGGCTATGTTAAAGTTTTTCATAAATCCTCTTTGTTTTCGTGTTATACGGGATTTTTTAAATTTCCTATTTTTTCACAAAAAACAGAATAACTTAGCTAAAAAAATCGCTCAAAGTTAAAAAAAAAGGAAATTGAAGCTCAAACTTTCCCCTTTATGAATCCAATAAAAAACGTTCCAGACCTTTTTTGAAGTTTTGTCCGGAAACTTTTCGCCGGTAGTGTATATTTTACCTACAACATTTTCCATGGAAAAAATATATTTTTATAGGGACAAAATTATATGTAAACAAATTCTAAAATTTACTCGCAATCAATTTTAATATGAATTCTAAGGAATGAAAAATATACGTGAAATGTTTTTCTTCCGCCAATTTACACATATATTTCACCTCTCCCAGTTTCCTCCAAAGGAACTACATTTCCAAAATATATTCGGCACATATTTTATGCCAAATTCTTCTAAATAACACATATATTTTACCGACCAAATTTCCCATGGACAAAATATATTTCCGTAGGGGAAAAATGATTTTTAAACAAATTCGAAAATTCACCCAAAATGATCGAATTTAATATAAATTCTGAGGAATGAAAAATATACGTGATATATTTTTCTTCCATCAAATTACAAATATTTATTTAACCCTCATAGTTTCCCATAGAGAAACTACAATTCCACGCGGAACAAAAAATTTTAAAAAGCCTGAAACTCACTCAAACCCGTTGAAACGAATGAAAAGTCTTTGGAATAAAAAATGTACGACTATAAACGTGTCAAATGTCTGTTATAAAATACAAAATGAATCGTCGACGCAGCTGCTGCTGTTGCGATAGACGAAGGTCGTTTTTTCTTTCTTTCTATTTCTTCGATACATCGTGCACAACTCCAATAACGTATCGAATTCTTTTCGCTTCTTGCATGTAAAATAAACGTCAAGAAGCTGTTAACCGCGAGCGATAGTTAAAATAGTTGTAAGTCGGAAAAAAGAGGCGAACAAAAAAATTGACACAGAGCTCGAGGCAATTCGAAAATAATGGTCATTCGAGTCAATCGACACACACGAAACTGACCTTAAATGAACGAGCATGGGTTTAATGACTCTGATATTATATGCTGGGGAAAGAGACGCCATGAGAAAGAAAAAAAAACAGAACGAATCATTATAGTTTGTGCACAGCTAAATATACAATAATGCAATGTGTCATTATTTTTATACCGTAATAGCTACAAAGTACTTTTTTCCGGTCTCTCTCCAATTTTCCATTTTTTCCTCCGTATCTCAAAAATTCGTCCAGGAAACTCAAGCCCTACGAGTCTTATCTCTCACTTTATCTCACAGCAGTTTTTCTCATAGTCCTTTCTTTCAACGTAAAATATTTTAAGGCCTCCCGTAGAATGCTACTGTTCCTTTTTTTCTTTTTTTTCCCATTTTTGCTGCATTACCCAGATCTCGTGTTTGCCTCCGTATCTGCCTAACTGCAGGGGCAAAAACGCGATAACTCGAGCGTAAATCCAGGATGTGGACGTCGGATGAGCAAAGGGAGGAGTCGCACCGCACGAGGTGCTTCGTCCTTTCTCGTTTCCTTCCATCTCGTTATTCTCACGATTCGCCTCGTTACCAACACCGTAAATCACGAATCCTTCATTCTTATCTTTCGGTTTTTCATTGGAAATTTTTTTTTCACATTGATAGCCAATAAATTATCAACCCTTCCTCTATCCTTTTCCACGTCAATTTCACTTTGCACCGAATCTATCAAATATCTTTTGACGATATTTTCATCCGTCCCAATTGACCTATTATTATTTTACAATTTGTTTACATCCGATTATTTATTTTACAATTTTTGGTTATTAGATGTTTTGCTTATTTACTTCCTTATTTTATCCTCTTTTTTTATTTTTGTCCCAAGTCTCACCCGATCATTTTTTTTCGAAATTTTTATGCCAATATATTCAAAATGTATACATCGAGAAATCATATTTAGAAAAAAGGTCCGGGTGTGTGTGTGTCCCGAGTTTCTGATGTAAATAATTAATAACTCAAGGACGCTCCGAGATATCGAGCTAAAATTTGGCGCACTTGTCCAGCACGAATAGCCCTGTCCTATGAAATTTTTTTGTTTTAATTCTAACGGGCGTTCGGATTTTATCGACTTTTTTTCGTTTTTGCAAGAAAATGGCGTAAACGCTCTAACTTCCGCAATTTTCAAGATATTGCACTCTAACTTTGTAAAGAACTAGTATAGCTATTAAGGTTGTTTAGTATTGAATTTGACATAAATCGATCGATAGATTAAATTTTTATCAAATTTTGAATTTTTTGAAAAATAGCGTAAACGCTCTAACTTGCACAATTTTTAAGATATTGCAGTGAAACTTTGTAAGAAACTAGTATAGCTATCAAGGTTGATCGCTATTGAATTTGGCAAAAATCCATCGAGGGATCAAAATGTTATGAAATTTTTAATGTTTTGACAAATAGCGTAAACGCTCTAACTTGTGCAATTTTTAAGATATTGCACTGAAACTTTGCACAGAGCTAATATAGCTATCGAGAATGTTTGTTATCAAATTTGGCGAAAATCGATCGAATAATTAACATTTTATCAAATTTTTTTTTTTTTTTTAAATAGCGTACTCTAACTTCGGCTCGAGATATTGTACTGAAATTTTGTACGCATTCAAAATAGTGATCAAGGTTGTTCGCTATTGAATTTGGCAAAAATCAAATTTGGCAAGAAGTAAATTTGAAAGAATTTGTCAAATTTGCACATTGATTACTCGTGTTTTTCGATAGTTAACAAAGCTTCCTTTATGAGGAATCTAAATTTGATCACCATACTTTGTGATAAAGGAAACTGTGAGAATAAAGATGAGGAAGCAATGTGCAAATGTCCAATTTGCAGGGTTTTTGTCTTATTCATTATTAAATTTTTAATTTATTATCCAATTTTTCGCTTATACTTTCTCCCTCATTCTATATCCTTTTTTTTATTTTTGCTCCAAGTCCCGCCAGATAATTTTTTTCTTCTACACCGCCAATCCGAAGTATGCACGTACAATGATATTTAAGGAAAAACGTAATGTCCAAGAGAAAGGTTTTTTTTTCGTTAAAAATGAGTGCACGATAAAGAAGGAGAGAATTGAAAGTTTCTTTTCGCGACACACGTAGCCAGAGGAGTCGCTGTAAAACGGTAATAGGAGTTAGAGGAGTCACAGTAGCCATTGGTACAGCGTATATATATATATATATCCTTTCGAAATCGAACGAGGCTAATAGGGAAGAGGAACGCGCGAGATCGTCGCCGTCGTCGACGTCTCCGTCGACGTGGTAATTTCACCTACGCGCGCGCGGGTTTACGTGACAACGGCGGTATAGTGAAATAATGATTTGAGAAAAAAAGAGGATGCGTTTCACGATCCGAGAAAAAAAAGTGTGCGGAGAGAGAGTGACCGAGAGAATGAGAAAAAAAATCCGAGAAGAGAGGGGGGGGAGAGAGAGAGAGAGAGAGAGAGAGAGAGAGAGAGAGAGAGAGAGAGAGAATGAGAAAGAAAATCCGAGGAGAGAGAGAGAGAGAGCTCCAGTTTTGGAGAAATATAAAACGAGATGGGAATCAATTGACGTTGAAAATTGTCGATGAAGATCAGGGTTGGAAATAAGAAAAAACAAATAAGAATACCAAAAATGGAATTGTCCGTGTAATGACAATTCTCATTTAAAAAGTAGTGGCTGTAACGTAAAAGAAAAATATTGACTAGAAAATCTAACCGTTCTCCAAAGTGTTATAATTCATCTCGGTGTCTTGTGAAAAATCCAACGGTAGCGAAGACGATCTGTCGAGACGTTTGCACAACCACTTAACCACACGATGCGTAGAATAATGTTTTATGATTATGAGCGGCGTAAAATGTTTATGTTAAGAAAATGTTGACCCCAACTAAAAAATTAGGAAAGTTCCAACCAGCTCGACGCAGAGCGTTAAAAAAATCGATATTTCGAGGCACCGTTATTCCATTCCTTGTGGCTCAATTGAGGTTTCGGTTTTTTTCTCTTCAAAAGTTTAGTGAACTCGAGGAAAACTGTTCGGTTTACTATGATATCTCAATTATTCGATGGGTAAATTTCAATAAACGGTAAAAAATAATTTCAAACACGTTGACATGTCGATCAAAGCTTTTTTTTTCTTTTGGAGCAATTTCAATGACTTTCCTAATCAGAAATTTCTGATAAATAATGAAGTCAAAATGATGTGTCAAATTTTTAACTGCTTGTTGGTTTAAACACCGAAAGAAGGAAGATGGAGTATTTTAAACAAATTAAGATATATTATTTTTAAGGGGCGAAACCCATATAAATGACCGAAGATGACGAGAAATTTCGAGATTTTTTTCCAGCGCAACTACTGGACCAATCGTTTTCAACTTTGGAGGCTATTTTATTGTACATTCGAAGACTTGGAAAACATTTTTTTTTAATCGAAAATAAGTATTCATCAGCAGCCTGCAACCAATCGTTGCAGCACGAATTTGTCCCGCGATGTCAAATTGCGGCAGCTGTAGTTTTTTTGTTTTTCATCCAAAACAAAAAAATCAGAAATCATTACATTCTATATGAAAGTACGCTGTCGATAAACCAAGAAAAAGTTTCAAAAGTTAAATATTGTAATAATGGCGGCACTCAGAGAAAAAAGATCGAATTTTCACCGACCATTTTTATGCCCAAAATGACTGTTAAATTAATTTTTTTTTTTAAATGGAGGTTTATCGATGAGGGTTTGCAATTATGTGTCTAAAAATATTTGGTTGAAATGAATCGGATGAATAGTTTTTTTTTATCGCTGCCGCAAATTGCAAAAATGTAGTTTCGAGTAAATCGCGTTTTAAAGTTAATCAAAGTCTCCGGTGCCTTAGAAAAATGTTTTTTTAGTCTTCGAATGTACAATAAAATAGCCTCCAAAGTTGAAAACGATTCGTCCAGTAGTTGCGTTGGAAAAAAAATTCCGAAATTCCTCGTCATCTTCGACCGTTTATATGGGTTTCCCCCCTTAAAAAATTATTAAACTATATCATTAATCAAGTTCCACCATGCTGATAAATAAATTATAACTTGTAAAAATTTTGTAAAACAATTGCAAAGATTTCGACACTTTTTTCGCGTCACAAAAAATGCCGAACGATTTATTTTCCTACGTTGGATTGTTTATTTATTGTATTCTTGATGATTTGCTTATGAATGTGATAAATTTTTTTAAATGATCTGATTTGATTTTTATTTGACTTTAATGATTTGCTCATGATTTAGATATTTTATTTTTAATATTTTGCGTGAAAATTACGATAATTTTGATGAGCAGCTCAATCGAAGAATAAATATGTTTTTTTTGTCTGCAACCATCTTAATAAAGAGTCTATTCTCAGTGAGAAACCGGTAGGAGGACATTATTGACCCGATATGGTCAAGGCAGTCTTGAACCGGCAAAGAAACCTCGAGTGTTGCAGACCGGTAACGAGAACGCTCGTGTGATCGAGATATATAATCTGCTCGATCCTCAGTCACCGATTTACTGTATTTCCCGTCTCTCCCTCTGTCTCTTTTACTTGGGAGATCTTGAGATCGTCGCGCCTCCGCGAGATCGCTTTTCTACTCGATTAGAAATAATTGTGTTCAGCTCTATTGACGGTTGAGGCTCGTCTAATGATTTTTTTCAACATTTTTTTTTTATTGATTTAATACGTTGTCAGAACGCGATCTATAGATCCAACTGGACACAGCCCTGTCACGAAAATTCAATCACAATGTCCACGCCATTACTTCACCGTGTACCATTTTATTTTGATCGATCGCAATTATTTTTAACAAGAAATAACAACGTTGAGAGACCTCCCGGATGGCACTGCGCGAAATTCTGCACATTGACGTAATTTCCGGAAATTTTCTAGCCACGAAAATTGACTCGGTGTCTCGAGGTACTTTTTTTTATGATGTTGAAGTTTGCATCGTTGGATTGAGACGAAAATTAATTTTTTAGATTCATTTTTAGTGAGATTTGCGATTTGTTTGGACATTTCTAATCCTTAATACAGACCCTAAAATATTTTAAAACGATTTTTCATTTTGAAAATTTGCCAGAATTAACGAATTTTTAAAAAAGAAAATTATTTTCGTTGCATTAAAACGATGCAAACTTCAGCATCGTTTTTTTTAAATTTAATTTATAGATCGTTTGGAGGTTAGAATAGATTAAAATTTCGCGATTGTCTCGGAGAAACTTTTGCTGTACTCGATGAAACGCGAAGTATCTGGCTTTTTGTTTTCCACAGCCCAAAATCGCTCATGGTTTCCATTCACTTTTTTTCTTCATCATCACGCAACTTTTCACTTGCGTAATTCGTAATAATGGAGATTAGAGGACAGTACACAAAAGGGCGTTCACCGTGACCGAAATCAATGAAATTGTTTGCGCAATCGCTCATGAGACCAATGAATTCGAGTTCGCGGTGAAACAAACGTTACGAAATTGAGCGAGGCGGAAGATTTTTGAAAAAAAAAAGACGACGATCGCAACGAAAATTGATGTTGAAGAATTTTTGAACTCTTGGATATCGAATCCAGCTACGAAATTTCGATATTCCCGTAATCAAGTTTGAGCGAAGTTGATTGAACAAAAAGCGAAGTTTCATGAATCGCGAAAGTTCAATTTTTCAATTATACTTCCGCTCGGTTCCTCGGTTAATCACTCCTGATATGTACGATGAAAAGAGAGTGAGAGAGAGGCACACCAGGTAAAAGCCTCAAGGCGCTGAGTTGAGAGAAGTGATTTCGTGGATTTGAAAGTTTCAATTAAAACAGCGCATTGAACAGTTTGCCGTGTGTTACATTGCAAAATCAAAGTGGTACATACGAATCTGTAATTGCGAATAAAAAAAGTTATATCGAGCAAATGCCACCGGAAGTGTAACAAATTTTTCGTATCACATTGAAAAAATTAAATAAATAAATAATTAAATAAATAAATAGTATAATTTATCTATTAACATGATTTTATAATTTTCATAATTCAATTTTGTAATTTATGATTTATAAAATACTCGAGCTGCATTCAATATTATTCGATCTGGAACCTAAAAGGAATAATTTGTCTGAAACTTTGAAGGTATTCAATATTTTTCAATTATTTCACACTTTCACGAAACGTGCACTTTAGGTTAATTTTAATCTCTGGAAATTTTTTTTCTTTCAAACGTAATTGAATTATCGTTAATTGCAACCCCCTACTACTTTCTAAAAAAATCACGACTTTCATTCTTCTCACAAAGGTGGCAATCTTTCGATCTATACAATAATGTTCATGTACACAAACATATATTTATATACACATTTATTTATATGTAAAAAAAAATAAACTCACTCCTTCAAAAGTTATTCACGTTCTAATATATTTGTGAATATGGGTGAACTATTGTTGGTCATTTCTTTAAAAATTAGGTAATTTATGTTAATGCAAGTTAAACTTTTGTTTCATGAAAGATTTTACGATATTTAGTAATAAGTTTCAACATTTTGCCGGAAACTAAAAAAAAAAGTGAAATTTACTCTAAATTTATCTTTAACCTTGAATAACTTTTGAAGGAGTGAGTTTATCGAAAAACCATAAGGGATCTTTTTTGTAGAGCTTTCAATTCGCTACAAGAATATGCATCGTTCATTTTGGTACATTGACTTGAAGCCGAGACATAAAATTTCAAAGTTTGAAATTTTTTTCCCTGTGTTATTTAAATGGGAAATAAAAATTTGCGATGAGACATAATATAAATATTTATATTAAGACCTCTGCTTTGAACAGGCATCTTTTTTCCCCTTCCCAAAAGTATTTAATATGTTATTTCGAAAAACAAAAAATAGTCGCTTTTTTTGAATCAGTCTAATGATAATATAGATATGAGGCATTCCGACAATTTCGCCACTTTTGTTTCGACTCTCTCAGATCCGTCCCATAACTTATCACGGTTTAATCCACAATACGGCTACTAATTTTTTTCGGGGTTAAAAAAATGTTGGTCACATAACTTTATGCAATTTTTTGTGGATAACATTTGTTTAATACCGAAAAAAATCAGTAGCCGTATTGTGGATTTTTCTGTATGTTCCACTAATACTATTAGAGATTGCATAAAATTGACAGCAGAATTAAAGGTGTCGGACCGTTCAAAAAAAATTAATTTTCCTTTTTTTTCAGAAAATAGTCTTTGCAACACGAATAAAAATATAACACATATTGCATTCAATCGTAGATGGAAAAACATAATTTTTTTGTAGGTATTATTGTTTGTACATCCTCTCCGTTTTAAGCTATGTGGATTCGAAAAAATATATGCAACTCCTTAATTCATTGCTTAAAAAATGGGAACAAAATCGCAGAGACTACTTTCAAGTGGGACTAAACTGTGACAAGTTATGGGAGATCTGAGAGGGTCGAAAAAAAATGGTGGAATTGACGGAGAATGCCTCATATACATCCACGTGGTATATACAAACCTGTAATTGCAAATGGAAAAAGCTATATAGAGCAAATGCCACCGGAAGTGTAACAAATTTTTTCGTGTCACATTGAAAAAATTGAAACAAATTAGTAAATAGTATAATTTATCTGTTAATATGATTTGATAATTTTATAATTCAGTTTTATAATTTATGATTTATAAATTATTCGAACTGCACTAATAATCAAGTATAATAAAATATATTTCTACACAACAATCGAATTTTCATTTGACGTTCATTTATTATTCGATCTAGAACCTCAAAGGAATAATTTATATTTCAATGTTTTTCAATTATTTCACAAAAATATGCACTTTAGGTTAATTTAATCTCTGAAATTGTTTTTTTCAAAAGTAATTGAATTATCGTTAATTGCAACCCCCTACTACTTTCTAAAAAAAAACACGACTTTCATTCTTCTCACAAAGGTGGCAATCTTTCGATCTATACAATAATCTTCAGTTACACAGACATATATTTATATACACATTTATTTATATGTATATATAGATATATATGCTCCCCTGTGCTTCCTTATACGTTGGATGCATTTTTCTCGCAAAAGCGAGAGTGCACACGAGGCTCATACGGCAGAGCGAGGATAGCAGTCGCAGAGCACGCGCGCTCATATACCGGAATTTAAAAAAATATATCTGTATACGTGAAAGAGTGATATAGAGAGACGGAGAGAGGGAGAGTGAAAAAAAAGGAAGGAGAAAGAGGCACACGCCGTACTCTAATCAGAGACTAATTTATCTAGTATTTAACTTGGTGGAATTCCATACGTAGATCTAATATCTCATTCACAAGTGAGCGGCCATAAAATGCTTGGCACTGCAATCGCGTGACGTGTGAGAATCGGCGAATATTGTTTGTTAAGGGGGTCGTCTAGAGCGAAACCTGTTTTTTTTATGTTTTTTTTCGGGAATTTTTTTTTTCGACAAAACATTAAAATAAAATAATTTACAAATTGTGCATCATTTTTATTAACATTTGAACATACTTTGTGAATTTTTTGAAGTGAATGTATTAAATGTAATCGGAGATACACCGCCCGACAGGAACACATATACAAAAAAAAGTGCTCCACCGCTGCCATGATTCCGGCCGTTCTGCTTATCTGAAAACAAAAAACCAAACGCCACTTCAATTGTGAGACTTGAGGCTCTACCGTGAACCATGATAAAGTCAGAATTCCAAAAAAATCATTTTTTTAACGCTTTAGAAAAAAAATCGATTTTTCGTATTGAATATTTTTTCTAATGCGTTAAAAAAATGATTTTTTTGGAATTCTGACTTTATCTTAGTTCACGATAGAGCCTCAAGTCTCACAATTAAAATGGCGTTTGGTTTTTTGATTTCAGATAAGCAGGAATCATGGCAGCCGGAATCATGGCAGCAGTGGAGCACTTTTTTTTTATATGTGTTCCTATTGGGCGGAGTATCTCCGATTATATTTAATACATTCACTTCAAAAAAAATTCACAAAGTTTATTCAAATGTTAATAAGAATGATACACAATTCATAAATTATTTTATTTTAATGGTTTGTCAAAAAAAAAATCCCGAAAAAAAAACATTAAAAAAACAGGTTTCACACTAGACGACCCCCTTAAAAAACAGAATTCACACTAGTCGAGCCCCTTAAATCCGTATTTCACGCCATTTGCCATATATCACCGGAATTTGTAATTCCTCGGGAAATATGGCGCTCTTATTCGTAAACCGTTGACTTCTAACGAAAACAACGGCCAGATGTAACGTTGCGATTAAATATGAAAAATATATTTTGCAATTTAAAAAAAACTCCGTTTTAACCTACGTTTTTTGCATTATGACTGGATATAAACACAGTGATATGCGAATTAGAAAACAACGATTAGCAATTGTTTCACGGATAAGCGAGAAAAATACCTCTAATGAATTTTACGATTGCTTATAATGGATTAATTAATGTACTTTTTTTTTTACAATCGAAATTTATTATTACAATCGATCGAGAAAGTATCGCGATTTATCGATGCAGTTTGCACTCGTAATTTTCCGCACTAGCTTCTGATAACTTATTTCATTCATTTTTTCATTCATTAATCGATCGATTTCAATTAACAAACAATTAACTGTTTTGTAACTAGCGAAATTACTAAATTATTTTTACCAATCAGGAAATGTTATTATAAGTGAATTTTTAAGATCTAATATTAGATCTAATAATTTTTCCGACTGATTTTGTTCAAAAATAATTTTTGGATTTAATTTTATTCAGTTTAATTCAATTTCATTTATGATTTCCTCTTATCAATCAATATTTGAAATTAACATTGCTGAAATTATTCAATCAATAAACTTTACCGTTATGAAAATTCTTCTTCAATCACATCAACCAATGTTAATTTTTTTTATTTAATAACTTTTCCGACTGATTACGTTAAAAAATAATTTATTAATTCAATTTAATTCAATTTCATTTATGATTTCCTCTTATCAATCAATATTTGAATGTTCACAGTGATTTCTTCAAAATAATCATGACTAAAATCAATCATCAATCAAACCACTTTAAATAAGAAAAAAATTAACATTGCTGCAATATTTCATTAATGAAATGTTTCCTCATAAAATTAATCAAGTATTAAAAGTCATCAATGATATTACCGAATTCTTTTTAGGAATCAAAAAACGTTATTTTAGTGTTTTATTTACGTTCAATAACTTTTTTTAAATCCAATTTAATTCAATTTCATTTATGAGTTCCTCTTATCAATCAATATTTGAGTGTTCATAGTGAATTCTTCAATATATTCATGCATAAAATCAATCGTCAATCAGACCATAAGAAAAAAAATGAACATTGCTGCAATAGCTCAGCTAATGAACTGTTCCTCCTAAAAATTCTTCTAAATTAATTACTAATTAAGAACTTAAATCGATAAATCGATCCTGGAGCGTTATCACTTTTACTTCTTGGCGTTACATTTTCCAGTAAAGTCGATGCACCCAGAAAAAAGATCTAGTATACATTTAACTAAATCCTAGTCAAGCCAAATACATTTTTTTAGTTGTAGGCCGGCCTAATACAACTCTATTCATGTCAACAATTTTTTTTTTAATGACCTACTAGGAAAATATATTGTGATCTAATAATATTTTATTTAATATTAATAAATATTATTTCAAACTGAACAAATATGTGTTTAAATGAAATAATTTTTTAAAAAAAATATTTACACACTATATATTTTTAAACATTTCAATCTTTGAATGTATAGCTACACATATGAAGTCTACAATTTCGTAAAGCTTCGTTTTTTCTTTAACAGAAGGTTAAAGAAAAAAGACCCTTTTTTTATGGGAATCCTTTTGGGGGATTCGACCATCTTGCGTTTTTCCGCAATGTTCAATGTATTAAATATCCATACTGAAAAATAAGGATATCAAACATAGGCTAGCTTGATGGAAAGGATATAGGTGTCGAGAGGCAGGTTCGCTTGTGCGAGAGGTAGCCACCTGGCGGATTTTTGGAGTACTGACGAATCTGCAGATATGATCGGATGAGATTACGGGTGAATAGGTATTTAGTAACAACAAATAGAATTTTTCTTCAACGCCTGTTTCTCGATGACGGGGAATTCAAATAAATAAATATAGTGGAAGTAAATATCGCCCAAAATTGGATGGAAAGAAAATTTTCTTTAAAGTAACTAAAAAATAATCAAATAAACGATTATAGTAGCTACGACTAGATCTTTTTTCTGGGTGTGGTAAATCGGGTCAAAATTGAACCGATAAGAAAACCATTTGTTTCGGAATGAGAGATTCAAAGACGATTTTGATAGTTCTTTACTATTCTCACGTGAAAGCTCCAGCATCATTCATCCGTCTCTCTTCCTCCATCTCTAGAATTCTCGACATTAATAACCTCGTAGGATCCAGCTTGATGGCACGATATAAATTACACGCGACCCCACCGTTCCCTTTACCGTCTGCAATTATTTTCATTCACAATGGCGGCTCCTTCGCGTTGCGAATTCAACTCTACACGTATATAACTTCACACACATATATATATACAAATTGTGTTACAAAGAGTCTCGATCTCGCGACTCGCGCGTACTCGTGCGTTTCGAAATCGGCAACTCCTCTCTCTCTCTCTCCCGAGCAAAAAGTCTGGAAAAAAAGAAGGATAAAGAAAAAAACGGGGAAAAGAAAGAACATTGCTCGAGTTTATAAACACCACGTACCAGTACGTGATGTTCTCTCTCAGCACCAGGAAGTAAAAGGAAGTTACTCAATGACGAGCTACTTCGAAGGGACCCTTAATGGTGAACCTTTTTTTTCCTCATAATTAGGTCACTCGTAATAGTCTTCAAAAGTGCATATTATATTACACATGTATATTTTATGTATACAAGCATATGCATTACGTATATACGAGCCATTCCACGCCAACTCGAACTACTTTCGATCTTCAGACTCTCGGTTTTTACTTGCCGATTTTTTCCACCTTTGTCCTGGACCCGAAGAGACCTCTCAGATTTTTTCAAAGTTCTCCCATCAGCCGTTGCTTATTTCATAATTTTTCTAAAAGGAAACTTGGACATGAAAAATCTAAAAAAATTCTCCCAAGAATAAATATCAGAGTCCTGACATTCCTGAATGCATAAATTCTGCATCGCCAGAAAATTGGAGATGCATGTGAATTTTGTCAAATTTTTGAAAAGCTGACAATTTTCTTCCACCAGTAGAAAAAAATATTTTGACAGAACGGCTGATTAAAAAAAAAAATGAGAAAATTGGAAACGATCGTGATGGAGGCAAAAATCATGAACTCAATTTAAGAGGTTTTGGGTCAAAAGTTGGTCGCGTTGAGTCGGAATACCTCGTGCGTATGTAAAAGAGAGGGACGACTCTCACCCGGGCAATTTTCAAGACACTTTTCACCGAAAATTTACGAGCTCGATTCCCAGCTGTTTGAGCCCGGATTCTCCTCGGCGTCGTGTTGATGAGCGTGCTCGTAAATTTTTACGTAAGTTTTTACGTATCAGGTGCAGCGCGAGATTATTATTCGACCAACTTTTTTTTCTCCCCCCTCTTATTTTATTTCTCGGCTCGTCGAATATCATTAAGCACTCTCTTCCATAACTCGCGAGAGTCGAATAATTCAAATTTTTTTTATTTTTTCCGTCTGTCCGGTTACGTTACACAACGAGAGAGCGTTCATTATCTCTGCTTCTCGGTTATCTTGCACCGTGTGTCTCTGATGACTTCCCTGGAGAACTTTGGACTCTGGAGAAGAACTGAAAATCCGATAACCCTGAGAAAAGAGCGCCATATCTTATCTCTCTCGCATTTCCGGTCGGGACATGCGAGAGGAAACGAAAGCGGAAAATTTCCCACAAAAAGGTGTTGAGACATCTTTCGCATTATTCCTATAAACGGAACTCTCTTGGAATATATGTACATTTGGGAATACCTCTATATATGGGTTATTCCATGGCTTTATAACGAAATTAAAAAAATTGTTGCATTCCTGTAATCATTATTATCGTTTTCTCTAAATCATTAATGCAGATCATTTAGCGGAATACCTATGTATGGGTCATTCCATGTCGAGGAAACTGTTTGGCAAAATTAAATCAACGTGTAACACTTCTGTCATCAATTTTCTCATTTCCTCGGGATCGTTATTGTCAATGTCATCCGGATAATTATTTTAAATATTATATACCGCAATTATCTCAGTTCCTCGGGATCGTTAATGTCAATGTCGTCCAGAAAATTATTTTAGATATTATCAACCGGAAATTATAAGAATGCACCTATGTATAGATCATTCCATGTCGAGGAAACTGTTTGGCAAAATTAAATCAACGTTTAGTATTTCTGTTATCAATTTTCTCATTTTTTTCGGGATCGTTAATGTCAATGTCGTGCAGAAAATTATTTTAGATATTATCTACCGGAAATTATAAAAATTCACCTATGTATAGATCATTCCACGTCGAGGAAACTGTTTGGCAAAATAAAATCGACGTTTAGCATTTCTGTTATCAATTTTCTCATTTTTACGTGATTTTTAATGTTAATGTCGTCCAAAAAATTATTTTAGATATTATCTACCTGAAATTATAAGAATGCACCTTTGTATGGATCATTTCATGTCGAGGAAACTGTTTGGCAAAATTAAAATCAACGTTAAGCACTTCTGTCATCAACTTTCTCATTTTCTCGGGATCGTTAATATCAATGTCGTCCAGAAAATTATTTTAGATATCATCTACCGGAAATTATAAGAATGCACCTATGTATGGATCATTCCATGTCGAGGAAACTGTTTGGCAACATTAAATCAACGTTTAGCACTTCTGTCATCCATTTTTTCATTGTCTCGGGATCGTTAATATCAATGTCGTCCAGAAGATTATTTTAGATTTCATCTACCGAAAATTATAAGAATGCACCTATGCATGGATCATTCCATGTCGAGAAAACGTTTCAACAAAATTAAATCAATTTTCAATCAATTTAGCACTTCTGTCATCAATTTTCTAATTTTTTCGAGATCGTTAATGTCAATATCCTTCAGAATAGTGTTTTTCACCATGAATTGTTGCAAGACACCAATGTAGGAATTGTTCCATGTCGAAAAAACGAAATGGAGACATTTTGAGAATAAAAATCAATTTGAAAAATTGGCAACTTCAAGGTTCCTCTATGAAGAAGCGAAATTGATGGATGAAGGTAAAAATCGGTACAGCACAAACGTATCTCTGCGTATAAGAGAGTGATCAGGGTTTCGAGAATGGAGGTAACGGGCACGCTTGGATCAAAAGATCCACGTACATGCAAGCCGGTCTTTCAAAGCCGAAGAAGAGTTACTGTATGCGCACTCGTGTGTATGCGTATATATGTATATGGATCTATATATACATGTATGTATGCATATGTATGTAGCTCGCAGGATCTGCAGCATCGCTGGCAGCAAAACCTACTCACGTGTGGGAAAATGTTATTGAAATTCTTGCCGAGGACGGGGGAGACCGGTGTGACACGATGACGATGCCGCGAGATTCTCTCCTTATTCTTTCTCTCTCGTCTCGCGATTCCGTTACCGTGGCTTCAAGGATATCCTGTGTCGCGAGGCTCGGTATATGCGTGAGCAAGCGAGACGTGTGAATTACATCAGAGTCAACTATACGATCTGTAAAACTTGCCATACTTTTCTATGCGATATCTGCGAGCCGAAAAATTTGAAGAAAAATTAATTTAAAAATATATTGAAATTGATTTTTTAATAATTGAGATCGTACACTGAGAAAACAATGTACCAGGATTTATTAACTGTTAACAGATGTAAAGTTGAATATGGCGAAACAAATTATTTTTTAACAGTTACTAAATTATTTTGACACAAATAAAATATTTCTTAACGACTAACAAATTTTATAACAGTTAAGGAATTTCAAAGTGCCAACTAAATATATTTCTTTACTACAAATAAACTGTTTTCTCAGTGTAAGTTATCGTGGATATTAATTGCAGCGGGTTCCAGAAGACTTATCTTGAAGCCACTTTATTGTACAATCATTTTATTATAAACAATCTGGCGAATCATGCACTGTAAAAAATTTCTGTCGATACTTCATAAAAAAATATGAACTTTTTATATGCATATGTGTCATTCCATATCAATTCAACGACGTTTTGTCGGTGATCTTCGATTTATTTTATTTTTCAAAAAGTTATTATACATGCAAAAAGAAGTATCCATGTAAATTTTTAGCTCTCCATCTTAACCCATACCGAGGTTATTGATTTTTGAAAAAATATTTTTAAAATAATCACAACTTCTACAATAATCAAAATATTGTAATTTGTTAAGAGGTCATTTTGTTTTGTTATTCAACGTACTTTTTGAACAAAATATTAAAAATTAAGACAACATTTTTTTAAATGATTTTTTAGCTGTTTTAAGCTAAATTATGATAAAAAAATGGATTTTCTTTCAATGGGACCCCTTCGATTTTTTTCAAAAAAAATCATAAAAGCCTACGTAAAAAAACAAAATTTTTGACATTTTACCGAAGAAGGGACGCAAATAACTTCTTATTTAAAAAAAAAAAAATTCGATTTTTTTTCCTTAATTTTGATCTTTTTTTTCTTTTATGACCACAATAGTTGATTTCAATTATGTTAAAATATAAATTTAACTCCTCTCACATATTTCCTTTGTAAATTATAATAATTAACATTAGGCATTACAATTCAAGTACGTTTTGTACTTTATTCAATTTTTTAATGTAAAAATTGTAATTCTTCAGGTTAAATATTATAATTTATTAAGGAAATATGTGCGAGAAGTTGAATTATTTATTTTAACATAATTGAAATCAATTATTGTGTATAAGTTGAATCAACTTTTGTGTATAAGTCAAAAATTGCGAAAAAAATCGATTTTTTTTTATATAAGAAGTTATTTGACGCCCTTCTTCAGTAAAATCTCAAAAATTTTGTTTTTTAACGTAGAATTTTATAATTCTTTTTGAAAAAAATCGAAGGGGTCCCACTGAAAGAAAATCCAATTTTTTAGCTTAATTTAGCTCAAAACGGCTAAAAAAATATTAAAAATTTTGTTTTCTTAATTTTCAATATTGTATTCAAAGAGTACATTGAAAAACAAAAAAAAATGTCCTCTTAACAAATTAGAATATTTTGATTATTGTAGAAGTTATGATTATTTTAAGAATATTTTTTCAAAAATCAATAACTTCGGTATGGGTTAAAATAGAGAGCTAAAAACTTACATGGATACTTCTTTTTACACGTATAATAACATATTAAAAAATTTTTAAAATCGAAAGGTTCTCCGACAAAACGTCGTTGAATTGATATGGAATGACACATATACAGTATATTAAATTTCATATACATGTTTACAGTAATATTCCCATATAAATTTTAATTTTCAGAGTTTATTTTCTTAATTTCAATAGATAAATATCGAATTTGAGTTAAAATTGTTAATTTTCCAATCGATGTTTATTGATTTCGATTTCGTATATTTGTTATCGAAATTCACTACATACAAAAGAATATGAAATCTCAATAACAAATAAATTAAATTTGATAATATTTTTTACAGTGTGCTTAGAAACGTCAAAAATCATTTTAGGTCACATTTGATCCAGTTTTTGACCAAGGATATCAAGTTTTTCTTTCGAGTTGTTCCAGCGGGACATTAAATAAGTTTGGGAAACGGAAAAATTGAAGGTATATATGCCCTGAAAAATGTTGCAAATTTTTTTTTTTCGTGTCGGACTAAATTTAGAAAGCTGCTTGAATCTGGATTGAAGATAACGTCATGAAAATTCAATTGTTCCGGCTTCTCACGATCTTGGCAAGTCTTGAAAATCGTACGAAAGCCGTGGCTTTTCACCATTTTGCAATATTTTCGTGGAAATTTCAATTTTTCGATCACATATTCGTGATCAGTTGGTGATTTTCAGCGGAGAAATTCTTGATATTTTAAGAAAGGCGAGAAAATAAATCCCAAAAAGTATTTCGATTGAATTTGACCAAATTTGATCAAAATATTTTTAAACAGCGTAAAACCGATATTTCAAGGACTTCGATGATTTCGAAAAAAGCTCAAAAATCCTGAAAAATCCAGCTTTTACATTATTCAACACAGTTTCATGGAAATTTGCCTTCACTAATTCTACATTCGTCATCAGTGGAGGAAGATTGTCCAGAGTCCCCAAAAACTGACAGAGTGGAGCATTGACGCGAAAAAAATGGCACATGTCTTCAGAATTATGAAAAAACGAAGAAAAAAATTAAATCCAGAAAATGTAATGACCTGTCGGAGTAAAGAATCGAGGTGTGGTGCTCGCGTGCGTGGCAACTTCGTTGAGGAAAAAAAAAAACTTCCCTTCATGGAGAGTTTCAATGGCGATTTCCCACACCCAGTTAGGTTATATAGAATCGTTCGCGCATTCGGATGTTATATTCTCTCCTTTCTCCATCTTCGTATTTTTCCTTTTATTTAACTCTTTTTCTCAGCGTACCGTTAGGTATTACCTTCCATTCGCGGGATTCTCATACCGCAAAGCACATATACACATGTAAGTTCCTCCTCGATCGTTGTCGTTGTCGCAGTTGTCGTCGTCTTCGACGGGGTCGACTGGCACGCGTTTCTACATTAAAGCCGAGACCAGGACGAGACCAGAAGTAAAATCCGCGTTTTGAGCGCACGTTAGCATTGTATCTACATGATAATTGCGCTTAGATTTATGTTCCGTGAATTGGCACACCGGCCAATCACGGAAAATTAACGCAGGAAACCATTGCGGTAGACGGACAAATTTTAATTTATCCTCGAGGGGAGGCTCAAGCCCCTTCTCTACGCTTTTTCGAGCTCGCGATTGCGAAAGACACAGAGCTAAGATCGCCAATAAATTTATCTCGAAAACGTCTCCATTCCTACTATAATTAAGATACCAGTCTACTTTGGAAGGCCTAAACAAGCAAATTTTTAAGATTAGTAGATGAAGTAAGGTAAAAAAAATATTAATATCCATTGAAAAAGTCATTTTTACATTTATGTATGATTCTTTCAAATTTTTGAGAGATTTCAAAGCGGAAAATAAACTTTTTTAAAATTATTATGGCAAGTTCTCATTTTTTTCCCATTAAGAATTATCATCTTCCATGTCAACATTTTTTTTTAGTCTACCAAGCTTTTATCTGCTCCTCATTAAGGTACTTTAGAAGGCCAAAAAAGAGCAAATAAAAAAAAAATTCTCACCTCCTTTATCAGATATGGCTATAAAACTGTTGTTACAACATTATTTCATCCTTCAAAAATACAAACAAAAAATTATTTTTTATTTCGATTCTCTGAATAATTTACAAGTTAATCTTTAAACAGTTAATCTCGGGATTGGCAAGTCTGAAACAAAAAAATAAAGAAGCATTTTAAAGAGGAAGGAATTTTCATTTTCATTTTAAACATCCGCCATTTTTTAAATATCGATTTTTCATTAACGGTGGTAAATTGTTGTGTAGGAAACCTTCCTCTTTAAAATGATTTTTTTTTGTTTCAGACTTGTCAATCCTAAGATTAACTGTCAGCCATGGAACAAGACATTTTCGAATTTGGCGATTTCTATAAATTATTCAAAGAATCGAAATGAAAAATAATTTTTTTTTTCAAAGGATGAAACAATGTGGTAAAAACAGCTATATTTGATTAGGAAGCTAAGAAAAAAAATCTTAAAAATTTGTTTTTTTTTGGCCTTCTAAAGTAGACTAGTCCTTAAGAGGTTACATGGATTTCGAAGGTTAAAAAAACATTTTCTTCATTTTTTTCTATAATAAATAAATTATTCTATGAAAAATTCTAAGCACATAAACAGCAACGTTTAAACAATATTTTATGAAATTTTCATTACAAATTTTGGAAAACTCAGCCGGTGGGCGTTAGTTTTCGGAGACCCCTAAAAAAAGTATCTTTACTTGAAATTAAAAATCAAAGTTTATCCGTTAATAGAAGGATTTTAAAACAATTGAAATTTGTATTTTTTGCAAAGTTGTATGCAAAACAGTACAATTTTTGATACAAATCACATGACGTCTAGTCTTGTAAAACCAACCTATTTTGAACCAACCACTATTCAATCCTATTTTGAAAAAGTATGCCAAAGTTTCAATAAGATCGGCAAGTTTTTGAGAAATCGTGTCCTCCAACTTTGAAAATAGGGTTTTAAAAAAAAGGATTAAGGCTCCCAGCTGTTCTAGCCTAATGAAGGGAATTTCCAAAGCCTCTCCCAGATTTTTACTCCGGAAGACTGGAAACTTTAGAAACTGACTATTATACATAAAACGAGGATTTTTTGAGATTTTGAAACCCACGCAACCCCAAGACCTAAATTTCTCAGGATTGTCTATCCGCAGCCATATTTCTGCGACGATTGTCACTCTCGCAGTCGATGCAGCGTCATCTTCGTCCTCTTCTTCCATAGAATCACTTCTCTTCAGCTTGGCCAACAACCAAGAGTCACGACGATTGTTCCAGTAGGAAAGAATAGGAAAAAAAAGATGGACGAAGACACACAGAGGCGACATGGAAGTCACACACCGGCTGGCGCGGGCATTATCCTCGTGTAAAATGTGGTGGCGGAAGGGAAGGGGGGGAGAGGGATAAGGGTGGAGAGGAAAACGTGTATCGAGAGGCGTCTCTGCGCTATCATGTGTGCAACATGCACACTCTTGTGTACAGAGTGCACGTATGTATTCTTCGATCGTGAGAATACGATCCGCTTTTATGGGTAGCCATTACTGACTTGGTCTCCGAGAGATAAAGAGAAGGAGAGAAATAGAGAAATGGAGAGAGAAATTGAGAAGAAAGACGAAGTATGCACTATAATACTATAAGCATTTGCGTTATACAGTAGATATATAAAGATAATCCAGACGCAGTCTTTCGTCCCCTTGGAAGATCGCTTGGAAAGTGGGCTTTGACCTTATATCACATCGAGAATCTGAGCCAGCACTGCACACTTGTCGTATCTTACTGCATGTACACACACATATATATATATATATATATATATATATATATATATATCTAAATGTATATTGTTTCGAGCCCATTTAGCAGTAGTCGGTACATGCTGAATCTCCTCCGCTGCAGTTAGTAGCAAAATGGTGAAACGGAAGACAATCAAATGATCTCCAAGTGAAAAGTCATGTCCAAGTTTGAGTTATTTCCTTTTGAGGTCCTGTGGCGTTAAAAAAATCAGTAGAGTTTCCTTCCTTGCCACTTCCCGAGTAGTAATTTCGGTAGGGAAAAACTTCTGCCCCTGACTTGCCCTCCCTAACTAATGTAGGGAAATGATCCGCCCATCCTAACTGGCCCTGTTATGCCATGTAACAACTGGCTGGCCATTTTCGGATCCGGCGGTCATGAGCAGGCCCCTATGACGATATGATCGGGCCTTTGCAGATCCTGATCAGGCCCCTAAGATCTTTAGAATCATGTCCTTGAAGGCCCTGATCACGGCCATGAAGTTCCCAATCATACAGCGAAGCACTTTTTGATCAATTAGTTTTTACGAGGTACTCCTTTTTCGATGTATGCATCTTATTATTTATTTCGAGGCAACCCTTTCTTAGGGTACACTTCTCGTTTGGCAATCCTCGAAAAAAATATTAGTTTCCGAGTGAACGGAAATTCTCTACGAGAATTAAATAAATAAGTACAATTACATAAGCCGGCAAGAACTCCTTGTATGGATTCTTTCGACACCGGCTTCTGCTAACATCCGTGCTCGCACCCCTCTATATAAGCGTACTCTTCACATTATTCGTATGGGAGTTCAACGGTTGCCGTCCTGCGACATCTCGCGCCGAGTCTCGGAACTAACGCGACGCGGTTTGTGGTGATACTAATAATAATCCTTTGCCTACGTTACGAACAAGTGGCGGGATAAAAGTGATAATGTAAATAATAATAATAATAATTGACAACACCATTGTTGGCGCCCATCTTCTATTTTAGTTTTGCGCACCTGCGTTTCGCATTAACTTCCTCATTCTACAATGAAAAAATCTGCATTTTCTTGCAGCTGTCGCCATTTTTCTCTCCTCCAACGACTCTCCTATTAGTAAATTGCGCAACGACGCCATCTTCCATATTTCGTACCACGCTTTTGCACGCTTTTATTTTTTTTTAGGTCAATGCGATTGAGAGAGGAAAAAAAAGTTGTTTGTCCAGTTTCGAGAGCCTTGTCAAGACGATGAATATTATCGGCGCGGTTGAATAAGCGTCGATAAATTATTCAACTTAACGCTGCACATATGTGCATTCTCGTGCATTTACGTAAGACAATTTGTGGACGCGTACAAAAATATTTTCATAGTCGGGAAGATGAGCAGCCGCGACGGATATTTGAAAGAGCGTTTGTAAACAGAACGATAATCGTCATGGATTAATTAAACGATGATTGGATATCTCGTCATTGGAATATATATGAGTATTAATCAATCTGCGGTATTAATCAATTTGTCGGACATGTGTGTCGACGATAGCGAATGATCGTAGATTACAGTGAAACGAGAAGGAATCGCGATGGAACCTGATATTGTTGGCCTCTGTCAGCTCGTTATAAAGTACCTTTGTCTCTCTTCCTCTCTCTCTCTCTCTCTCTCTCTCTCTCTCTCTCTCTCTCTCTCTCTCCATCACTTTATCCGTACGTGTCCAACTCTCTTCTGTTCCGGAATCTCTCTCATTCTCTCTCTTCCTCCTATAAAACGAGTATTACAGAATTCCCGACTTGTCCACCGTAAGTATTTCTAACCAAACAGAAGTTGCCTCGAGGTTCCCCGTCTTGAGGGCAATTTTCACCGGGGAAATCACAGCGCGTCTTTATCAACATAGATCGTGCACATCGACTCGATGCCCGATCGATTCTACCCTGAGATATCGAGATTCGATCATCCGATGATTGCGGGAAGCATCGTTAAACCAAGAAAGTAATGCGCGCGGCAAGACAAAATTAATTCTCAGATAGAAGCGAGCAAAAAGGAATCGTCGCGCAGGATTTTTCCTAGAGAAGCCAGATATACACAATGGAGCAGCCGATTGCTGGATCGGTGTAAGAAGAGCGAGGAAGGACGATGCTCGCGGTCCCGGACAAAAAGGCAGAGCCGTGATAAATCGACGATTAAAGCAGGGTTCATGACCTCGCATTAGTTAGTGAAGCTTCAGAGTAAAGAAGATAGAGAATTATAAGGAGGAACGGGGAGAAGAGTCCTTCGAAACGATCCTTCCGGGAAGAAGGCACACGAGAGCGCGCCGAACTATCCTTTCTCGTGTCCTTTTTTTCCTCAGGATCTATACGATAACCTTCCCCACGCCCTCTCGATATATTTTTTTCAACCCTCATCACCCTGGCGAAATACAATTTCGAAGGATCATACGAGGATAATTGTTTTGATTAACGGAAGCCATGGACCGTTGAACTTCCAAGTAATAAAATAATGGGACAAGGATTTCAATTTTCTGGGATTTCGAAATTAATTAACTTGACCCAAAAATTTATTTATTTATTCATCGTTCGAGGACAATCATTAAGAGAATATGATGGTGAAAGTTGAGAAATAAAACTTAGTATTCGCCAGATATTTCTTTTTTAATTACCAAATTTCTGCACAGGATAAAAGAAACAGCGGAAATCATAAACTGGATACAAAATAGGGTGAAAATTTTAATTTTACAGTAGAACAGAGTAGATCCTTTCCTATGAAAATGATGGCTTTTCCTGCACTTACTGTGATTTTGACAGTGTACAACTGGCTTAGTTACAATTTGGTAGGTGAATAAATCAGTGTTTCCAGTAAAAAAAATTTACTGACACTGTATTTTGGATTATGCGTTCCATCAGTAAAAGAAACAGTAGGATAGCTTGAGACCAAAAAGAACAGTGTAGAAACTGTAATAATTTACTTTGAGCTCACTGTATTTTGAGCAGTGTATTTCAGTCAGGGTTGCAAATAATGCATTACTTTTTTTAATGCATTTGCATTTTCATTCACCATTAACGTTTAATGGTTATTGGAAATAATTTTCATCAACCATTAAAATTTAATGGTTAATGAAAATGCAATGGCATTAAAAAAAGTAATGCATTATTTGCAACCCTGCCCATTACAATGTAGTGTGTAATAGAAAAAATTTCCATTACCCATTGCAATGTAATGTGTAATGGACAAAACTTTGATTGCAATTTCGGGAATGGAAAAATATAGATGAATAAATTATTGCAGTTTTGCATTACATTCTATTGACTTAGGACTTAGATTTCTTAGAATTATAATTTAGACGCTTTTTAGAATTTAAGGTGAAAATCTAAATCCTAAGTCAATAAAATGTAATGCAAAATTGAAATAATTTATTCATCTAAATTTTTCCATTCCCAAAATTGCAATCAAAGTTTTGTCCATTACACATTACATTGCAATAATAATATAGATGCTTTTTATAATTACAATATAGATACTTTTTAGAATTTAAGATACCTGAAAATCCAAGTCCTAAGTCAATAAAATGTAATGCAAAATTGCAATAATTTATTCATCTATATTTTTCCATTCCCAAAATTGCAATCAAAGTTCTGTCCATTACACATGACATTGCAATGGGTAATAGTAATAGAAATGGGCAATTGCATTTTCATTAAATTTTAATGGATAATGAAAATAATTTCATTAGCCATTAAAAAAATAATGGTTAATGCATTACTTTTTCATAAAAAATTTCGCAACCCTGATTTCAATAAATATCGCTGTGCAATTACTTGAGTCCAATGCAAACTGTTTAAGCCCTGTATTTTTTAATATTTGTTTTTTTCCGTGTGTACAAAAACTGAAGATATAAAAAAGAAATCGCCAAACCGAAACCTTTTTCCAAGACATTTTCTCAAGGATCGACGTTATCGCCGACGAGTCTCAAGGAAAGCAAAATACTGTTTGACCCAAATTCATACGGGTTCGTTATAGGAAAAATAATCAACGTAAACGCGCTATCGTCGTTCATGATAATTCAAGAAGGTCGTATGCCAGGTTATAAATAAATGAAAGCACGCGTTGAAGAAGTCGCGGCCTTAATTGATAAAGTCGAGTGAAACCCCCGATCATGTTGCTTCTCTCGTGAAAAGTCCAGAACGGATGAAATGCACGTGTGGCAGGAGAGACGCGAAGTCCCCGGCTCAGTTCGAGCATCGCGATGCGTGTCGAGACTGTCTCATCGGCGAGTTTCCCGTGAGATTCAGTCGCTGACACGAGTGTGTACATGAGCCTTTATCAAACTCGAGACATCGATGGATCGATGGCCTCGAGACCGAGAAAAAGGCTCCAAGTTCCTTCCTGAGTAAACAGCGGACGAGGCTCTTTGACTCCAAGGACTCGAGAGTCCTTTTGAGCGCTCGTTAGTCGCAGAGTCGATACCGCGAGTTAGCGTCGATGGAAAAGTGGCAAAGTATAAACTGTACAAGACACGAGGGGGAAAAAAATCGAGAAGCGATGGAAAATGAATGAAGGAAAAGTCGCTCATGTCGAGCGAGAGAAGATAGACACATTTGCAGCTCTACCGGTTATTTCTCTACAGGAAAATCATCCCTAAACTATGGTATAACTTTGACGTAACATCTCTACCAAATTAGAAATGTACTGTATAAAATCTCTGTCGACTATGAGCGATTTAATAGCCTCTTGTTATTCGGTAGGATTATTTTTCGGTAGAGATGATTCTGATGATATTTAAATTGTTGATAATAAATTGCTTGTATCACGCGGAGATTTTCTAGGGTTGAGTCGTCATTTGGTAGAAATGTTATGGATGATTCGCATTATTTTTAGGATCGATTTATGATAGAGTAGCAACCGGTAGAGCCTGTAAATGCGCCGAAGAGTCATTCTCGCGCGACGGGTGATTTGAATGCGCGAATCTCTCTCGCGAGGAGAGAAAGAGAGGGAGATTGTGGTATATATACATGCAAATCTCCACGGCAATTTCATAACTCGTTATACGAGCGCGCGGAGACCGCGCGCGACACTCGGGCGCGACGACGACCAACAACGAGATATCGACATTTATCGCGAGTAACGATCGCCTTTTCGCCGCCCGTCGTTCCACGCTCCACATTATTATACATCGAACTTTACAATGTCTTTTTCTTTCTTCTTATGTCTTTTTTTTGCACACTGAGAAAAAAGTTCAGTTAATACAACTAAATCCATTTAGTTAAACAAAATTTAGTTGATTCAATATTAATTTGTTTGAAATAATGAAACTATAATTAATTGAACAAATGGATTTGGTTAACCACAAGATATGAGGTGAACGAAATTATTTGGTCCATTTCCAGATACAGTTTAGTCCAATTTACACGTTACTGAGTTGCGGTACAGAAATATTTCATTGATTTCTAGTATATTTTAACGAAATAAATTTAGCTGTAAGAAAATAAACAATTCGTATTTTCAATCACACAATTTATTTAGTAAAAAGATATTTATTTGATTGAACTGAAACTTTGCCCATTCAAGCAACGATTTAACCGATTTAACTATAACTTCCACTGTATCTTTGTTGAATTACCAAAATGATCTCGTTGAACTGCCGGAAACAAATATTTGGTTGAGTCAAACAAATTTTTGCGTTTTCAACAAAAAAATTTCTCCGTGCATTCGATCAAACTTTTGACCGGTACTGTACGTGTCAAGATATATGACGGTGAAAAAAGTCTTCCGGTTTGTGCGTTGGACAAAAAGGACATATTTAATCTACGTCTAAAGTTAAGCAATGTAATCCAAATTTACATCATTAAAGATGCACTCTCTTTGGTAACTCTCGCTCTGTAAAGACTGGAAAATAAAATATTTTCGGATATTTTTTTCCATCCTCTTTTTTGAGTAAAAGAACTTACAGTTCTTTTTTAATGAAAATTTGTTAAAAAGAATTCTGATTGTCTGCAAAGAAAAAGTATTAATTTACATAATAGTCTAGATATATTGAGATAGAAAATAAGTGCATCGCAAAAAAAAAGTTTAAATAATAGCTATGAAAAATTGGAATCAATTAAGAAAATCTCGATTAACAAAATTTTGCGCTTCATTTTGAGAACCATATTATTTTCCGTTCGCTTTCGATTATATTAAATTAAATATATTAATCTATGTAAATTTTATAGCCTGAATTTTAATTGATATTAAAATTATACTCTGAGAATATAATGATTTAATTCTTAATTTTAAATATTAATTTTAAAAAAATTATTTAATCTTTATTTTCATAAAATCGATTTATATATAATTTATAAAACAAAATTTAAATTATGCATCACCGCAATCCCATTTTGTATGCAAGGTAATGAATATTATCTACGATTTCGTCATTTGGGTTTTGATCTTATGGATCAACAGGGATCGCGAATGTCGGGAGACAGATCGAGACGGAGCAAGGATACATTGTTGCGGTTAGATTTAATTTATATATATGTATTTATATATGGGTCATTACATGTCAAGGAGACAAATGGTTGGAATCGACCTCCTTCGATTTCGATGAAATTTGGTCAGAAGTTTTCTTTTATCATAAAACGAAGTTCTACGAAAGGAAAAAGATTTACCAAATTTTATCGAAAATTCCAAATTTCACAATTTTTTCATTTTTAAGTTTATTTTTTAAATATCTCCAAAACTATTATAGTTAAGAAAAAATCATTCTGAGTTCGTCTTAAAGAGTATACTTGGGGCTACGAAAAGAAAAATATTCCGGATTTTTTTTTTTTTAATGATGAATTTGGAGCATGTTGAATTTTAAAAAATCGTGAAAATCCACGATCAACATTTAATTTTTGGTTCCATTTTTTTCGTAGAATACCTTGTACTGATCTTAAAAAAACACCTTGCTGAAAATTTCAGGATCTTTTAAGATCAGTAGAAGGTATTATATTTAAAAAATTGAACCAAAAATTTAATGTTGATCGTGGATTTTCACGGTTTTCAAACATTCAAAATTCTCTACATTCATCATTTTTCCCAATTTTGTTTGGGAATATTTTTTTTGGTAGCCCCGAGTATACTCTTTAAGACGAACCAAAACGATTTTTTCGTAACTATAATAGTTTTCGAGATATTTGAAAAATGAAGTTAAAGAATTGAAACAATGGTGAAATTGTGAATTTTGCATAACTTTCGTAACATTTTTTTAATTTTTTCTCTTCTCGTAACACTTTGTTTTATGATAAAATAACTTCTGACCGAATTTCATCGAAATTGAAAGGGGTCGATTCCAACTATTGGTCGATTACACATGGCATGACCCATATATGTATCAATAGTTATTGGATCGATCTTTTTATACGTGGGTGTCAGCAGCAAGATTACATTTTTTTTCTCGTTAATAATGTCGATCGATACTGGGGGCAACATTATCGCGGGAGCAACAACCAACCTTAAGGCACACAGCACGAACTTTCCTATCTTCATCTCTTTCCTTCTCTCCATAATATATATATATATATATATATATATATATATATATATATATAAGGGGTCCGCACGGCATATATATATATGTGTGAATGTCGCCTTGTGGACGATCGATCGATATAACCGAGAAATCGGCCTCGCCTCTCGACGTCTGTAATTATTACGTCGCGTCGTCGTCGTCGTACGCGGATAATTGGGTCGTGCGCAATGCGAAACAGAGAAAGAGCGAGTACTCACTCTCTCTCATTCTCGTGATCTCTCGCAAGAGATCGATCTTAGATCGATTATTATATCGACCGAGGATAGAGAAAAATGGTAGGAACAATCTGATGGTATTTTCGCTCCAAAGATAATTCTCCGAAGTGAAATTCTGTATTGCCCAGAAATTGATATTACCACAGAAATATTTGGAGTTAGAAAAAAAAGTCTCACCCTCAGGGTTCTCGAATTCTTGCACTTTTTTCAGATTCTTTTTTTTTCATCCTTCTCCCGAGTTATATTTGGCAGGGACGAGAGCGCCCTGCCGCGAAGGACCTTCTCGGAATTTCTCGCCGTATACATTTGTAGGGCTTCAAAGGACTCGTTTTCGTGGACGCGCCGATTTTATGAAAGCGGTCGTCGAAATACTTGTCCAATCCTTGGAACACCATTTTTTTTTGTCAGGAACTTCAGAGAGAAAAATAAGAAAGAATTTTCCTTTTCCTCCAGGATTTTGAAGGATAATAGGGATGATTTATTAATTTTGTAGACATTGATAATATTGTGGACAAATAGAAATTTTCAATAATAATAAATAATAATTAATGAGAGTAATTTGTTGGTTAGGAGCGTTGTTTGATGTCTCTCGTGAAATTTCATCAGCGAGAATGGACATTAATTAAAGAAAGGCGATTTTAGTTGGAGAGGGAGAAAAATTACCGATCCTCATTGGCTCGGATGTTCCTTGAACCTCGTATCTCCGAAGAATCGGCAACTGTTAAATCGCTGCCTGGTCCATTCCGGCGATACTTGGAGCGCGGATATTCCTGCTCATAGGCACCTTGTAACATCGAATTCCGAACCTATCCTAACGATCGGACGCGCAGGTAGGACGTTAGGAACTATGCAGGCAGGTATATTCCCCGATATATTATATATACGACGGATTCTTCGGTATAACAGTTAGAATTTTGTGCCGCGTGATCCTAAATTTCCTGGTAAAACCGAATAGGAATACCATTCACGTGCAAACATAACTTTGTTTTGCACTGAGAAAATTTTTTTGTTGAAAATGCAAAAATTTGTTTGACTCAACCAAACATTTGTTTCCGGACGTTCAACGAGATCATTTTGGTAATTCAACAAACATGCAGTGGAAGTTTTAGTTAAATCGGTTAAATCGTTGTTTGAATGAGCAAAGTTTCAGTTGAATCGAACAAATATCTTTGTACCAAATAAATTGTGTGATTGAAAATACGAATTGTTTTTTGTTACAGCTAAATTTATCTATAAATTTATATATATTTAAAATTTACTAGAAATTAACGAAATATTTCTGTGCAGCAACTCAGTAACGTGTAAATTGGACTAAACTGTATCTGGAAATTGACCAAATCATTTCGTTCACCTTATATCTTATGGTTAACCAAATCCATTTGTTGAATCAATTATAGTTTTATTATTTTAAACACATTAATATTGAATCAACTACATTTTTTCAACTAAATGGATTTAGTTGTTTTAACGGAACTTTTTTCTCAATGTAAAAGATGTTGAGTCCCTATGAAATCTTTTAATGTTAATTGTTCAATAGCTTCTTAATCGTCGTGAATTTTTTACACAGTTTTTGTATGAAGTATTTAAGAGGTCGGGTAAAAATTTCACGACGATTAGGAAGCTCGTTATTAAAATATTAACATTTTTTTGAGAACAATTAAGAAAATAAAAATAAAAAAAAATATTTATCAATAAACTTGGTTTTGTTTCCGTTGCTTTCAATATAGTGTAGATATTAAAAAATTGAGGTAAAAAAAACTTATTGCAAAGTTATATCAGTTTCCATAAGACTACATTTAATTTAATTTAATTCGTTAATGTTAATTGTTCGATAACGAGCTTCCTAATCGTCGTGAAATTTTTACACGACCTCTTAAATAATTCATCCAAAAACATACCAAATTTTCAGAATTTTCTCATCATTTGCGATTTGGGACTCAACATCCTTAATCCCAATATCACCATAAAGTATACGCAAAAATATATTTCAAACAATTTATGAATTAAAAATATATTAAAAATCTATTTTTTATTTTAATGTGAATTCAAATTAAAAATTCATTCAAATAAAAATTAAATTTGTGAATATATTTTTAAAATATATTTTAAATATATTCATTGCCTGCAGTATATTTTTGCTATTTTTGAAATTTATACTTTTGGAATAGAATACATTCAATATATTCAAGATACATCTTTCCTTACGCTTTGCAACCACTTATTAAGGGATGTCTTCCTAATTACTATAATTTATAATAAACGATATGGTTAACCATAATTTTCTCGACGAAAAGCACTTTTCCAATCAACGCCCAAAATAAATCAAGACCCAAAAACACATGTAAGGAAGAATTCAAAATATGCGAATCTTCTCAAATGTCCTTAATCAGTCAAAACAATTAATGCTGTGATATACCACAAAAATTAAAACCAACGTGGAAAAATGGCGCTAAATATATTTCGAAGAATAACTCGTATAAAGATTCAACGATAGGTCGAGGCCAGAATGAGCGGAGGCGACGAGAGAAATGAGAAAGATGCGAGAGAGAGAGATAGAGAGAGAGAGAGAGAGAGAGGGGGGGGGAGGGAGAGAAGAGAAAGAGGGAGAGAGAAGTATTAAGGGGGCGCGAGAAAGATACGGGCATGTGGAAGGGAGTCGCCGCGGGTACCGATCGGCGGGAACTACTTAAAGGGCTGCTAGTTCCCTGCAGAAAGATAGAGCACAGTGCACGCCGGGGAAACGAGTCTGCAGCGATGCTTTTTTCTTATTATTTATTTTTGCTCGTCTATATACAAAAGATGCGATTTTGCGCGCGCGCGTGTGTGTGTGCGTGTTTGTGCGTATTTGTGTGGGTGTGTGAGGGCTTCTCCGCGATATATCGCGAGAGAAACGGTGAGAACCTCGTCCTAGGTTTTCTCCAGAAGGGGGGAGGCTTTCGATGCCCACGAGAGTGTTAGCTCGAGTTTAGCAGGGCCTCCGCGCGTGTATGTCGGTGTGTGTGTGTGTGTGTGTGTGTGTGTGTGTGTGTGTGTGTGCGCGTGCGTGCGTGCGCCACCCAAGAGTCCGCGGTACGGTCCGCAGTAGAACCTGCATCTCAAGGGTTCTCATTACAAATAAAAATCGGAATAGAAATAAATTTTTGGATACAATTTAAAAAAAAATGATATGATTATTATTTATTATCCATTATGATATATTAGATTGATTCACAATAGCGGCTATTTTTTTTTTTTCGAAATCCCCTATTAAATACTTTCGGGGAGGTGAAAAAAGAAGTCTGTTAAAAGCAGAGCTTTTAATATTTATATTTAGTATATGCTCATCGCATATTTCTATTTTCCATTTAAATAACACAGGATGAAATTTGTTTGAACTTTGAAATTTTATTCTCCGGCTTCAAGTCAATGTTCCGAATCGAGTGATACGTATTCTTGTAGGGAATTGAACGCTCTACAGAAAAGGCCTCTTATGATTTTTCGACAAACTCCCTCCTTTAAAAATTATTCACGATCTAATATATATGTATATTAGACTGAGAATATGGATGAACTATTTGCTCATTTCTTTCAAAATTAGTTAATTCATGTTAATGCAATTTAAACTTTTGTTTTAAGAAAGATTTTACGATATTTAGTAATAAGCTTTAACACGTTGCCGGAAACTAGAAAAAAAAAAGTGAAATTCGCTCTAAATTTAAGTTCAACCTTGAATAACTTTTGAAGGAGTGAGTTTATCGAAAAATCGTAAGAGATCTTTTTTGTTGAGCGTTCAATTCCCTGCAAGGATATTTTGAGATTTTTTAAATTACTCGTTCCAAAGACCAAAAAATCGTTCTTTTTCGGTATTTTGGTCACAACTTCTTTAATAATAGTCCAAATTAAAAGTTTTTTTTGTTGATTTAATATTTTTTGAACTGGTAATCAAAAAAATCTCAAAATTTACCAGCAAGGGTCTTTTGATGGGTGCTAAAAAATATAAAAAATTTGATGGAAACAAAAAAAAACTTTTTCAAACTGTCCGATTTGGGATGGAACGCCTTATATATAGTAATGATATAACCACTCACACGGATAATATAAATCAATTTTATAAAAATTTAAAGACGCATTTTTTAATAAATTTTTCTGAAAACTGGCTCGATGAAAAAGGGTGGGCGTACCTAAGAGGAGGATAAAAATCAACATGAACTCAAAATTTCTCGCCCTAAGGGACTTTATCCTGACCTTGAGTATCTCAAACAGTGTCTCACCTAATTATTATCTTTGCATCTCTCAAATTCATTTTCGAGAACGACTGGTAGAAATTTTGAGCTCTATCTCTCTCGCACTCACAAAGCAAGGCGGTAAGATATAAGATCTCAAGTGTCTCCTCAAAAACGTGAATCTTGAAATTGATGCTAAGAAACTTCCAACTCGCAAGAAATAAACGTTTTCATCAGGAAATCGCGATTTTCCAGCGGAAAAGAAGCGGTATAAAACAAGTCAAACCTTTTTTCTAAACCTCTTGATTGGGAAAATCTTTCGCAAGGGTACTTGGTCAAAGAGTCTGGGGAACTTTATTCGCCATGGAGTGGATTCGATGCGATTGGGTAATTGCAAATTTAATGGATTAGCCGCCATTTTATTTGGATTAAGTGGACGACGATGCAACCGCGTGTTGCGCCATTCTCAAGTACATACTTTTATATCAATACACACGGACACATGGACATGTATGTACAATATATACATGCATATATATTAGGGTGACAGTTATTTGAGCTTTGGCGAAAAAAGTTCGACGCCACCCCAAAAACATAATCAAGGTGTATCAAAAAAAATCTGTGCAAAATTTGGAGGCGCTCGGAAAATTGGAACACGCGCCACCGAGCGATTGAAATTTTAAATGTAAAATACATGTATTTATCCCACGCATCGATGATTGTGTTTTCCGACGATAATATTCATGAGAAAAATTTGAAACTTGGTACACTTATTGTGCATATTATGGTCTACAAAATCAAATTTTTTCAATTTTTTTCGTTCATAATTTTGTTAATGACAAGCTCTGTAGAGATGCCCAAAAAACATTTAAAATTTCAATCGCCGGGTGGCGCGTTTTCCAATTTTCCGAGCGCCTCCAAACTTTACACAGATTTTTTTTTTATACACCTTGATTATGTTTTTGGTGTGGCACCGAACTTATTTCGCCAAAGCCTAAATAACTGTCACCCTATTATATATATATTATATATATATATATTGATGTAAGAAGTGTTTTATATCGATGAATCTTCTTCGGCTTCTAGCGAGAGACTGTGCCGGACTCTGGACGCGATCTTGCTCACGTCCCTTTCTGGTCGAACCTGAATCCCGCAGGTTCTCAACTCACCTGCAATTTCCACGATATTTCTCTCTCTCTCTCTCTCTCTCCCTCTCGTTCAATCGCGAAGAATAGACGCGAATTTAAGCGCGAGAACGGCCCCGATTGGTTCGACGCCCGAGCAAAAAACGGGCTCAACGTCGAGTCAGTGAAACTGTCGAAAAGTTGTTCATTTTGAAAGATCGTAAACGCGCCAATGATCTCGACCATTTACGGTGGACCACCGCGAGCCAAAGATCCTTTGCGTAACTTGTCGATCGAGCGCGGAGGTTTTACACACTCTATCGTTCGGGTTACAAGCAAACAGACAACCACGGGAAAACTTGGGATGGAGCGCCGTTGCACGCGAGCAACAGCCGCGTGGACAACCATTTTTGGACGGGCTCAGCAGAGCGGCAAAAGGATTGACGACCTTTAATGCGTGGTCCACGAGGAGGAAAAGGCGCAGCATTAGGTGTCTGATGCCTTCGACTCTCATTGTTTTTCTCGCGCGTGTTAATTATTTTTATGACTCTCTCGCCAATGCGCCAACAACCAACCATCATTATCAATTTTTATTCTACGCCCAGGCATCGTTTTTCATTCTTTTTTCCTCCCCGCCATTTTATTTGGTTTCTTTTTTATTTGGCTAAATTTACATTTCCTGCTTTCATCAAACATCACAATCGAAGTTTATAAGCCGCTATTGGAAAGTTTTTATAACTTCCAAGTTTCTTTTTTAGTCAAAACATATTTACAGCTGTAACGATTGTTATTCTACCTGAAGTATGTCGTCGTGGTTGTAAAACTTTGGCTTGAACATTTTGTTTTAAGGTACTGGTCTACTTTACAAGGAAAAAAAAACATATTTTTAAGATTTTTTTCTCAGCCCTTTTATCAGATATGGCTACAAAACTATGTTTACAACGTTGTTTTATCCTTCAAAAATAAGGAAAGAAATTAATTATTTTTTATTTTGATTCTTTGAATAATTTATAGAATGCGCCAAAGTCGAGACTTCGAAAATGTCTTATTCCATGGCCGACAGCTCATCTCAGGATTGGCAAATCTGAAACAAAAAAATGAAAAAGCATTTCAAAGGGGAAGGTGTCTTACACAACAATTTAATACCGTTAATGAAAAATCGATTTTAAAAAAAAATGGCGGATGCTTGAAATAAATTGTGAAAAATTTAATTTTTCATTTTCACTTCAAACATCGGCCATTTTTTTTAAATCCATTTTTTCATTAATAGTGGTAAGTTGTTGTGTAAGAACCCTTACTCTTTGAAATGCTTTTTTCTTTTTCTATAAATTATTTTATGAAAATTACGATATTATTATATAATTATATATATAAATTATTTTATTTTTTTAATAAATTATTCAAACGATGAAAATAAAAAATCAATTTTTGTTTTGTACTTTCGGAGGATGAAACAATATTGTAATTACAGTTTTATAGCCATATATGATAAAGGAGTTGAGAAAAAAAAATCTTAAAAAGGGTTTATCCGGATAAGATTGGCGAATCAGCCCCCAACGCAAAATTACAGCTTTCTTCATCGATACCAAGGGGTCTTCCTGCTAAAAAAAGTGTTTTTTCAATTTTTGCAGTTTTTAAATACCAAGAGGTGACCGAAAAATCTTAAAAAATTCCGAAAAATCAGAAACATGTCGATGTTAATGGAAATTGTTTTTCTTTTTTTTTAACGGTAAATTCTATTTTTTATCATCGAATATTCCTTTAAAAACATTATTTTGTGGCGAAGAGATTTTTCTACTGTTATGACAAACATTAACATGATTTTAGTCTTCATTCCCTACATATTAAAAAAAAAATCCCAAAATTCGACCTGCAACACATTGAAAAAAAAATAAAAACGACGAAATTTATCAATTTTCATTGCATGGAAATCCGTACATAAATCATTCTTTGGGTTCAATTAATGGTTGATGATAGCTAGAGTAGTTGTGAGACATAATAAATTTTATTTTTTTTCAATGTGTTGCAGGCCGAATTTTGAGCATTTTTGTTTAAACGTGGAGAATGAAGAGTAAAATCATATGAATTTTTTTCATAATAATAGAAACGCTACAAAATAATGTTTTTAAATGAAGATTCGATGTTTAAAAATACAGTTAAGCATTAAAAAGTATGAAAAAAAATTCCCAATAACATTGACATGTTTCTGATTTTTCAGATTTTTCAAAGATTTTTCGGTCTATTTAAAAAATGCAAAAATCGAAAGGAAGCAGGAAGACCCCTCGGCATCGTTATAAAAAGCTGTAATTTCTGCACAAAATTGTTTTTTTAGGTTAGGAACTTTGGAAAAAAACGGCGCCACAAAATTCGTTGGGGGCCGATTCACCATACTTATCCAGCTTGCTTTTTTTTGTTTTTTAAAGAAGACTAGAGAAGAAAGACCTTTACCCCCACTCCGTCATACCGCAGTCGGTAAATTATCAGTAAATTCAATTTTTTTCATAAATGCATTGACTTTTCGAAAAAACGCAAAATCTTAGGAAGTGGGAATCCCAATTACGCATCTACTAAGATGTTTTGGTTTTTTCGGCAAACAACACATCTTAGTAGATGCGTAATTGGGATTCCCACTTCCTAAGATTTTGCGTTTTTTCGAAAAGACAATGCACTCATTAAAAAAATTGAATTTACTGATGATTTACCGACTGCGGTATGACGGAGTGGGGGTAGAAGAGTGGGGGAACGTTTCACATCACCTTAATTGCATTGATGAAATAAAAAAATATATATATATTTGCACCGTGATTTTTGTAATTTTGAAAAGATCAATCTAAATTTTTCTGCATAAACGTGCAACATGACTAAAATATGTCGTTGAATTTGGTATGTACAAAGTTTTGAATTTTTTGGAAAAAGATCTCTAGATCGCGTAACTCGTCATTAAGATCCTCGCGATCCTTATTTTCAATTGTACCGCACGCGACTAATCGCGAATGGAAATCCACGACTCGTAGCGAGGGCATTCATCAAGCCTGATATAAACGCACATACGCACAAAGCAAAATCGCTTTCCCTCATTATTTCGTGGCTAAAGAAGAAGATAAATAAAACGTTAATTGGAAATTACAACTTTTTGTGCGGTGAATTTTCGTCTATCGCGGAAGAAGCGTCTTTTGATGGGATCACGCGAGTCTCCGTAGGAAGATCGAGACAGCGACTTTCGTGTATTTCTTTACCGACTTCCGGTCTTGTAAAGCTACCTCTAGCTTTCCTGTCGACGTGCTACGGGCGTTTCGTACATTAAAAAGAACATATTTATATACACCGCGACGAAACTAAATAATTGGGAACAGTCGAGCCGTTTGTGCCGCAAATGCACTTCGTATTGTTCGCAAAATTAGCAGGAGATAGTTAATCGCGCTTGTTTAATTGTAATTTAATTAGGCATTGTTAAAGATCCAGCCCGACGACGTTTCTCCAACGCGATGGAGCGAGATTCATAGATACGAAAGTTTTTTTTTTTCTTCACCAGAGATGTGAGATTCACTCTGTCTGATCAGCTGCGATTTTAATTCCATTAACGAAATTTCTTGATCCTCATTAAAGGATAGAGTTACTAATTAATTAGCGAGAAAATGGATCGAGGCTTATGATTGATAAATTAGAAAATGATTCGGCGGTGATCAATCAAATTTTCACGTATGGAGTGATCATTATCAATTTAATCAATGATCTATAAATATTGTTCCACGGGCTGTGTGGCGAGAAATTTTTCTCTGTTCTTCGCGCTTGGCCGAAGAGAAGATAGAAGGCAAAAGGCGGGATGTGGCCTTTTGAACCACGTGCCATGTGGCTCGAAAGGAAGATCGATATCAAAGTGACGTTATCGCAATGCGAAATCGATCATTCATGCTCGCCCGAGGGAAACGCGAAACACAAGAAAGGAATTGTGTTGTGCGGAGTACATTTGAGAGACTTGCATCGTAGAAATGTGCTCAAAAATCGACGATTAGATCGTGAAATCGCGAGGATATGGATCTTATTAACGAGAACGATTTCGTTTCATTCCTGCACTATTATTTGTTATTTATTATTCATTATTTATTATTTATTATCTATTATTTATCATTTATTGTTTATTATCCGTTATTCATTATTTATTTATTATTTATTATTTTTTTATTTATTATTTATTATTCATTACTTATTACTCATTATTTATTATTGATTATCTATTATCTATTATTCATCGCTTATTGTTTGATAAATAAAATGAATTTTGAAAATAAGGTTTTTCAGTTGATTTGAATGGATTTTCACCCCAGACGAACTTTGAACTACACTTTTGAGCTATCGAGCGACATTATCGACTCTGGATCAAAATCATAATAGTTCAACTTTCTAAAAGTAGGGCCAAGTCAGACGCGGGGTCAGTTTCTCGCTGGCGATGACGCAGCAAATTTGCGAAGCTTGCGTGTGGCACATATTCATCCCAGTCATGTGTTTGGCGAGTAAAAGAAAAATAGCATTAATATCAAACAGCATATTTTAGTATTTTGTATGAAATGAAAATGAAAATATTTTTATTTTTAGGATTTTTCATCGAGTTCCTCCATATTTTGACATGTGATGGCAATGGCATTTTTTTTCTAGAAGTCCAATGTGTTTTTTTTTTCAAAATAAATTATAAATTTTAAGAATGGAAATTTAAATTTTTAATTTTAGTAGCATTTTTCCAACGTTAACTAACATTTCCACGACTCAAACTTGATTGAAATTAAATTTTTAGACCGAAAAAAATGCCCAGTCGTATTTTGTGACCAGAGTTGTAAATAATGCATTATTTTGATAATGGATTACTGTATTGATTACCCATTACACTGCATAATGTAAAATGGACAAATATACCATTACAAAATACAAAAGTAATGTGTAATGAATGCGTGTTCCATTACAAATAAAAAAAAGTAATGTGTAATGGATGCATGTGCCATTACAAATTTAAAGAAGTAATATGTAATGGATGCATGTTCCATTACAAATAAAAAAAGTAATGTGTAATGGATAAGTGCTCCATTACAAATTACAATTGGAATAAAAATTAAAGTTAGTGGAGAATATTGCATTACAATTTACGTTAGTGTGTTTCTACGACAATTTGGAGCAGGTACTATTTTGCTCAAAGGTAAGTCTATTAATTTTTCAATGAAAATAATTTGTGTGTATCAAGTTTTTGTTAACTTTATTATCGCAGTGGGAAATGTATGAACAGTGATTTTTTGGAATAATTTTTACTCCGTTGTTGTAAAAAATACAATTCAAAAATGGAGTAAAAATTACTCCAATAAATTACTGTTCATACATTTACCACTACGATAGTAAAGTTAACAAAAACTTGATACACACAAATTATTTTCATTGAAAAATTAATAGACCTACCTTTGAGCAAAATAGTACCTGCTCCAAATTGTCGTAGAAACACACTAATTTGTAATGGAATATTCTCCACTACAAACTACTTTTTTTCCATTGTAATTTGTAATGGAGCACTCATTCATTATACCTTATTTTTTTATTTGTAATAGCACATGCAACCATTACAAATTACTTCTATTATTTGTAATGGAACATGCATACATTACACATTACTTTTTTTTATTTGTAATGGAACACGCATCCATTACACATTACTATTTTCATTTGTAATGGAACATTTGTTCATCACGTTACTTTTGTAATTTGTAACGGAAAACTTATCCAATACACATTGTTTAAAGTAATTGGTAATGCTTACATTACTTTTACATTACTATTTTTACAACTCTGTTTGTGACAACGGAACAGACGAAAATAGATAATTTTCCTTACCAGCCTCGAAGCTCTTTATAAATTCATTTACAAAGACAAAATCGTAAAGAGACACTAAATACCGCGTTGATCGACGTTAAATCGATTCTTGAAATCGACGAAAATTAACGCAAACTTCC